>CM064514.1:51799918-52135579 GCA_032716605.1 Paralithodes platypus | reverse complement strand
AATAATGCTTCACATTCCTTGGGCCATAACGTCTCATGTAGGCTAGTCGACCCCTCCTAATTCACAACATCCCACTTCCCCTTAATACTAACAACGCCCTCATAAGCATAATGAGGAGAAAAAAAACTAGATTTGATACTATGGTTAGTGCACATGAGCTACTAAATGTTTTATACTCTCAGCCGGGCTCGAACCACCAACAGTCACGCCGTGGTAGAGTTGGTTGTAGCATTGACAATCCTCCTAACTGTCGGTGGTTCGAGCCCTGATGAGAGTATATATATATATATACGGTATATATATATATATATATATATATATATATATACCAACTATATAAATCTAAAGTTAGTGATGTAATAGGCCCCCTAAAAACTTCAATAGGAGAAATAACAGAAAATTATTTAGAAATGTGCAGTACATTAAATAGTCAGTTTCTTTCCGTTTTCACTAATGAAAATTTGGCACAGATTCCAGAAGTCAATATGGTATATAGTGATAGTATACAAAATATGTTAAGTACAGTTAGTATAAGTAGAAATGATGTGCTTAAGGAAATTGACAGACTGAAACCTCAAAAATCGCCTGGTCCTGACGAGGTATATGCTAGAGTATTACAAGAATGCAGAGATGAGTTAAGTAGCCCATTAGCATTTATATTTAACAAGTCATTAGAAACAGGTTTAGTTCCAGAAGCTTGGAAGCTTGCAAATGTAGTTCCGATCTTTAGAAAAGGTGATAAATTGATAGCATCCAATTACCGTCCCATTAGTCTCACATCAATCATAGGAAAGTTGCTAGAGTCTATTATTGCTAGGAAAATGAGAAACCACTTAGAAACATTTAACTTAATCAATTCTTCTCAGCATGGATTCACTCAGGGACGTTCTTGCCTTACTAATTTGCTTAGCTTTTTCTCAGAGGTATATTAAGCAGTAGATAGTGACAAGTCATATGATATTATATATTTAGATTTCAGTAAAGCTTTCGACAGAGTCCCTCATGAGAGATTGATGAGAAAGGTTGAGGCACATGGAATAGGAGGGTCGTTGTTGGGATGGATTAGGTCATGGCTAATTGGTAGGAAACAGAGAGTCAGCATAAATGGTACCAAGTCAGAGTGGGGAGCAGTCAAAAGTGGTGTCCCCCAGGGATCGGTATTAGGTCCCCTGTTGTTTCTTATATACATAAATGACCTAGATTTAGGTATAACTAGTAGGATAAGTAAATTCGCAGACGATACTAAAATTGAATCAGATAGCGATATAGAGTGCCTCCAAAGGGATCTAGATACCTTACATGAATGGTCAGTAAATTGGCAGATGAAGTTTAACATTGACAAATGCAAGGTATTAAAGATAGGGAAGATGCAAACAAATGTTAAATATGAACTAGCTAATTTAGAATTAGAAAATTCAGACTGCGAGAAAGATCTAGGTGTGTTTGTTAGCAATGATTTGATGCCTAGAAAACAGTGTATAAGCGTTCGTAATAAGGCAAACAGGATTCTCGGGTTCATCTCTAGGATTGTGAGTAACAGAACTGCTGATGTTATCTTAAAACTTTACTTGTCATTAGTGAGACCCCATATGGATTATGCTGTCCAATTTTGGTGTCCTTATTACAGAATGGACAGACTCATTGGAGAGAGTACAGCGTAGAATGACAAAAATTATCCATAATATTAGAAATCTTTCGTATGAAGAAAGGTTGAAGAAATTAGGTTTACATTCGTTAGAGGGGATATGATAGAGGTGTTCAAGTGGGTTAGTGGGATTAACAAAGGGGACATGACAAATGTACTAAAGCTCAGTTATAGCGAAATAACTCGTACCAATGGTTTCAAATTAGATAAATTTCGTTTCAGAAAAGACATAGGCAAATATTGGTTTGGTAACAGAGTTGTAGATGGGTGGAATGGACTACCAAGTGCTATAGTGTGATTAAAAACGGTAGGGAGCTTTAAGATAAAATTGGATAAGCATATGGACGAGAAGGGTTGGGTGTGAAGGGGGATCAGCCGGGTTGGGCCAATCAGCGCTCTGCAGACCCCGTAATCCTGCGTTAATCTCTAACCGTTTTGGTAAGATGATTCCTCAGGGTATTAGAGTGTTGAGCCTATAATTGGGTTTTGTAATTGAGATTGTGTGGGATAGGGATCTGCCTTGCTTAGGCCAATCGGCTTTCTGCAGACTCCCATTTTCTTATGTTCTTATATAAATATATATATATATATATATATATATATATACTGTATATATGCGGTGTGAAGGAGATCTTTTAGATAAATGTATTTGCTAGAAATCTATGTTTTAGCAACCTTTAAATGTATGGGCAAATTTCATAAATATTGAATAATACTTAAAAACTGAATTTAAATTATGTTTGTCTCAAAAGACCCAGTCTCCTTATCTTTCTTGACAGTTAAGGGGATTGGGTATTTTCATTCTCTGGCTCTCATGGGTCTTCCCTCAACAAAATCAAATCCTTCTCCTTCACACTGTTGGGCTTGCACATTACTTCCTTAGTTATACACCATATACATTTACATAACAAAAATAAAGGCCAAACATGGCTTTAAGGGGGAATGGCCCGGTTTTGTGGACCACTTTCTCTATCATGTTTGGCCCCATTAGTTTTCAGATGTTAAGATGTTTGCCCCATTAGTTAGTCGATTTTAAGACCTTTCGCCCCATTTCTTCGTCAATACATAGATCTTTCGTGCTATTTAGGTGCCGATTTTTTCCCGGGTGAACGATAGTGAGCCTGTAATGTTGGAAGAACCGGTCTTCGGCCAGGACAATTATCTACCGAAAAATGTACAAATTAATTTAGAAGGGGGATCTAATGGATGTTTTTTGTTTTTTTTTAAATTTGATGGAGGTCTAGGGAGGAAATTAGAAAAATAATGAATACATGCAAAAATCGCCCAAAAAGTGAACCATGTAAGTAAGCCCATGTTAGGTCATTGAATATAATGCAGCACTTAACTGATGATATTGGTATTGACTTTCAGATATTCAGGTCATGAACTACATAAGGATGACGTTGAAGGCAGAACCCCACGTCTCGGTCCACATGCACTACCAAGACTCCTTCAACTATTCCCATCGACTAGTCAAGTGGGTCAAGGATCCCGTAACCGGTCGGTATTATAATCCCACTGGTGACCCTAGGCGGTGGCTCTACCCAGAACCTGATGAGGAGCAGGTTCCAGAGCATATATACTATGGATCCTGGTGAGGAGAGACCGCGTCATAGGCTTTTTTGTATCCTTCTCTCCTGTTCTCTCTTTCTCTGGCTTGTATCCATTCGGCCCCATTCAGACAACTGTTTTAAGACGTTTATTCCCATCCATGTGTTGATTTCTTCCTGGCGAGCGATAACGAGCCAGCATTGTATGGAGAAATCCGGCTTCGCCGGAGACTTGTTTCTATCGAAAAATGTACAAATTTAGCTTGCTGTCAAAACAAAAATATATATCTATGCTGGCTCGCTACCGCTCGCCAGGAAAATATTGACACATGGATGGGGGTAAACGTTTTAAAACAGTAGGCTGAATGGGGCCGAATGGATCCAAGCCAAAGAGAGCGTGAGAGAAAGAGAAAGAGACGTTCGGGCCATTAGTTTTGCGATTTTAAGACATTTCGCCCCATTTCGTTGTCAATTTTAAGACCTTTCGTGCCATTTAGATGTCGATTGTTTCCTGGAGAGCAATAGCAAGCCTGACATTTTAAGAGGAATCGGCCTTCAGCCGGGAAATTTTTCTTGAAGGGGGTCTAGGGGGTGTTTTTCTAAGCTTGATGGAGGTCTAGCGAGGAATAAAGGATTACATTAATTAATATACCAAAAAAACTACTGGTGCAGGATGTATAGTTTGTGCTTTAGACCTTAATACTGGTGCAGGATGTATAGTTTGTGCTTTAGACCTTAATACTGGTGCAGGATGTATAGTTTATGCTTTAGACCTTAATTCCACGTAGTTTTAATTAAGGGGGGTCACCTGTTTTTGTTATCTGTATCTCCTTTTCTCTCATTCCCTGGCTTGTATCCATTCGGACCCATTCAGCCAACTGTTTTAAGACGTTTATCCCCATCCAGCTATCGATTTGTTCCTGGCGAGCGATAGCGAGCCAGCATTGTATGGAGAAATCCGGCTTCGCCGGAGACACTTTTCTATCGAAAAATTTACAAATTTAGCTTGCTGTCAAAACAAAAATATATATATATGCTGGCTCGCTACCGCTCGCCATTAAAATGTTGACATCTGGATGGGGTAAACGTCTTAAAACAGTAGGCTGAATGGGGCCGAATGGATACAAGCCAAAGAGAGATGGAGGGAAAGAGAAAAAAAGCGAGGTGGGCTCCCTTAATTCCACGTAATTTAAATTAAAATCTCACTGGTGTTTGATAGTGTTTGTCATAGTTACACTTGACAAAGGTGTATTAGTGACTATCTGCTGGATCACGTTGGTGTGTAAACAGTGTATATTAATTGTATACTAGTAAAGAAAGGTCATGTCGGTATTGTGGGAATCTGTCTGGATTTTAGACCACAACCAACCGTTATGGTCGATTCGTAGATAAGTATTTGTTTACTGTAATGCCATTGTCTGTAGCTTGATCTTAGATATTTATTGTAAAGTGAAGTTTGAGAATATGAATAGTTGGCAAATCAGGTACAGAGTAGCGTGAATTATCTAGGCTATGGTACTTCAGCTTGCAAGTAATCTTCACGAATGAAATACAACAGATTATGTGAATGTCCAAGTTGTTTTTATCTATATAATGCGTTGATAAGAATAACTGAACAAAAGGCTTGCAGTACAGCAATACTAGACTAATATTACTAATTTAGTTTCTGTTTGAATAAAATGACATTCAATTATATTAGTGTACATAAATGTATATGATGTAAATATTTCGGTTGGCTTTATGCAAATTGATAAATTTTTGTTTCCAAGTCTACTGTTTTATAACTAATACCAACAAATTTTCTTTTTTTGTTTACATTATAATGGAAATATATTAAAACCCTAAATGTGAATTATGATTCCCAATATTTATGTTAAGTGAAAATACAATATATTTATGCATCTAGAGAATCCTTTCATATATTATTATTTAGAAGACTCCAAGAGTAATACTGATATGGTAAATAACATTACTCCAATGAAAACTATCGCTTTAGTGGGGTCCAATATGGGCATTTCAAAGATTCGAAATGAGTTAGAATAGTGTTCGCGAGTGTACCAAGAATATTTGTCTTCAACATACTCCTTCATAAAAAATAATACGCGAGAATCGACTGGATACAGATCATATTTTTATTAATCATATTTGTTGTCAGGATCCTATCGTAATTACTGGTAAACCATAAACAAATACGTTATTTTGAATATAGATGTGCTCAAGAAGGGAAAATAAAATGATAATTGAAATGGCGATATGCAAATGAGGAGAGAGAGAGAGAGAGAACGATTGCAGCTTTGCAATTAATTTCAAGGTAATAACTCTGTATTGAAACAAGAAATTATACAGTATACATTGTAATGCGGATCACTCATCGAGAGAAAGAGAGCGAAGGGGGGCGAACTAGAGACAAAGAGCAGACTAATGAAGATGAATATTACCCCCTAAGGCCAAAATAATACTTTAATCACTGAGCAGCCCCCCCCCCCCCCTCCCTCCTCCGGCCCTCCTTTCTCCTTCCCCTAACCTTACACTGACGTCACCTTACTTTTACTTCCCTAACATTAAGCTATTTCCTTTAGCAATCTACTTTCTACTTTCCCTACTCTTGTTTAGTCCCCCCTCCTTTCCTTCGACTTCAGACTTTCCATATTAACAAACAGTACTTCTGTACATGTGTACATGCTTAGATTGATATGCAGGATTCGAAGTTGCATAATAAATCGTAGGCAGTGTCCACCATCCTTTAACTGTCTTCGTGGTGCGATGCATAAGGTGTTGATTTTCGGTGTGAGCATCCTGGGTTCGAATCCACGGACTGCCACATGTGTTTGTAAAATTTCTTTAATCGATTTTAGGAGTATAGTTGGTTGTTGGAAGGAACATAATAATTGATATTGGTTCAGGGGTAATTTATCGAGAGGACTTCCCTAGTGGTTAAGGCCCCATTAATTGCTCTTTCCATTCACATATGCATAGCCTACGTGAGTTGCAGTTGGGATGTGTGTACATGCTTAGATTGATATGCAGGATTCGAAGTTGCATAATAAATCGTAGGCAGTGTCCACCATCCTTTAACTGTCTTCGTGGTGCGATGCATAAGGGGTTGATTTTCGGTGTTAGCATCCTGGGTTCGAATCCACGGACTGCCACATGTGTTTGTAAAATTTCTTTAATCGATTTTAGGAGTATAGTTGGTTGTTGGAAGGAACATAATAATTATCTTCTACTTACCTTTACTTTCATTTAGCCCCCACACCACTTCCTCCTACTGTCTCTACTCCTTTACATCCTACTTTCTTCACTGTCATTAACCCTTTCACGCACAGGTCGAGATTTTCACCCTTAAAAGCCTTTGTGACCATCAGGGGTGTTTAGAAACCTTTAGTTTAGTTACTTCAACCTCTGCAGTTGTCTTTGAGTGAGCTTAGGGTAGATAACTAATGTTGGAGAGATAATTATGCGATTGAGGGTTAACTCTTCACATACTTCCTACTGCCCTTACTTTCAAGTAGCCTCACCCCACTACTATCCACTTCCCCCAAATGTTGATACATTATTTTTCCTTTATTCCTACTTCCCCTACTTCCAGTCACCTATTCTCTAATATTCTCTACTACCCCTACTTTAATTCAGTCCCTCTCCTCTACCTCCTACTTCTACGTTCACTCAGACTTACTCCCCTTTCCCATCTACTGTATTTGCTTCTCCTACTCTTACTCGCCCTCCTCTACTTCCCTACTGTAGCCCATTCATTATAGATAGGCCAGAAATGATTACTCTTAACCCCTCCTGTACCGCCGACGTCCTTTTTACTTTAGTCTAGCTATATTTAGACTTTTGTGAAGTTTAATAAGGACCTGTGGTAGTAAAAAGGGTTAAGTGAGACAGTTTAAAGTCTGTTAATTGCTGGAGGCCCTTTTCAAACTGAATACAATCCACTAAACTTAGGAAGGTTGGGTGTCTGCCTGGCCATGGAGTTGGGAGGGTTTTAGAGAAGATGGACCACATCTTGGAAGATAGTGGAGATAACCCCATTATCTGTCTCAGTGCCGGGAGTAACGATGTTGGTAAAGGTAGAAGTGAGGAACTGCTGCAGCAGTATCGGGCTGTGTTAGATAAGGTTAGGATGAAGGGAGGGATCCCTGTAGTACATTGTATCCTACCCAGAAGAGCAGTTCCCAAGGAATGGACATCCAGGGCGATTGGTGTCAATTGCCGGTTGGAGAAATATTGCAAAGAAAAAGCAATACCATTCATTGATAACTGGGATAGTTTCTATGGGAGAGATTGGATGTACGCAAGGGATGGGGTTCATCTTTCACGGTTAGGGGTTTCCACATTAGCTAGTTCTTTAGATATGGTGGTTGTGGGGTTTTGAACAGAAATATTGAGAGTGTAAATGAGAGGTTAAATGGAACAATTTTAGCGTCAGGCGAAAGCGATAAGGATATTCAGTCTCATGCTAAAAATGATGACTATATTGCTAATGATAGTAGTGATGGTGCAACGGAAGATGGAAATGTCGTTAGACAATGCTATTATGATAGCATTGACTGCAGTGAAATCGAAGAAAATAATAAGTTAGTTAAAAACGATAGACAATTAGTTACAAAACAGTAATAAGTTGAGGGTATATTATACAAATTGTAGAAGATTATGTAACAAAATGGATCAGCTTAGGGCAATTGTTAGCAAGGAAAATATAGACATTATAGCGATTACAGAAACCTGGATAAATACTGACTCTAGACATCTATTAGCAGAATTTCATATGCCAGGATACAATTTATTTAAATATGAGTTGCAATTTATGTCAGGGATACTTTAAAATGTTGCCTTAGATCAGATATTAAAACAAATAGCGAAAATGAAAGTGTGTGGGTAGAGATTAGCGGGGAAGGTGAGGCAATTATTTTGGGAACCATATATAGGGCACCCTGTCTTTGTCGAAATTTAGGCAAATTATTATGGGAAGAAATCAGTAAGGCTTTTCAGAATAATAATGTTTGCATTTTAGGCGACTTTAATCTTCCAGGTATAGACTGGGTTAATCAAACTAGCAATAACGAAGCCGAAGATTTTCTTGAAGTAGTACTAGACAACTTTCTCTTTCAATTTGTAAATTCGCCAACTAGGATATAATATTCTTGACCTAGTTCATAGCAACAGAGAAAATTGGATAACAAATTTAGAAGTGGGCGACCAGCTAGGGAACAGTGACCATAAATCAATATATTTATCTATAGAATTAAATCATAAACCAAAGGAAAAAAAGGTTCTTATCCCAGACTTTAGAAAAGCCAATTTTAGGGGATTAAAACGATCACTCAGAATTAAAGGGGAGGCAGGATATTTAGGTCAAGTAAGCCGATTAGTTCCAGCAGAACCGAGAGGTCAGGGCCAGGTGGGTCACACAGCTGAGATTGTTAGACAACCAACTGAAAATTTAAATAGTTTGTATAATCAGTTCATCTCTGCCTTACAGAGCGAACAAGATAAATATATACCAAAAAGAAAATTTAGATCACATACAAACCAACCAAAATGGATGACAAATAAATTAGTAGATCTTATAGGTAGAAAGAGAGGTGTATACAGAAAAATACAGAAAGGCGAAATCCACCTTATAGGATATCACCATAACTTGTCGAGGCAGGTAAAGAAGGAAACTAGGAAGGAAAAAAGAAACTACGAAATCAAGGTAGCAAATTAATCCAAAAACAACCCTAAAGCATTTTATCAATTGTATAAAGGATACAGTAGGGCCTCTTAAGAATGTCATAGGTGAGATTACAGATGATGAGTTAGAAATGTACAATACTCTAAATAGTCATTTCCTTTTTGTTTTACAAACGCAAATTTAGATCAAGTTCCAGTAGTTAACCAAGTTTTTAACGGTAGTATAGACGAAATATTAAGCACAGTTCAGGTCACTTTTATAGTGACGAAGTAATTAAGGAAATAGATAGACTAAAACCCCAGAAATCTCCAGGTCCAGATGAGGTGTATGCTAGGGTATTAAAAGAATGCAAGGACGAACTAAGTTACCCATTAACTCACCTATTTAATAATTCACTAGCTTTAGGCTTAGTTCCTGATTCATGGAAGCTCGCAAATATAATTCCGATTTTTAAAAAAAGTGATAAGTCCATAGCATCAGATTACCGTCCTATTAGTCTCACATCAATTATAGGGAAATTGTTAGAATCAATTATTGCCAGGAAAATTAGAAATCACTTAGATATGTTCAAGTTAATAAAACCCTCTCAACATGGTTTCACTCCAGGACGATCCTGCCTAACAAATTTACTCAGTTTTTTCTCCGAGGTTTATGAAGCGGTAGATAACGACAAGTCATATGATATAGTTTACTTAGACTTCAGTAAGGCCTTTGATAAAGTTCCACATGAAAGGCTGTTAAGGAAAATAGAAGGACATGGTATTGGGGGGATGCTACTCAAGTGGATTAAGTAATGGCTGATTGGTAGGAAACAGAGAGTTAGTATAAATGGTGTAAAATCGGACTGGGGATTAGTTAAAAGTGGGGTCCCCCAAGGGTCGGTTTTGGGGCCCCTTCTGTTCATTATCTACATAAATGATCTTGACTCGGGCATAAAGAGTAGGATCAGTAAATTTGCTGATGGTACTATAAAACAGGTAGGATAATAGATTCAGCTAGCGACAGGGAATGTCTTCTAAATGATCTCGATCACTTGCACGAGTGGTCCATAAATTGGCATATGAGTTTCAATGTAGACAAATGTAAGGTATTAAGGATTGGAAATCGTAATTTAGATGCTAAATACAAACTAGACAATGTAGAATTGGATAACTCAGAGTGTGAGAAGGATCTGGGGGTGCTCGTTAGTAATGATCTGAAACCCAGAAAACAGTGTATAAGTGTTAGGAATAGGGCAAATAGAATTCTAGGATTAATATCTAGGAGTGTTAGCAACAGGACGGCTGAAGTTTTCTTAAAACTATACTTAGCTCTAGTAAGACCCCATTTAGACTATGCTGTTAAATTTTTGTGCCCTTATTATAGAGTGGATATCGACCTTTTAGAGGGCAGTCCAAAGAAGAATGACCAAAAAGATACATAATATTAGAAATGTATCGTATGAGAAGAGGTTGAAAGTGTTAGGCTTGCACTCACTAGAGAGACGAAGATGTAGGGGAGACATGATATAGGTATTTAGATGGATAAAAGGTTTAAATAAGGGCGATATAGATGAGGTATTAAAGCTAAAGAACGGCGACATAACCCGCTCAAATGGTTTCAAGTTAGGTAAGTTTAGATTTAGGAAAGATATAGGAAAGCACTGGTTTGGAAATAGAGTTGTTAACATGTGGAATGCACTGCCCAGAACAGTAATTAGCTCAGAAACAGTTGAAAGCTTTAAGCATAAGTTGGATTACCATTAGGGTTGATATGGGCTGGGTGTGAATGGGAGCTGCTTCATGTGGGCCGCATGGCCATATGCAGTTTCCCGCGATCTTATGACCTTATGTTGTTATGTAATTGGGGTTGGGTGTGACAGGGATCTTCCTTGTGTGGGCCGATCGGCTTTTTGCAGACTCTCATTTTCTTATGTTCTTATGTTATGTTCTAATAGTAGCCAGAATAAAATGAAAAAAGACGTCGCCGGTACAGAAGGGGTTAACCTCTGTAACTCAGAATGACCGCTAGTGGGCTTCTACTTAATACTTCCTCTTCTACATAATTCCTCCTATTACTTTCTATTTCCTCTTCCCTCTCCCCTTCTACTTCCTCTCTTCCTCCTCCTCTCCGATCATCATCCTTCCCACCATTCACCGACACCCTTCATTATGTCATCTACTTCCACCTCTACACACTTATCCTTTTACTTTTTACTTGTTCTTCCCTCCCCTTCCACTTCCTCTCTTCCTCCTCTTCTCCAATCATCACCCTTCCCACCATTCACCGACACCCTTCATTATCCATTCCTCTCGCGTTAATAATTACAAGACGAATTCATAAATCTCCTTTCGAAAATGTGTGCGTGTGAATTCTTCCAGCGGTGGTGACAGAGGGGAGGGGAATCACTTATTATAACCTACCTTTAGCCTGCATCACGATATCAACGCAAAATAGCATAACAATCTTGCTAGAATAAAGTTTCGATCCAAATGCTACAGGATTTTTTTTTTTTATGTCAAATCCTTCATTTAAATAACAAAACATTGCATGCCTTTACAACTATCACAAAATATTACCTACATTTAGTTAACCCTTTCTGCATTTGAGGAAGTATTTTCCCTTTATTCTGGCTAACATTAGACGATTATACTCAGTTTTAGAAGGCCCTTGGATAATCAAGGGTTAAACTATATTTCAGTTAACCCTATGACTCCCACCATTCCTTCCTAATCCAAACAAATTGTCTACCATTAACCAGCATGTTATGAAGATAGGTGCCCATGTGTTTTTGACAGCAGGCTCAATGTGTATATATATTTTTTTTTATTGAAAAATTTCTCCGGCGAAGCCAGATTTCTCCATACAATGCTGGCTCGCCATCGCTTGCCAGGAAGAAATCGACACTTGGATGGGGATAAGTCTAAAAACAGTAGGCTGAATGGGGCCGAATGGATAAAAGCCAGCGAAAGAGCGAAAAGGAGAAAACATAAGCAGGTCACTACCCTTAAGAAAAATATAGAAAACAAAACATAAGCCCACTCTGTACCGATGACGTCCTTTTCGTTATAGCTGGCAACTATTAAACAATTTCATTCAGTTTTGGAAGGAACTGTGGCATCTAAAAAGGATTATTTGAGATAGTTTGTAGCCTTTTGATGGTTAGAGGTCCTTCCTAAACTTAATACAATCATCTAATAGTTGCCAGATTATAATGAAAAGGATGTCACCGGTGCTTTATGGGTTAACTCAACACTTGTATGACGTGAAGCAATTACTAATAGTAGAGGGGCACTCAGGAGAGCGCATACCTCCGCCAAGAATAACTTTTTCCTCGTTGCATATTATATCCACCTACCAAATTTCGTGAACATCGGTTCACAACTTTGCGAGCCGCCAACGCTGGAAAAGATATGCGCTCTATTAATCACCTCATAAATTGAAGCACTTCTACCTTGATGCATATCATATCAACACCAGATTTCGTGAATATTGGTTCATTTCTGTTTTAAATATCTTGTTTACAGGCATACAGACAAACAAATGGAGGCGAAGAAAAAACCCTCCGTCCAATTTTGTTGGCGGAGGTAAGTAGCATCGGGTTATGAGAAATACAGGAGGGCTGTCAAAAAACAAGAGAGAGCAAATTAAAAGTAGAGGGGCACTCGGAAGAGCCCATAACTCCTTCTACGCTGGTGCAGGTATGAGCTCTACTGATCGCCTCCTACATTAAATTACTTCTTCCTTGGTGCATATCCTACCTACCCACCAACTTTCTTGAAAATCGGTTAGTAATTTTTTTGTATGTGTTTTTTGTTTACTTCGAGGTGACCAGCTTTGTCCATCAGTACCTATATTACCTTTAGTCGGTTTACTTTCAACTGACGGTAAAATGTATTCCTTAGCTCGTGATTGTTTGATAATGGAAAATATGAAAGTACTATGGCCTCTGACCGTTTGGTGAGGTCGGTCCTAATGGTAATAGTGAGCTGGGCCTATAATTATGCCTTGTAATTGGGGTTGGGTGTGAGAGGGATCTGCCTTGTGTGGGCCAATCGACTTTCTGCGGACTCCTATTTTCTTGTGTTATGTATAAGTGTCATATTATTGTCACGTGTTCATACTTAGCAACACATAATTACATAAATCTTCTTAATAGCAGTGTAATCAATATGGTGACACGGGATATTACCGTCAGAAAATTTATAGAGCAGACATTTACTAAAGTCAATGACAAATATGAGTAAAAAGCATGAATATATCATATATATTGCTAGAACACACACACACACATACACAAAATCAACCAACACATGTGACCACGCACGCGCACACATAACCAACATACTAACACAACCAACACACACACACACAACCAATACTCACACAATCACACTCACACACAACCAACATACACTCACACAAACACACACACATGGAGCCAAACCTGGAAAATGAATTTCAATGCAGAAAAGTGCCATGTTTTGGAAGTGGGAACAAGTGAGATAAGGCCAAGCTGGGAGTACAAATTAGGAATTGAAAACAAAATCGGCTAAAGACGGCATGAGAAGGACCTTGGAGTGATAATACAAGATGATCTATCGCCGGAGAAGCATATTAACATGATCATTGGAGGAGCATAATATGGAATAATAACCAATATGAGAGTGGCATTTAACTATTTGGACGAAGACATGTTAAGAAAACTGATAATGACTATGATAAGACCAAGATTAGAATATGCAGCAGTGATATGGTCACCACATTTGAAAAAACACAAACAAATTAGAGAAAGTCCAAAAGATAGCAACGAAGATGATCCCAAGATTGAAGAAGTTGACATAATTATGAGGAAAGACTTAAGACACTACAACTGCCTACCTTGAAAGAGAGAAGGGAACGAGGCGACATAATAACGATGTTCAAGGGAGTAAAAAGTTTGGAACGAGTAGATAGGGAAGACCTATTCGTGAGGGATAATGGAAGGACAAGAGGACACGAGTTTAAATTGAGGAAGGGCAGATGTCGTAAGGAGACAAAGAAATTCAGCTTCCCATGTAGAAGTATAGAGACTTGGAACAACTTGGAGGAAGTGGTGCGAGCGAAGAACATTAACATGTTCAAATCTAGGTTGGATAAAAGTAAATATGGAAATAGGACAACATAAGCTATGATATGTTAGTCCAAAATACTGGGAATTGGGAATATCCATTACGATACTTGTCTAAGTAAAATGGATTGATTATAAAGTAATTAAGACAGGACAACACGAGCGCTGCTCAATTCCTGTAAACTATAAATAGGTAAATACACAACTAATATTCACACAATCACATAACAAACACACTCACACACAACCAACACACACACACACACAACCAATACTCACACACACACACAGCCAATACTCACACAATCACATAACAAACACACTCACACACAACCAACACACACACACACAGCCAATACTCACACAATCACATAAACACACTCACACACAACCAACACACACACACACAGCCAATACTCACACAATCACATAACAAACACACTCACACACAACCAACACACACACACAAACAACACACAATTTATAAACAAACATTAACGTCTCTAAGCTCTTTACAGCGAATGAGAACACTCTGTATATGCTGTAGTTTATATATGTATTATAGCAGCTTCACAAATTGGTTTATTCAACTTAATTATAAGTTTTAGTCGTCAAGAAGTAATGCAAGAGGTAATTATGATAATGAACATCGTTAAGGAATTTGAAAGGATATGGTAATGACGTATCGGAGAAACAATGAGAGAGCGAACACTGATTGCGATTATCATTATCCGTTTAGATAAGAACAGTATTTTTTGTCTCTCCATTACATTTTTTATCTATTTTTGTTATTAACCATTTCAGTATGATGACGTTTTTCTGTGTCATTGGCAAACATTAGGTTATTTCATAGAACTTATGGTAAATATCTCGAAATGAAAGAAATATATAAAGCTAGACCTTTCCAAATCTGAAACAAATATAATCCAATGCTAACCAACATGCAATACAAAATGCCATCCTGGTGCTGAAAGGCTTAATCATATTCTACATTCTCGAAATAATTGTAGTTCACTTGTTTACGCTCAGAAATCTCCGCTCGAATAAAAACGTTTCTTAAGGAGTTATGACTAGGAAAAAAATAATGTGACAGTCTCATAATTTGTCTAGGTGTATATAGAAAAAAGGTACATGGTCTTAAATAGGCAGGGGTTGAGAGAGAGAGAGAGAGAGAGAGAGAGAGAGAGAGAGAGAGAGAGAGAGAGAGAGAGAGAGAGAGAGAGAGAGAGAGAGGAGAGAGAGAGAGAGAGAGAGAGAGAGAGAGAGAGAGAGAGAGAGAGAGAGAGAGAGAGAGAGAGAGAGAGAGAGAGAGAGAGAGAGAGAGAGAGAGAGAGAGAGAGAGAGAGAGAGAGAGAGCAGGATGAGATCGGAAATTATAAGTTAATAAGGATCGATATCGAGATCAGAAAATAAGAGTCAAATAAAAAACCGTATATCAACAACCCAAACCAAGATCTGGAGATACGGCTACTAACAGAAAGATTCCAAGATTCCTACCCTCCTCCTGTTTCCTGCTTTTCTTCTTCCTCCTTCTCCTCCTCTTCTCTTTTTCCTCTTCATCTTCCTCCTCCCCTTTTTCCCTCCATTCTCTTCTACTTTTCTAGTTTCATAAGAACATAAGAAATGGGAGTCTGCAAAAAGCCGATCGGCCCACACAAGGCAGATCCCCGTCACACCCAACACCAATTCAACTTCTCCACCTCCTCCTCACGGTCCTATTCTCCACTTCCTCTTCCTCTGCCTCCTTCATAATTCTTGTCTCCCGTTTCTTCATCTCCCTCTCCTCTTCTCTTCCTCTTCCTCTTCCTCCTCCTCCTTCTCCTCCATTCCCTTCCCTTTCTTCTTCCTACCCCTCCTTCTCTTTCTCCTTCCTCCTTACTCGTCTTCTTCTTCTTCTTTTTCTTCTTCTTCTTCTTCTTCTTCGCCGCCCTGATACCCTCTCACAAACTTTTTCCCTCGTTCATTACAAGTTAGACGAAGTTGACGAGTAGGTTTCTAGAGGCAGGATGAAGTCGCTGGTGAAGTTACTTAAGGGGGGGTCACCTGCTTTTTTTTTAAATCTTTCTCTCCTTTTCTCACGTTCTCTGGCTTGTATCCATTCGGCCACTTTCAGCCAACTGTTTTAAAACGTTTATCCCCATCCAGGTGCCGATTTCTTCATGGCGTGCAATAGTGAGCCAGCATTGTATGGAGAAATCTGGCTTCGCCGGAGACATTTTTCTATCGAAAAATTTACAAATTTAGCTTGCAGTAAAACAAACAAAATATATATATATATATATATATATATGCTGGCTCGCTGCCGCTCGCCAGGAAAATATTGACACCTGGATGGGGGTAAACGTCTTAAAACAGTAGGCTGAATGGGGCCAAATGGATACAACCCAGAGAGAGAGAGGGAGAGAGAGAGAAAAAAAAACGAGGTGGTGTCCCTTAAGGAAGGATAGTTTGTCTTGCTTAGTGAATGGAGATATTTAGAAGGAGGGGAGGGGATTCGCTGAACTTCTTTCTTCTATTAAGGGAGCCCACCTCGCTTGTTTTCTCTTTCTCTCCCTCTCTCTTTGGCTTTCTCCGGATAAATTTTTCTATCGAAATATTTACAAATTTAGTTTGCTGTCAAAACATATATATATATATATATATATATACTGTATATATGCTGGCTCGCTACCGCTCGCCAGGAAATTCTTGACACCTGGGTGGGGGTAAACGACTTAAAACAGTTGGCTGAACGGGGCCGAATGGATACAAGCCAGAAAAGGAGAGAACAATTGAAAAAAAAACCCGTTAACCCCCCTTAGAGGGGAGGGGATAATTATGATAAGAGGTGTTCAAGTGGAATTAATAAAGGGGACCAGAAATATGTACTAAAGCTCAGTAGCAGTGAAATAACTTGAACAAATGGTTTCAAATTAGATAAATTTCGTTTTAGAAGATAAATTGGCAATTATTGTGTTGGTACCCGAGTTGTAAACATGTGGAATAGGCTACCGAGTGCTATAGTGGGATCAAAACACGATAGAGAGGTTCAAAATAAAATTAGATAGGCATATGGACGAGATGGGTTGGGTGTGCAAGGGATCTGCTGTGTGTGGACCAATCGGTTTTCTTATGTCCTTATGTATACTCAATTTTATTTTTAACTTGACGGAAAAGTTAGTCCCTTAGCAGCTGATTTATCAATAACTAATGGAAAAATATGAAACTTCTACGTCTCTGCATCACATTATTGCCAATATTTCATAATGTACGACATATTAGACCATAGTAATGTTGAAATAGCCGAGCAATTATAATACGCCAATATCTCCCCAGCTTAAAAAACAGGCTATAGATAGGATGTTTATAATGAAGTTAGAGAGAAGTTTGATTTTTTTTTTTTTTTTTGCCAGACGCCGTAATTCCCGAGAAGGGGTGGTCATTAATATTAGGGTTTGTCACGAATAGGTCAAGTTGCGTGGGCTTGACATATACGGATAACATTTTGACAGTGCAGCCTCGATACGCTGACCCTTTGATCAGCAGCCGACGCTCGACTGACTATGCTTTTGTTTTTATTGAATAGAGAAGTTTAGAAGGAGGGGAGTGAATTAGCTGGATTTTTTTTTTTTTCTTTAAGAGGGGTCCCCGGCTTTTTGGTTTTATCTTTCTCTCCTGTTCTCTATTTCCCTGGCTTGTATCCATTCGGCCCCATTCAGCCAACTGTTTTAAGACGTTTATCCCCATCCAGGTGTCGATTTCTTCCTGGCGAGCGATAGCGAGCCAGCATTGTATGGAGAAATCCAGCTTCGCCGGAGAAATTGTTCTATCAAAAAATGTACAAATTTAGCTTGCTGTCAAAACAAAAATATATATACTGTATGCTGGCTCGCTACCGCTCGCCAGGCAAATATTGACACCTGGATGGGGGTAAACCTCTTCAAACAGTAGGCTGAATGGGGCCGAATGGATACAAGCCAGGGAAAGAGACAAAAGGAGAGAGAAAGATAAAAACAGCCGGTGACCCCCCTTAAGTGAATGGAGATGTATTGGGAGAGGGGAGCGGCGTGGATTGGCTGGTGTTCGTTTCTTGATCAGCTGTACTCAATTATAATATTAATCGGACGAAAATTTTACTCCGATAGCAGCTGGTTTCTCGACAATTAATGGAAAAATAAGAAACTGCTATGACTATGTATCACATTAATGCTATCATTTCGCAATTAACAACATATTGGGCTATAAATACATTGCATTAGCCGAGTGATTACGATGGAGTCGAGTCGATTTCTTATCAGCTTAACCCCTTGAGGAATATGACGGTTTTTAGCAGTATATTCTGGCTATCATTAGCCGATTTTATTCAGTTTAGGATGGAATAGTGGGAATCATAGGGATGATTGAGATTTAGCTCTTTGACTGCTAGAGGGCCTTCCAAAACCGAAAACAAATCGTGTATTGACAGCCCAAAATAAACTGTCGAAACGCGTCATAATCCTCAAGGGGTTATAACAAAGACAATATAAGTACGATATTTACGTGGATGTACAAAGGAGTACAAAGGAAATCAAGCAACAACAGATCTAGTGACCCTTCTAGGTTGCTTGTCCTCCAAAACACTGATGATCAAGTGTCCAAACAGTGGTTTAGAGTGGGTAAGGGAACATTGGAAAGGGAATTACCGCCCTGGAACTAATGTCCGTGGCAGGATTAGGAAGTTAGTAGAGGACAGATGGGTTAGTAACTGAGGGGGGGATAAAATAAAGTTATTCATTTACAAACGCAGTCAGTCGCGGGTTTGATGAGAGATATTTGTCTAGGCGGAGTTTAAATGAATCAACGGTGATGCAGTCTATAACGTCTCGGGGAAGCCCATTCCACAAGTTGACAACTCGATTGAAGAAGAAATTCTTAGATTCGTGCGAGTTAAAAGATTTAACATAATTTTGCAACCGTTTCCCCGCGTGTAATTAGATTGGTCGATAGTGAAGTACTTACTACAGTTCATATTGTCGATGCCTTTGATGATTTTGAACACTTGAATTAAGTCACCTCTTAATCTGCGCTGGGTTAAAGGAAATATATTTAATTCTCTAAGACGCTCTTCGTATGGTTTGTTCTTTAGGCTAGGTATCATTTTGGTAACTCTACGTTGAACTCGTTCTAGCTTGTTTATATCTTTTTGGTAATAAGGGCACCAGGATTGAACGCAGTATTCCAGAAGAGGGCGGACTAAGGAATTGTAAAGGGTCAGGATAACTTCTTTGGATTTATGCTCAAATGACTTGCCTATAAAGCCAATTATTTTGTTTGCCTTCTTAACAACTTCTGAACATTGTTGACTCGGTTTTAGGTTACTCGATATTGTTACTCCCAGATCGGTTTCTCTGTTTACATTCTTAAGCTGAGTGCCATTCATCGAATAGTTTGCTTTCTCATTTAGGTATCCGACATGTAGTACTTTACATTTATCCGCATTGAAACTCATTTGCCAAATTTGGGCCCAACATGACAATTTATCTAGATTGTGTTGCATATCGTCAACTTGTTCTTTTGAGAGTACGCTATTTGCAATTTTTGTATCGTCAGCAAATTTTGAGATTGTGCAGGTGAGACCCTCATCTATGTCGTTGATGTAAATTAGAAAGAGAATTGGTCCTAGTACCGATCCCTGGGGTACCCCGCTACTTACATTGGTCCATTTAGATGCCTTACCGTTTATGACTACCCTTTGCTTTCTGTTGCTGAGCCAATTTTCTATCCATTTCAACACACCGTCTTGTATTCCATGCGCTTTTAGTTTTAGCAGTAAACGTTTGTGGGGAACTTTGTCAAAGGCCTTTTGAAAATCAAGGTATATAATATCTACAGCTTTACTCTCATCGTAGAGGTTGAGGATATCGTGGAAGAAGTCTAAGAGGTTTGTTAAACAGGAACGTTTTTTACGAAAGCCGTGTTGAGTATCTTTAAGTATGTTATTTTCCTCTAAGTGATTTACGAGTCTGTCTCGTATGACCGTTTCTAGCATTTTACATACAACTGAGGTTAAGCTAATTGGACGATAGTTACTGGGTAGGGATTTGCTGCCTTTTTTTAATATCGGTGTTACGTTGGCTAGCTTCCACTGATCAGGCATAGTTCCAGACTGCAAGGATTTATTGAATAGTAATGTCAGTGGTTTGGAGAGCTCATTCTTAGCTTCCTTTAGAACTCTAGGCGAGATTGTATCAGGTCCAGGCGTTTTATTTACCTTGAGTTTATCTAAACAATTCAATACTTCTCTCTCTGTAACGGTGATATTGCTTAGAACATCTGAATTATCAATCTGAATCGGCGATGGTGTAGGGATATCACTGAGGTCTTCTGTTGTAAAAACTGATGCAAAGAAGGTATTGAGGGCATTACTCATTTGTACTTCGTCTTTGGTGTATTCTCCATTTTCATTGACTAACGGTCCAACAGTTGAAGTAACTACTTTTTTCTTTCTGATATAACTATAGAATTCTTTCGGGTTTGTTTTACTTTGATTTGCAATATGTAACTCTAAGGTCTTTTTACTTTGCTTAATTAACTTTTTGGCTTTGCGTCGTAGCTCTACAAATTTTACCCGTTCTTCGTCATTTTGTGAGGATTTTAATCTATCATTAGCAAATTTTTTAGCAAGCAGGCAGTTTGAAATATCTTTATTCCACCATTTGGGCTTATTATTATGGCCTGGACGCCGTATTTTCGATGGTATGCAGTCTTGCACTGCTTTTAGGTAAGTGGTTTCGAATAACTTCCAAGATGTATTTATGTCGTTATTGTTAATTAAAAAGCTCCAGTCAGTTTCTTTAAACATAGCTCTAAGTTTATGGAAGTTTGCTTTCTTGAAATTAGGGACTTTTTCGATGCTACTATTTGGTTCGTTACTAGTAAACTTTAAAGTGAAAGTAATCGTACGATGGTCGCTGTTACTGAATTCATCACCAACATTCAAATTCTCTATCAATTCTTCTTTTGTTGCAAGTACAATGTCAAGAACGTTATTATCAAGGGTCGGCGTTCGAACAAATTGATAAAGCGAACTCTCTTGCAAGTTCGTATACAAGTCATGTCCGGAGTGTGAAGTAAGAGTATCGCCCCACTTGGTCACAGGTAAATTAAAGTCGCCAAAAATTACGGTATCTTGTGAGTTACTTACATCTGCAATTTGTTCGTAAATTTCTCGGTCAGTTTGCACTGATTGAGCTGGAGGTCTGTATATTAACGCAAGTATTATTTTTGTACCTTTATTATTCTTTATTAGCACAAAAGATGTGTCGACGTTCACAATTTGAGGTTTTGACGCGAGGGTCGGGTTAAGACTTTCTTTGATATAAATGTTAGGGGGAATATAGGAACGTTTGTATTTGTTTGTTTGTGTGTAGATAGTTTGTTTGGGTTAGTGGAGGATGATAGGGCAATATGGGGTCGTTTGTGTTTGTTTGTGTGTAGATAGTTTGTTTGGGATAGTAGAGGACGTTAGGGGAATACGGGGACGTTTGTGTTTGTTTGTTTGTGTAGATAGTTTGTTTGGGATAGTAGAGGACGTTAGGGGAATACGGGAACGTTTGTGTTTGTTTGTGTGTAGATAGTTTGTATTGGTTTGTGGAGATAAATGTGTAAGGCAGGATAAAGAAGTGAAAAAGGACAAACTAGATTACCTGATCATTCATTCCTTTTGATATTTGATTTTCAGTATGTAGTTGGAGGAAGTAAGAATAAGTGTGTGTGTGTGTGTGTGTGTGTTTAATTAGAAACAATCCTCAATAGTATTCAGCCAAGTAGTGCATCTCATATTCAGTGAGCATAATATAGTATGACCCATGAGTGTGAGGCATTGTTCTGTTCTGCTATTACCCCCCCCCCCTCTCTCTCTCTCTCATTCGTACACGTTTATATATATATATATATATATATATATATATATATATATATAATCTCATTTCCCATCGAATGTTTTTATTTATTCATTAAAAAAAAATCTGAGTATTCCTGTTTACCCCTCGCTCCTTGTGGGTCTCCCTTATCAGTTCCTAATTAACTTTTAAGACTTTTATCACCCATGCCCTTCTGCTTTAATTATCCTTTTTTCTTCTCCCACTTTCTTTCCTCCAGCTCATTCTCCAGTTTTTCCTTCTCTGAGGCTCGCTCTTGCGTTCCATTAATCACGTCCTCTTTCTTTGGTCTTCCCTCCACCATGTCCTTTCGCTCACTAGTCTGTTCCGTAGCGTTCAGAGTGGCTGTTTTGTAGGTTTATTTGTTCATAGCGTTCTTTCAACCAAATCTTTTCAATCAATAGACGGTTCTATAGCACTCATATGTGCTTTTTTGTAAGCTCGTCCTAAAATTGACAACAAATGAGGCGAAAGGTCCTAAAATAGTCAAACTAATGATGCGACCGTCTTAATGTAGGCATAACATAGCCATAATCTAAGCAAACATATCTTAACTCAACCTAACCTATCCATAGCCAAACCTAACTTGCCCTTACCCTAATCTAACCTAGGTTAACCCCAATGACTTCGTCATTAAATTAACTTAATCTTAACCTCATTTGTCTTTTCATGAACCTAAACTAACCTTTGAAACGGCAATTCAACCAATATATAATTTCAACCAGTGCTAGCTTAGAATTAAACCCTAACCTATCAGTACTGGTTGCATTGTTACTGGTTGAACGTGCCGACCAGGAAACAAAATGTGGACATACTGTACATCCCGTTAGCTACAGAATTTGTTGAGTTACAAGAGATTAGAGGTCACAGTTTTGGTTTTGTCTAATTGCAGTAATAAACTACAGTTAAGTTAGTTAAATAGTAGGGTATTTCAAGAGGTTGGGTCGGTGGGCTTGCGACCCCCACCCGGAACAAATATCTAAGCAAAGAAAAACGAACGAACAGCCTCGGATGCGGACGGAACCAACGTTGACGAACCACGACCGACTAAGGACATGCCTTCGGACATTCTGAGAATGGCTACCTGGAATGTTAGTGGCATGAATGATGGCACAAAAGAGAGAGGTTCTGGAAGTGTTAGTGAATGCCAGGCTGGATGCATGTGGAATGACAGAGACCAAATGGAAAGGTTCAGATGTGAGAGAGTGGGAGTCTGGAATGGGTGTCTGTGCTGGAGTGAGTGAAGGAACAGCGAGAGAAGGTGCATGTTTGTTTGTAAGTAGCAAATGGAAGGAATGTGTAAGAGAGTATGGGTCTGTGGGTTCAAGGATTGTGTGGGTGAGAATGAAAGTAGGAATACAAACGTGGGTGATTGTATGCGTGTATGCCCCGACAGAGGATATACTTGAAAGAAAGAAAGAGGAGTTCTGGATGAATGTGGAGGGGTGCCTGGAGAAGTTTGACAAGAACGAAAGAATATTTCTGATTGGGGATATGAATGGTAAAGTGGGTGATAGGAAAGTTGAGGGAGTGGTGGGAGGGTGGGGGGTACCATCAGAGGTGAATGGGAATGGTAGTTCACTTGTGGACGTATGTGTGGGGAGGAGGCTGTGGATAGCCAACACCTTCTTCCGACACAGAATGATCCACAGGTACACGTGGACACGGATGTTGACGATGAAGGATAAGACAGTGGTGGAACGAAAGTCATTGATTGATTATGTAAGTGTGGATGAACGAATGAAGATATCTGTGATGGATGCTAGGGTGTATAGGGGTATTGGAGGGGGTCTGTCTGATCATTATGTAGTGGTAGCTAAGGTTAGGATAAAAAAGAAGTGGGTGAGGAGAGCTGGAGGGAGGCGAGAGGAGGGTGAATGGTGAGGAGGGTGGAGAGGTTGCAGGAGGAGGAAGTCAGGGAGGAGTACAGGAGAGCAGTGGAAAGACGACTAGGTGGGTTCGACCTGGAAGTTATGGAGGAAGTGGAGGAGATGAGCAAGGTGTTTAAGGATGAGATCTGTGCAGCATGTGAGGAGGTGTGTGGAGTGAGGAGAAGAGGGAGGGGAGTGAAAGGTACAGCATGGTGGACAGAAGAGGTAAGAATAGCTGTGAAAGAAAAGAAGAAAGCATATAGAGAGTGGTTGGGTAGTAGAGGGAATGAAGCTTCCGAGAGACAGAAACGAGCGAGGTACGTGGAGAGTAAGAGGGTGGTGAAGAGAGTAGTGAAGGAAAGTAAGAGAAGAGTAGATGAGGAATTTGGAAGGAATCTGAGTGTAAAATGGAGGGAGAGTAAGAAACTGTTCTGGAAAGAAGTCAAGAAAGTTAGGGAAGGTAGCAAGGGAAACAGTAAGGGTGTGAAAGATAAGAATGGGAGAATGCTAGCTGAGAAGCAAGAGAGAGTCAAAAGATGGAGGGAGTACTTCAGTGAGTTGCTAAATGTAAGGAATGAAGAGCCAGCAAACATAGCTGGATATGGTATGGGAGGGAGAAGAAGAGAAGTAGTGGAGGAGGAGGTGGGGATCAGGAGGTCAGAAGTGTGGGAAGCCATGAAAAGAGTGAAGTTGGGGAAAGCACCAGGAACAGATGGAGTGTGTGGGGAAATGTTGAGGTATGGTGGTGAGATAGTGATAGAATGGGTATGGAAAATGTGCAAACTAGCATGGGAGAAGGGGAGTGCACCCGATGACTGGAAGACTGGCATAATAGTCCCCCTATATAAGGGCAAAGGGGAAAGAGGAGTGTGTGGTAACCACCGAGGAATATGTCTTCTAAGTGTAGTAGGAAAGGTATACAGTAGGGTAGTGATTGAGAGAGTGAGAGTGAGAACGGAGAAATGGATAGGCGACGAGCAGGGAGGTTTTAGGAAGGGAAGAGGATGTGTAGATCAGATTTTTACCCTGAATTGTGTTGTGGAGAAGTATCTGGAGAAGAAACAAAAGGTGTATGTTGCCTTTATGGACTTGGAGAAGGCCTATGACAGAGTGGATAGAGAAGGTTTGTGGAAAGTACTTAGAATATACGGAGTAGAGGGCAAGTTGCTGAAAGCAGTGAAGAGCATGTATGAGGGTGCAAAGGCGGCAGTACGTGTGGAGAGTGAGCAGTGCGAGTTCTTTGACCTGAATGTTGGTTTGAAACAGGGGTGTGTGATGTCCCCGTGGTTGTTTACTGTATATATGGATGGAGTCATGAAAGAAATACTATCAAGAGCAGTGGATGTTGGTGTATCGCTGAAAAGGGAGGGAATTGAGTGGAAGCTACCTATACTGCTGTTTGCGGATGATACAGTTCTGATGAGTGATAATGAATGGGAGTTGCAGGGTCTGGTAAATGAGTTTGGAACAGTGTGCGAAAAACGGAATTTGAAGGTAAATACGGGGAAGAGCAAGGTTATGGTCTTCGAAAGGGGTGAAGTCACAGAGTGTGAGGTGAAGCTGAACGGGCAGGCTATGGAGATCGTCAACTCTTTTAAGTATCTGGGCAGTGTGTTGAG
Organism: Paralithodes platypus; assembly: GCA_032716605.1. Classification (NCBI taxonomy): domain Eukaryota; kingdom Metazoa; phylum Arthropoda; class Malacostraca; order Decapoda; family Lithodidae; genus Paralithodes; species Paralithodes platypus. The sequence continues at coordinate 52,110,227 of CM064514.1, read as the reverse complement.
TAAAGATGGGTCTATGGATGAAGAGGTGCGGGAGAGGGTACAACAGGGGAAGAGGGTTGTAGGAACGCTAAAAGCAGTAACAAGAAATAGGGTGGTCAGTATGGAAGTGAAGAAGTCCTTGCATGACAGTGTGGTAATCCCGACACTGACTTACGGAAGCGAAGCATAGACGTTGGTTGAGAGACTCAGACCAAGAGTGAGAGCAGTGGAAATGAATTACTTAAGGAGTGCGTGCGGAGTTACATGGAGGGATAGACAGACTAATGAGGAAGTAAGAAGGAGGTGTGGTGTGGAGGTAGATGTGCTGGAAAGTGTGAAAAGGAACAACTTGAGATGGTTCGGCCATATGGAACGTATGGAAAGCGAGAGAATGACTAAGAGGGTGTACGAGAGCGAGGTGGAGGGACAGAGAGGGAGAGGTAGACCGAATATGAGGTGGAAGGATGGAGTGAGGAACTACATGAACGAAGGCGGTGCTGGTTGGGGGGAGGGGCGTCGACTGACTGGGGACAGAGGTGCATGGGGGCGGTTCGTTCGTGGCCACCCCTTCGGGGATCACGGCGTCAGGCAATAGATAGATAGGCATTTCAATCATTACATATCATGCAGTGCCAACACAACCAGTGCTAACTTAAAACCGTACCTAACCTATCAGCACTGTTGAAACACTCCACTATTTAAGGGGAGGCAGACCGTTTTTCTGGACCCCCTTCTCCCTAATGTTTAGCCCCACTAGTTTTGAGATTAAAAGACCTTCAGCCCATTAGTTTGGCGATTTTAACACCTTTCGCTCCATTTCGTTGTCAATTTTAAGACCTTTCGTGCCATTTAGGTGTCGATTTTTTCCTGGCGAGCAATAGCGAGCTTGTAATTTTAAAAGGGAACCTGCCTTCGGCCGGAACATTTTTCTACCGAAAAACGTACAAATTTATCTTGAAGGGGGGGGGGGGGGGTCTAGGGGGTGTTTTTCTAAGCTTGATGGAGGCCTAGGGAGGAAACTAACAAAATACATGAATAAATGAATTGATAGACCAAACAAACGGTCTGCCTCCCCTTAAGTTAGACATGAAACCATTCTACTCCCACAGAGCCTCCCTAAACGTATTAAAATCATCTAATAATAGCCAGAATATGGTGGAAGATTGCGTCCTCAGATACTGAAAGTGTTAATTAGGCCAACCAACATGACCGCTACCCTCTAATTGTAAGTAAATAAGGGCTATAGCAAAAAATGTGTATATTTCCACATCTATTTCCTGGTCGATTCTTCCAATATGATAGAACATAAGAAAATGGGAGTCTGCAGAAAACCGATTGGCCCACACAAGGCAGGTCCCTCTCACACCCAACTCCAATTACAAGGCGTAATTATAGGCCCAGCTTACTAATACCATGAGGACCGACCTCATCAAATTAGCCAAACCTACCTATCTACCTATCTCTCAAAATCCCCATCAAATACCAGATTCCATCATTAATGCCCGGAGATGAACAGCAATACCTCCTAAACCCTATTGAGCATTGTGTCCCTAACTTGGGCATACTGTGTATCTGCACCTGGTGACATTTACAAAGTTTGCAAAGTAGTCACGTAAGCTTTGAATGTGCAAGTATTTTTTTCCGAACTCTCTCAGTATTTAGAGGACGCGCTTTACGCTTTCTTTTGGTTATCATTTACGATGTTAGGCAATTTAGGAATCAAATGGGTGAAAACTATCTCAATTACCTCTCAAGCTCCCATAAGTCCTTACTATACTAAATAAAATCGTGTACTAATAGCCAGAATAACATATCAAAACCAGCCATACTCCTCAAGAGGTTAGTTGATAAAGTTTAGAGACCACAATAATTAGCCTACTTATAATTAACTAACTATGCTTCTAACCGAATTGTGTGCACAAGAAATGAAAGTGTGGGTGAACGGACCGGTTAGCGAAACGACTGAAATCCTTGTCTTCCTCCATTCCTGTGCTGGTTCTCATCGAGGTCCTTCCAGCAGGTTCACATATGAGTTACACAGAGTTACACAGATAAGAGAGCCCACCTCGCTTTTTTTTTTCTCTTTCTCTCCCTCTCTCTTTGGCTTGCATCCATTCGGTCCCATTCAGCCTACTGCTTTAAGACGTTTACCCCATCCAGGTGTCAATATTTTCCTGGCGAGCGGTAGCGAGCCAGCGTATATATATTTTTTGTTTTGACAGCATGCTAAATTTGTACAATTTTCGATAGAAATTTGTTTCCGGCGAAGCCGGATTTCTCCATACAGTGCTGGCTCGCTGTCGCTCGCCAGGAAGATATCTACACCTGGATGGGGATAAACGTCTTAAAACAGTTCGCTGAATGGGGCCGAATAGATACAAGCCAGAGAAAGAGAGAAAAGGAGAGAAAGATAACAAAAATCCGGTGACCCCCCTTAACACATACCTTGGGGTCCCAACTAGGTGGTCCGGCCTTAATACTACTAGACAGGGACAGTTTATAGTGGAAGAATAGGACAGTAAAGTAGAATGCTCTCTCCCCACCCTCCGGCTAAAAAGCAGTACCGGAAAGTAGGATGAAGAATAACCTTATGGGTCAGGAAATGCCCACAAGGACAGTTTTTATAAAGTATATTAAGAAATTGGTTTGAAAGGGAAATTACACATGCCTACTGATGAATTCATATTAATCCAATCTTCATCAGATATATGAGAGAGAGAGAGAGAGAGAGAGAGAGAGAGAGAGAGAGAGAGAGAGAGAGAGAGAGAGAGAGAGAGAAAAGATAGAGAGAGAGAGAGAGAGAGAGAGAAAGAGAGAAAGAGAGAAAGAGAGAAAGAGAGAGAGAGAGAGAGAGAGAGAGAGAGAGAGAGAGAGAGAGACTTGGTGGCCCAGTCGATTGGAACAATTCAGCTTTCTGCAGACTCCCATTTTCTTATGTTCTTATGCCTTGTGTGGGCCAATCAGCTTTCTGCAAACTTCCGTTTTCTTTTGGTCTTACTGTATATTCTTAACCCGACAATAACCGACTGTAATCCTGGCCACAAATGTCTTGGCTCCTCTGTTCTGTTTTCTCGTAGAGCTGCCGGCTTTGTATTTGTTTTTATTTATATATATTTTTGTTTCTGTAGATCCGTCTGCCAATCTCTCTCGCTCGCTTTTTTGTTTAGTCCCCCCGCTCATTTCGCACTGTCTTCTCTAGGTTGTTTTCTAGGCTTCCCTCCAAGATATTTTCGTTTTCTCTCTCCCTACTCACACGCCCATTTTGTTTTCATCCGTCCCCTTCCCTCCCATCTCTGTCTTTCCATCCCCCTTGCCGTATCCTCTCTGTGATCATTGGCTATTCTGTCCCATTCTTACTTTACATAAGACCATAAGAACATACTTTCAGGCTCATCTCTCTCGCTCTCTCGCTCTCGCTCTCTCTCGCTCTCGCTCTCGCTCTCGCTCTCGCTCTCGCTCTCTCTCGCTCTCGCTCTCGCTCTCGCTCTCGCTCTCGCTCTCGCTCTCTCTCCTGTTTAACTTGCAGGACAGAGATCCGGGGAAGAATTGGCGGGATTACTTGGCGGTACATGGGGGGAGGGAGGAGGAAATGGCGACAAGGCCGCTGCGCTAGGTCATCAGTGGGGGACGATAAAAAATATGAGAGGGGAAGAAAGTGGAGAGAGAAATAACGGGGGTGTGTATGGAAGAAGAAGAAGGGGAGAGAGAGGTGGGGGGGGGGGGGGGGGGGACGACGACGGGGCTGTGAGAGAAGAGTAAGGTGTCTATCTATCCATCCCCTACCCCCCCCCCCCCCCCCTACAGTATATTGAAGGAGATAGCTTTGAGTGTGTAACAATTATACACCGGAGAGGAGGGGGGGGGGGGGGGGGGATGGATAGATAGACAACTTACTCTGAATAAGTAAGAGATATACGAAAAGTAAAACAATACAAAGGTAAAACTAGACATACTACTTTCCTACCCCCCCCCCCCCCCCCAACACACACACACGCACACGCACGCACACACACACACACTCTGCACCCCCACTCCGCTCCTACCCTTAGACATTCAAGCTATCAAATGCAGGCGATTTTCAGGAAATACGAGACGATTGGGCAGTATCCTCACTGCCACTGAATCACACACTTTTGTCAGTAACTGTACAGTCGTGGACAGGAATTTATGAACAATTTAAGATTCACTGGCGAACAATTTTTAAAACATTTTGAGCCACGTAAGTCAAATTACTGGGACTCACTAGTTAATTATCACCGCCTTTTTGTTAATTATAAGGAAGTGTCTAAGTATTCATGACTACGACTGTAGGCTATACATTTATGTATGTTGTGTGTATGCACTGAGTGTGTGTATGACGGGGAGGAATGGCGAATATATGGAAGGCTAACATTTTGGGAAAGAGAGAGGAGGTGAAAGAAAGGGGAGAAGGAATGATAATAATACAAAGAACGGGAAGTAGAGAGAAAAAGAGGATACGAGGAAGGATGGGATAATTTAGAGGAGAGAGAGGGACGGTAGGAGGGAGGAGAGGATAAAAATACAATAAAAGGGGATATATAGAAGGATGGGATAATTTTATGAGAGAGAAAAGAGGAGAGAGGGAGAGGGTAGAACAGAAATATACATAGGGGGAACTGGTGAGGGATGGGGAGTATATGGAAGGAGAGAAAATAGGAAGTAATGCCATAAGAATATCTACACACTATCTATATTTATACATTTGTAGGGCACCCTGCCTTTGTCAAACATTAGGCAAATTATTATGGGAAGAAATCTGTAGGGCATCTCAGAATAATAATGTTTTCATTTTAGGCGACTTCAATCTTCCAGGTATAGATTGGTTTAATCAAACTAGCAATAACGAATCCGAAGATTTTCTTGAAGTAGTACTAGACAACTTTCTCTTTCAATTTGTAAATTCGCCAACTAGAGGATATAATATTCTGGACCTAGTTCTTAGCAACAAAGAAAATTGGATACAAAATTTAGAGGTAGGCGACCAGCTGGGGAACAGTGATAATAAATCAATATACTTCTCTATAGAATATCATTATAAACCAAAGGAAAATAAGGTTCTTATCCCTGACTTTAGAAAGGCGAATTTTAGGGGATTAAACTCAAAATTAAAGGTAAGGCAGGAAATTTAGTTCAGGTACGCCAATTAGTTCCAGCAGACCATATAGGTCGGGGCCAGGTAGATCACACAGCTGAGATAGGTAGACAGCCAAATGAAGATTTACATAGTGTGTATAATCAGTTCATCTCTGCCTTACAGAGCGAACATGAAAAATATATACCATTTTTTGTTTTGTTTAGATCACATACAAACCAACCAAAATGGATGACAAATAAATTATTAGATCTTATAGGTAGAAAGAGAGGTGTATACAGAAAAATACAGAAAGGCGAAATCCACCTATTACGATACCATCATAACTTGTCGAGGCAAGACAAAAAAGGAAATTAGGAAGGAAAAAAGAAACTACGAAACTCCGAAAAAAAATATTTGAAAAGGAATATATAATACAGTGTGGTAGTATATCATAATAATAATAATAATAATAATAATAATAATAATAATAAAGTAGACGTGCCGTTTCGCCCAAAATCCAAACGGCATACCCAACTCTTCGCTCGGTCACCATCATCACTACTAGTCACTATCATCATTAATATCATCAGCACTACTACTATTATAATCATCACTACTACTCTCACCATCATCACTACTACTCTCATCATTACAACAACTTTCACCATCATCACTACAACTTACCAACATCACTAATACTGTCACCATCATCTTACAATCATCATTACTAATGTCACCATCATGAATACCATTATGACCATCATCACTACTACTAGTACTGTTACCATCATATCTACTACTGTTATCATCATCACTACCATCATCATCACTACAGTCATCATTATCACTAAATCTACAACCATTATCACTGCTATTATCACCATCATCACTACTATCAGCATTATGTGTGTGTGTGCCCCTACGGGGCACACACACACACAGGGAATAGGTACAGAGTGGGGGGTGGGTGTCTGGTTGAGGGGGGTGCAAAACCATTTTTTGGACCTAAGATCATAACTATTGCACAAATTCAATTTTTGTTTTTGTTTTTAATTACCGTCGAATTCAGGCACCGAAGGTTCGTGTGAAGTTTGGTGAAAATCCGTCAAATGGTCTAGGAGGAGTTCTCGGACAGACAAACAGACAGACATTTCGATTGGCATGTACCACTATACGGGGGGCGATACCACTCTGCTTACGCAGAGTTGATAATAAAGTAGACGTGCCGTTTTTCCCAAAATCAAAACGGCATACCCAACTCTGCGATCGGTCACCATCATCACTACAAGTCACGATCATCATTAATATCATCAGCACTACTACTATTATAATCATCACTACTACTCTCACCATCATCACTACTACTCTCATCATCACTACTACTCTCATCATTACTACAACTTTCACCATCATCACTACTACTTACCAACATCACTAATACTGTCATCATCATCTTACAATCATCATTACTAATGTCACCATCATGAATACTATTATGACCATCATCACTACTACTAGTACTGTCACCATCATATCTACTACTGTTATAATCATCACTACCGTCATCATTATCACTAAATCTACAACTATTATCACCATCATCACTACTATCAGTATTATCCCCACTATTACTACCATCACTTCTAATGTCAACTAAACTAACTTAACCTAACAAACTCTCACACTTAACGCCAGCATCATTGTTTGGGAACAGGTACAGGGTGGGGGATGGGTGTCCTGAGGGGGGAGGGGGGGGGGGGGGAAACCATATTTTGGACCTAAAATCGTAACTATTGCACATATTCAAAAACAAACAAATTTATTACCGTCGCATTCACGCACCGAATGTTCGTGTGCAGTTTGGTGAAAATCCGTCGAACGGTCTAGGAGTTATCGGACAGACAGACAGACAGACGTCTCACCATTATCATCACATCTGAGGCATGTGTATGATGTGTGGCTTTCTGTGATGTGAGTGCCCCTATGGGGCACACACACACAGGGAATAGGTATAGGGTGGGGGGTGGGGGTCCTGAAAGGTGGGGGGGGGGGGGGGGGGGCAAAAAATGTTTTTGGATCTAAGATCATAACTATTGCACAAATTCAATTTTTTTTTTTAATTACCGTCACATTCACGCACCGAAAGTTTGTGTGAAGTTTGGTGAAAATCCGTCAAACGGTCTAGGAGGAGTTCTCGGACAGACAGACAGACGGACAGACAGACAGACAGACCGACATTTCGGTTTGCATGTACCACTATATGGAGGGCGATACCACTCTGCTTACGCAGAGTTGATAATAATAATAAAGTAGATGTGCCGTTTTGCCAAAAATCAAAACGGCATACCCAACTCTGCGATGGGTTACCATCATCACTACTAATACCATCATCATTCACAATCATCACGATTACTGCCATCATCAATATAACTGCCACAATCATCACAACTACTGTCATCATCACCATTACTATGATCATCATCACTACTACAATTACAATCATCACTACTTCTCTCACCATCATCACTACTACTGTCACCATTGTCACTACCATCTTAATCACTACTATCATCATTGATACTACAACTATCATTACTATCATCACCACTATCTTACAATCACCATTACTACTGTCACCTTCATCAGTACTACTGCCATCATCACCATTACTATGATCTTCATCATCACAACTATTGTCATCATCACTACAACTTTCACCATCATCACTACTACTCACCATCATCACTAATACTCATACCATCGTCACTGCCATCATCACTACTGTCATTATTATCACTATAACTATCATCATTACTTGTCACCATCATCACTACTATTATGACCATCATCACTACTAATAGTACTGTCACAATCATATCTACTACTGTCACCATCATATCTACTACTGTCATCATCATCAATACAACTACAACCATCATCACTACTATTATCACCATCATCACTACTATCACCATCAATCCCACTATTACTACCATCACTTCTAATGCCAACTAAACTAACTTAACCTAGCAAATGCGTAGCAACATGTTTTCGCTCCCAGAATGAATGCGTTCTTTAGTGTGTGCTCACACACTAAGAACGCCATCATTGCTGGATTGGGGGGGGGGGTGTAAAACCATATTTTGGACTTAAAATCATAACTATTGCATACATTCAAAACACTTTTTTGACTGACCGTCGCATTCACGCACCGAATGTTCGTTAGAAGTTTGTGTGAAAATCCGTCGAACGGTCTAGGAGGAGTTTTCGGAAAGACAGACATAAGTCTCACTATTATCATCACATCTGAGACATGTGTATGATGTGTGGCTTTCTGTGATGTGTGTGCCCCTACGGGGCACACACACACAGGGAATAGGTACAGGGTGGGGGTCCTGAAGGGGGGGGGGGGGGGGGGGAACCATTTTTAGGACCTAAGATCATAACTATTGCACAAATTCAAAAAAATATTTGTTTAATTACCGTCGCATTTACGCACCGAAGGTTCGTGTGAAGTTTGGTGAAAATCCGTCAAACGGTCTAGGAGGAGTTCTCGGACAGACAGACAGACATTTCGGTTAGCATGTACCACTATACGGGGGGCGATACCACTCTGCTTGTGCAGAGTTGATAAGGTAGGTGTGCAGTTTTCGCATTACCAAAAAAAAAAAAAAAAAAATGCATACGCAACTCTGCGACCTAGAATTATTCTGCAAATAGCATTGAATCTCTTAGGTAAAATCGGTTCATATACAGTATATAATTATATAGATATACAGTATATATATACTAAATGTTTTTTTATGTTCACAGCCGGACTTGAACCACCGACAGTCAGAACAACCCATAGTTTAATCCACTATACCACAGCGTGATAGAGGATACTTGTGTATGGGGGATTAAAGTATGGACACTCGTCCTGACTGTTGGTGGTTCATGTCCGCCTGGAAGTATATATATATATATATATATATATATATATATATATATATATATATATATATATATATATATATTATTATATAATTACATTTAAGATCACATTGAATCTTAACCATTGGAATATTTATCTATAATAAGGTAAGCGAAACACTATTTTGTAGCATTTTGAATATGGTGTAATTCAAATTTAAAATATAAATAAGAAAGAAATAGAGACCATAATCTGTGACCTTCAACATTCACCTTGACCTTTGAATAACAAAAACACAAAATTTGGACAATCGTTGCATTGACCAACCGAATTTACCAGCAACATTTGGTGACGATACGTAACCCGTTCAGTACAGTTCTGTTGGTTTCATTTCATACTGGATATTAGGACGATTTGATTTAGTTTATGAAGGGCCTCCATAAAATTAGCAGGCTTTCAACTATCCTAATTAACCATTTTTACTACCACAGATCCTTCATAAGCTCCACAAAATCGTCTAATTATAGCTAGACTACAATACAAATTACGTCACCGGTACACAAAGGGTTAAACAGTTTAGGAAGAGATTAAAGACAATAATTAAAACTCTTCTTTTGTTCTTTGACCGTTAACCTTAAGTATTATATATATATATATATATATATATATATATATATATATATATATATATATGATTGAAATACATATCGGTGGGCGGGTGTGGATGTCGGTGGGCGGGTGTGGATGTCGGTGGGTGGGTGTGGATGTCGGTGGGTGGGTGTGGATGTCGGTGGGCGGCTGTGGATGTCGGTGGGCGGCTGTGGATGTTGGTGGGTGGGTGTGGATGTCAGTGGGTGGATATCGGTGGGTGGGTGTGGATGTCGGTGGGTGGGTGTGGATGTCGGTGGGCGGGTGTGGATGTCGGTGGGCGGGTGTGGATGTCGGTGGGTGGCGGGTGTGGATGTCGGTGGGCGGGTGTGGATGGTCGGTGGGTGGGTGTGGATGTGGGTGGGCGGGTGTGGATGTCGGAGGGTGGGTGTGGATGTCCGTGGGTGGGTGGGTGTGGATGTCGGTGGGTGGGTGTGGATGTCGGTGGGTGGGTGTGGATGGCGGTGGTTGGGTGGGTGTGGATGTCGGTGGGTGGGTGAGTGTGGATGTCAGTGGGTGGGTGGGTGTGGATGTTGGTGGGTGGGTGGGTGTGGATGTCGGTGGGTGGTGTGTGGATGTCGGTGGGTGGTGGGTGTGGATGTCGGTGGGTGGGTGGGTGTGGATGTCGGTGGGGGGGGGTGGGTGTGGATGTGAGTTGGTGGGGGGGTGTGGATGTCAGTGGGTGGGTGGGTGTGGATGTTGGTGGGTGGGTAGGTGTGGATGTCAGTGGGTAGGTGTGGATGTCAGTGGGTGGGTGGGTGTGGATGTCAGTGGGTGGGTGGGTGGGTGTGGATGTCAGTGGGTGGGTGGGTGTGGATGTCAGTGGGTGGGGTGGGTGTGGATGTCGGTGGGTGGGTGTGGATGTCGGTGGGTGGGTATGGATATCGGTGGGTGGGTGTGGATGTCGGTGGGTGGGGGGGTAGATGTGGATGTCGGTGGGTGGGTGGGTGTGGATGTCGGTGGGTGGATGGGTGTGGATGTCGGTGGGTGGGTGTGGATGTCGGTGGGTGGGTGGGTGTGGATGTCGGTGGGTGGGTGTGGATGCCGGTGGGTGGGTAGGTGTGGATGTCGGTCGGTGGGTGGGTGGGTGTGGATGTCGGTCGGTGGATGGGTGTGGATGTCGGTCGGGGGGGTGGTCGTGGATGTCGGTGGGTGGTTGGGTGTGGATGTCGGTGGGTGGGTGGGTGTGGATGTCGGTGGGTGGGTGTAGATTTCGGTAGGTGGGTGTGGATGTCAGTGGGTGGGTGTGGATGTCAGTGGGTGGGTGGGTGTCGATGTCAGTGGGTGGGTGGGTGTGGATGTCAGTGGGTTGGTGGGTGTGGATGTCAGTGGGTGGGTGGGTGGGTGTGGATGTCAGTGGGTGGGTGGGTGTGGATGTCGGTGGGTAGGTGTGGATGTCGGTGGGTGGGTGTGGATGTCGGTGGGTGGGTGTGGATGTCGGTGGGTGGGTGTGGATGTACGGTGGGTGGGTGTGGATGTCGGTGGGTGGGTGTGGATGTCGGTGGGTGGGTGTGGATGTCGGTGGGTGGGTATGGATATCGGTGGGTGGGTGTGGATGTCGGTGGGTGCGTGGGTAGATGTGGATGTCGGTGGGTGGGTGGGTGTGGATGTCGGTGGGTGGATGGGTGTGGATGTCGGTGGGTGGGTGTGGATGTCGGTGGGTGGGTGGGTGAGGATGTCGGTGGGTGGGTGGGTGTGGATGACCGTGGGTGTGTGAGTGTGGATGACGGTCGGTGGGTGGGTGGTGTGGATGTCGGTCGGTGGATGGGTGTGGATGTCGGTCGGGGGGGTGGTCGTGGATGTCGGTGGGTGGTTGGGTGTGGATGTCGGTGGGTGGGTGGGTGTGGATGTCGCGTGGGTGTAGGTGGGTGGGTGGGTGTGGATGTCAGTGGGTGGGTGGGTGGATGTGGGTGGTGGGTGTGGATGTCAGTGGGTGGGTGGGTGTGGATGTCAGTGGGTGGGTGGGTGTGGATGTCAGTGGGTGGGTGGGTGTGGATGTCAGTGGGTGGGTGGGTGTGGATGTCGGTGGGTTGGTGGGTGTGGATGTCAGTGGGTGGGTGGGTGTGGATGTCAGTGGGTGGGTGGGTGTGGATGTCAGTGGGTGTGGATGTCGGTGGGTGGGTGTGGATGTCGGTGGGTGGGTGGGTGTGGATGTCGGTGGGTAGGTGGATGTCGGTGGGTGGGTGTGGATGTCGGTGGGTGGGTGTGGATGTCGGTGGGTGGGTGTGGATGTCGGTGGGTGGGTGTGGATGTCGGTGGGTGGGTGTGGATGTCGGTGGGTGGGTGTGGATGTCGGTGGGTGGGTATGGGATATCGGTGGGTGGGTGGATGTCGGTGGGTGGGGGGGTAGATGTGGATGTCGGTGGGTGGGTGGGTGTGGATGTCGGTGGTGGGTGGGTGTGGATGTCGGTGGGTGGATGGGTGAGGATGTCGGTGGGTGGGTGTGGATGTCGGTGGGTGGGTGGGTGTGGATGTCGGTGGGTGGGTGGGTGTGGATGTCGGTGGGTGGGTGGGTGGGGATGTGGGTGGGTGGGTGGGGGGGTGTGGATGTCGGTCGGTGGATGGGTGTGGATGTCGGTCGGGGGGGTGGTGGGTGGGTGGGTGTGGATGTCGGTGGGTGGGGTGGGTGTGGATGTCGGTGGGTGGGTGTGTGGTGTGGGTGGGTGGGTGTGGATGTCGGTGGGTGAGTGGGTGTGGATGTCGGTGGGTGGGTGTGGATATCGGTGGGTGTGGATATCGGTGGGTGGGTGTGGATGTCGGTGGGTGGGTGTGTGGGTGGATGTCGGTGGGTGGTGTGGATGTCGGTGGGTGGGTGTGGATATCGGTGGGTGGGTGGGTGTGGATATCGGTGGGTGGGTGTGGATGTCGGTGGATGGGTAGGTGTGGATGTCGGTGGATGGGTGGGTGTGGATGTCGGTGGGTGTGATGTCGGTGGGTGGGTGGGTGTGGATGTCGGTGGGTGGGTGGGTGTGGATGTCGGTGGGTGGGTGGGCGTGGATGTCGGTGGGTGGGTGGGCGTGGATGTCGGTGGGTGGGTGGGTGTGGATGTCGGTGGGTGGGTGTGGATGCCAGTGGGTTGATGTGGATGAGCATAGGTGGGTACGGATGGGTATGAATGTGACAAATACAAAAAAACATAGAAAGGAAAATTAGTCCAATGCCAGAAAGAAAAAAAAAGTTTAACGCCAGAAATAAACTCCAGAACAACAACCTACCTTGCTGAAGTCAGGGAGGCAGCCAACTCGGAAGTCCAGTTAGCACAGGGCAATCTCACCGCCGCCATCACCACCTACGAAGAACGGAAGAGTCAAGCCTTAGTCCAGAACGGTCACTTCACTAGTTACTCTGCTACAGTCACGCACACGTACATGGAGAACACACGTAACCTAGTATCCGGATGACCCACACGCAAGCTAGTATCCAGGTGAGGTTGCAAGCCATTAGACGCACACGCAAACAAATAAAGCACACACATTCTAAGAGACACACGAGGCACGGCCCGGGGAAACATGTCAATGAGAGGAGGAGAGGCAGGGAGGGTGGAGCTTCCGGTCTGCCAACCATTCACGGGAGACGCAATGAAATACACACACATTAGTCTGCACGTGAATTAATATTTTCCATCAGTTAAATATAAAACTAATATTACTCTTGTTTTTACTCTCATACGTGGGTACTAAATATGGAACAACGTAGAGGTTATGGTACAAATGACTACAGTAGGTAAGAGGTGACTATCATACGTTCAGTTGGTACCCGTGCTTGCCCGATCATGCGCACATCAACAACCCCACCTTATGTTGCTACTTCATCTAATCTGGGACCGATTTAAATGGATACCGGGCATATAAACTAAACCTACAAACGCTAATTATCGTCTATAGCAAACTTTATACTACATTTAGGTTTTAAAAGAACGATTTATCAAGGCTAAAACGGTTAGTATTTAAACTGGCCATTCAATAGGGTAAGCACAGAGAGAATACCATAGGTGAGATGAGACATACGGCTTATGCAGACGGGACAAGGAATAGTATAATCATATATACAAGAACATTTAAGTAAAATACGCTACGGGTATATACATTAACACATATATAGACTTACCTAAATTAATTATACCGAACGCGAGATTATAAACGTAAAATAGCAATACGCTACGCTACACTACGGATAAATACAATTACATGTATTGGCTCAAGTGAAAGATGGAGAAAGCGAAAATATATAGAAAATGTGGAGGAAAACGTTATTGACACTGCGACAAGGCATGCAAGCATTTACACATGAGTACAGTTACGTATTTTTAATTTTATTCCAGCTATATTTAGACAAATGCATGTAGCTTAGGAAGGATATATGGTAGCTATAAGGATTAATCATATTTATCTATTTCACTCCCAACACCAAACACTTCCCAATGAAATTAATGAAAGCATGTGGACCTATAGTCTGCAGCCTGTTAATGTGTATATGTCCTTCCTAAGCTGAACAAATTCGTCTACTAGCAGCCAGAATATAATACAAACAATGTCACCGGTACCGTACTGCATGGATTAACTAACAATGTCACCGGTACCGTACTGCATGGATTAACTAACAATGTCACCGGTACCGTACTGCATGGATTAACTAACAATGTCACCGGTACCGTACTGCATGGATTAACTAACAATGTCACCGGTACCGTACTGCATGGATTAACTAACAATGTCACCGGTACCGTACTGCATGGATTAACTAACAATGTCACCGGTACCGTACTGCATGGATTAACTAACAATGTCACCGGTACCGTACTGCATGGATTAACTAACAATGTCACCGGTACCGTACTGCATGGATTAACTAACAATGTCACCGGTACCGTACTGCATGGATTAACTAACAAATCGAAGTAAATGTGATCTAAATGTCTCAAGCAGTTTTCCAAAATAGTTCGACCGTGCGTCCTTACTGTGTCTCTAAAAAAAAATCTAGAATGTCTTGATCACGATTGTACAGTCACGACCATAAATACTGCGACATCAACCAGATAACGCCAATTCCTTCATCACGAGAGGTTTATACTCACGAGAGATTTATACTAAGCTGAATAAAATCGTTTGGCGGTAGCTTGAATGCTATATAGAAATTATTGTGAGTTTGAATACAAAGTTTCGCAATACCTTTGGAGACGAAGGGGCGAATATCATCTGGTTGGTGTCGCAGTATTTATGCTCGTGACTGTACCTGTATAAGACAAAATACTAAAGTTATTGATGCCGTTCTTATAACCCCACGTTCTCTTTAATAGTAAAAAGTGAGAGAAAACGGATTGAAGTTCAAGCCTAATGTTTCGAAGCAGTTTCAATCAGTGATTGAACCTGATCCACGGCTTACAAATGGTAATACTTACCCAATATCCAGTGGATTATATTATATATTTACCCTTTGAGTACCAGCGACGTCTTGTTAACATTTATTCGAGCTATATTTAGACGATATTATGCAGCTTAAGAAGGATTTGTGGTAGTTAAAAGGGTTGGTTGAGATTGTTTAGCCTTATTATTGCTAGAGATCCTTCCTAAGCTGAATAAAATCGTCTAATCATTGCCAGAATATAATTAAAAGGATATCACCGGTACTGAACTGGTTAACCCTATAGTATATAGGCTATAACTAACACACATATTTGTAAAGTATAATAATATACTATAATTAATTTTGCTTAACAATTATCCCACTCTGTACCAGCGACGTCTTTTTAACTTTATTCTAGCTATATTTAGACGATTTTATGCAGTTTAAGTTGGATCTGTGGTAGTCAGAAGGGTTAAGTGAGATAGTTTGAAGCCTGTTAATTGCTAGAGGTCCTTTATAAACTTAATAAAATCGTCTAATAATAGCCAGAATATAATATAATGTTGATTTCTTCCTGGCGAACGACAGCGAGCGAGCATTGTATGGAGAAATCCGGCTTCGCCGGAGAAATTTTTCTATAAAAAAATGTACAAATTTAGCTTGCTGTCAAAACAAATATATATATATGCTGGCTCGCTACCGCTCGCCAGGAAAATATTGACACCTGGATGGGGTTTAAGGTCTTAAAACAGTAGGCTGAATGGTGCCGAATGGATACAAGCCAAAGAGAGAGGGAGAGAAAGAGAACAAAAGTGAGGTGGGCTCCCTTAAAATAGAACATGCTTACAACCTCAGTGTATCATCCTAAAATATAAATGAGGCATAAGAATAGTTAGGTACATTTGTAATTTAGTTAAGGGGGGATGGTTCACTTTTTGGGCGATTTTTGCAAGTATTCATTATTTTTCTAGTTTCCTCCCTAGACCTCCATCAAATAAAAAAATAAAAAACATCCATTAGATTCCCCTTCTAGATTAATGTGTACATTTTTCGGTAGAAAAATGTACCGGCCGAAGGCCGGTTCTTCCAACATTACAGGCTCACTATCGTTCGCCAGGGAAAAAATCGACACCTAAATAGCACGAAAGGTTTAAATATTGACGAAGAAATAGGGCGAAAGGTCTTATAATCGACTAACTGATGGGGCAAACATCTTAGCATCTGAAAACTAATAGGGCTAAACATGAGGGAGAAGGTGGTCCAGAAAACCGGCCCATCCCCCCTTAATGGGTTGGTGAAAACAAATATGAATTAATGTGCTGAATATATGTGGGGAACTGTACATGAGAGTGTGTGTTAACCCCTTCTATACCGGCGACGTATTTTTATTTTTCATTTTAGCTATATTTAGACGATTGTGCGCCGTTTAAGAAGGATCTGTAGTAGTAAAAAGGGTTAAGTGAGATAGTTTGAATCCTGTTAATTGATGAAGGCCCTTTGTTAAACGGAATCAAATCGTCTAATCGTAACCAAAATAAATACAAAAGACGTCGCCGGTATAGAAGCGGTTAATGAACACTGTTGTGCGAACGTTGTGCCAAGATGTGTACAGCGGGACGGCACTTTCTTCTGTTTCAAACTCAACTAACCATGACTTTATGTAGTCATTTACGGTTCCTTCGTAGAGATGTGAGAACAAATAAATTCCATAAGTATATTTAGTGTTATAAAATATGCTACGTTGTATTATGTGAAAGTACATCTCTCTCTCTCTCTCTCTCTCTCTCTCTCTCTCTCTCTCTCTCTCTCTCTCTCTCTCTCTCTCTCTCTCTCTCTCTCTCTCTCTCTCTCTCCAATCTGTAACCTTTAGTCTGCACCCAAAAAATGTCATATTCCTTCCTCTCCATTTATCTTTTTATTCACTTCAATTTTGACCTGTGCGCTCTCTCTCTCTCTCTCTCTCTCTCTCTCTCTCTCTCTCTCCTTGTGAACCAAGGCCATAATATATCGCTCAGACTTTTCCTGTCAATTCCTCGCGAGCTTTCTTCTCCTGATATTTCCGGGGTTTTTGCCCCCTCTCTCTCTTTCTCGCACGACGTAACGCATTTGATTTCTTGCATTCTCTCTCCTGCTCTTGCTCTCACTAGTTCTAGCTTTCGCTCTCACTCACTCTCACTCTCTCTCTCTCTCTCTCTCTCTCTATATATATATATATATATATATATATATGTATATCATACAGCCATTCTAGACAAAGTAGAAAAGATGCCTTTCGTCCCATTAACTCGCCTCCATTCACCAATTATCTACAGTATCTCTCTCTTCGCCGCAATGTTGCATCTCCCTCACTATTCTACTACTATTACAATAATCAGTGTACCTCAGAGCTGTGTATACCACCCCCTCTTCGTAGATCACGTGACACCCGTCTTGCAACACAATCCCACCCCTACTCTGTGCAACTCTCCAACCCAAGAGTGAAACGTTATTCTCAATCTGTCTTCTATTCAACAGCTGAGCTCTGGAACTCTCTCCCAGAAGCAGTCTTTCCCTCATCCTATGACTTAAATTGCTTCAAACTCCGTGTGTCCAGGAATTATGGCTCGAACGTCCCTTGATTTTGGCTCTGTCACGCTTTCAACTCTGGGGGAGGCACTCGTCACAGGCAGTAGTTGCATGAAGTATCGACAAATCAGTTGCTAAGGGTTTCAATTTACCATCAGCTGGAACAAAACGGACTATAATCAAGGAACGAAACCCCAGCAAATCCACTCCACTACCTTCCACCTAGTCAGCATATCTATTCACCAACCAAAACAAACTATCCCTCCCTATACAAAATCTATATATACTTCGCGACTTCATCTGGCCTCTCTAGAAAGCCTACCTCCTCGTCAACTTGGTCAAACTTGTAATGAACGAGAGGAAAACTTGGTGAGAGGGTGTATCAGGGCGAAGAAGACGAAAAAGGGAAGAACACGAAAGTAGAAGAGAGAAACGGAAGAAGAAACGGAAGAAGGAAAAGAAGAAGATCAGAAGAAAAAATGAAAAGATAAATACATGCGGAAGTAAATCAGAAATGGCAGAAGCAGCTGAAAAAACAAAGAGAGAAGGAGTTGGAATCTTTCTGTTGGTTGCCGTATCTCGGGGTTTTGGTACGTTACTGTTGATCGTCTCTCTCTCTCTCTCTCATTTAAACCTTCCCACCACCAGTCTCTTAACCCTTTCACGCATTTATGACGCAGAGGTTGCCAGATTAGCAATACGAAATAGAGTTCTCTCACTCTTATAATTACCTCTCCAAAATTAGTTTTCTGCCCACAGCCAACTCAAAGACAACTGCAGAGGTTGAAGTAACTAAACTAAAGGTTTCTAAATACCCCTGATGGTAACAAAGGCTTTAACGTATCCTCAATAGGCTCAAAATCACGTCATATGCGTAAAAGGGTTAATATTTTCCTCTATTTTCCACTCTAGTTTGTAACTTTATTTTAAGCTATCTCTCTCACTATCTTCCATGTTATCCCCCCCTCCTCCCCAAATTTCTTTCTGACCCCTCTCATTTTCACAAATTATCTCTCCCATTCCATGTCTCCTTACCTGTATAAAAAAAATAATAATAATAATTATAATATAATAATAATAATAATAATAATATATATATACTGTATATATACTGTATATATATGAAACCTCATATGAGACCTCATGGATTATGCTGTCCAATGTTGGTGTCCTAATTACAGAATGGACAGCGAAGAATGACAAAAATTATTCATAATATTAGAAATATACCATGTGAAATTAATACATTAGGATTACATTCGTTAGAAAGACGCAGAGTTAGAGGGGATATGATAGAAGTGTTCAAGTGGGTTAGTGCGCCGGGATTAATAAAGGAGACATGAAAAATGTACTGAAGCTGACTGCTAGCGAAAGAACTCGAACAAATGGTTTCAAATTAGATACATTTTCGTTTCAGAAAAGATATAGGCAAATATTGGTTTGGTAACAGAGTTGTAGACATGTGGAATAGGCTACCAAGTGATATGGTAGGATCGAGAACGATAGGGAGCTTTAAGATAAAATTAGAGAGGCATATGGACGAGATGGCTTGGGTATGAGGGGGGATCTGCCGGGTGTAGGCCAATCGGCGCTCTGCAGATCCTCGTAATCTTATGTTGATCTCTAACCGTTTTGGTGAGGTCAGTCCTCAAGGTATTAGTGAGTTGGGTCTATAATTAGGCCTTGTAATTGGGGTTGGGTGTGACAGGGATCTGCCTTCTGTGGGCCGATCGGCTTTCTGCAGACTCCCATTTTCTTATGTTCTTATGTTCTTATATACAGTATATATATATATATATATATATATATATATATATATATATATATATATATATATATATATATATATATATATATATATATATATATCTCATTTGATCTGACCCATTTATTCCTATGTTCTTCCTCTCCCTGTGTGTGTGTGTGTGTGTGTGTGTGTGTGTGTGTGTGTGTGTGTGTGTGTGTGTGTGTGATTCTCTCTTTGTCTATCTTCTGTTCTTATTTTTTACTGATTGACTCCAAAGATACTTGGACCAAACATGAATATATAAGTTAGGGATAGGAGTGTTGACGGGCAATATCTTCCTCCAACTAATTATGAAAAAAATCATGAAGGTAATAATTATGTTCCAAAATATCCCTATATTAATATTTGAGGAAATATTTATAAATATATGGTTCAAGGACATGAAATCAACCATATTGGGATGTTCTAAGCAAGTTATATGTTGCGAGCTACAGTATAATGCATGCTTAAATGTATACATAAATACATCACATATATGCAGACATATAGTACATATAAGCGCGCGCCCACATACACACACACACAAACATATTTTTTGTTGTTCTATGTGAATGAGGGAGACAAAAGGCATAACTGCCTGCAGCGAGTGCCTCCCCCAGATTTCAAAGAGTGACAGGGCCGAAATCAAGGGACGTTCGAGCCAAAATGCCTGGACACACGGAGTTTGAAGCAATTTAAGTCATAGGAAGAGGGAAAGACTGATTCTGGGAGAGAGTTCCAGAGCTCAGCAGTTGGAATAGAAGAAAGTCTGAGAATAGCATTTCACTCTTGGGTTGGAGAGTTGCACAGAGTAGGGGTGGGATTGTGTTGCAAGGCGGGTACTACGTACCGTACGTAGACGAGGTGGTATACACTGGGAAAGCTCTGAGGAACACTGATTATTGTAGTAGCGATAGAATAGTGAGAGAGATGCAACATTGCGGCGAAGAGAAAGAGATTGCAGAGAATTGGTGAGTGGACGAGAGTTAATGATACGAAAAGCTTTCCTTTCTACTTTATCTAGGAGTGCGGTGTGAGAGGATCCTCCCCACACATGTGAACAATACTCCATACAAGGATGCACTGTGCCCCTGTACAGAGCAAGTATAGCTGAGCAGGGGTAAAGAACCCCTTGAGGCAGTTGAGCACACCCAGCTTCTGGGAGGCTGCCTTAGCGAGACTGGTGATATGGTCTTTCCAAGTGAGAGCAGCAGAAAAAGAGACACCTAGAACATTGAGGGAAGATGAAGGGTTGATTTGTGTATTGTTGAAGTATAAGGGATAGTCCTCTGGAGGTTCCTGACGGGTAGTAAGGTGGCTAAATTGAGTTTTGGAAGCATTAAATGTAACAAGGTTTTCCCTACCCCAATTGGAAATAGTAGCTAGATCAGAAGATAAGCATTTTATGGCTTCATTACGTTTACTTTTGAGGGACTGCTGTCTGGGGCGTTCTGGAAAACTAATTGAGTGGTGTAAAGTAGAGTCGTCTGCATATGAATGGATGGGACTAGATGTACAGTTGAGAAGATCATTTATGAAAATTAGAAAGAGAATAGGAGATAGGACAGAACCCTGAGGAACACCAGAGTTGATAGGATGAGGAATTGAGCGATGGCCATCCACAACCGCAGCTATGGAACGGCCGGAAAGGAAATTAGAGACAAAGGCACAGATGGAGGGACAGAAACCGAAGGAGGGCAGTTTGGAAATTAAAGATTTGTGCCAGACTCTATCGAAGGCCTTCAATATGTCTAGTGCAACAGAAAAAGTCTCACCGAAGTCCCGAAAGTTGGATGACCAAGAGTTAGTAAGATATGAAAGAAGATCACCAGTAGAGTGACCCTTAAGGTAGCCATACTGGCGATCTGAGAGCAGATTATGAGAAGAGAAATGCTTAAGAAATTTGGAAGCAAGAATAGTTTAAAAAACTTTAGAGATACAAGAGATGAGAGCAATTGGACGATAGTTGGAGGGTTGAGAGCGGTCACCCTTCTTTGGGACAGGTTGAATGAGAGCAAACGTCCAGCAAGAAGGAAAGACGTTAGAGGAGAGACAGAGACGAAAGAGTTTGCCTAGGCAGGGGGTCAGCACGGAAGCACAGTTTTTTAAGTACAACAGGAGGAACACCGTCCGGACCGTACGCCTTCTTAGTATTAAGCCCAGAGAGGGTAGAAAGTACATCTTTAGAAGAGATTAGGATATTAGGCATAAGTAGGAGAGAGGGAGGAATAACATATACACACACACACAAGCATACATGTTGACAAACACACAGGAATGCACAACATACAGACATAATATTACACAAAGCTAACCACACACACACACACACACACACACACACACACACACACACACACACACACACACACACACACACACACACACACACACACACACACACACACACACACACACACACACACACACACACACACACACACACACACACACACACACACACACACACACACACACACACACACACACACACACACACACACACACACACACACAACTGAAGCAGGTGTAAGTGCAGGTGATAGTCGAGATGGTAATACTAAAACTCGTTATTGGATTTTACTCAGGCTAACTCGAGAAGTTTAAGGGGGTAGTGCTTGGTTTTTTGTCTATATATTTATATATTTTATATATTTTTGAGTTTCCTCGCTAGACCTCCAACAAGCTTCGAAAAACACCCCCTAGACCCCCTTTCAAGATAAAATTGTAAATTTTTCGTTAGAAAAATGTCCCGGTCGAAGGCCGATTCCTTCTAAAATTAGAGGCTCGCTATCGCTCGCCCGGAAAGAAATCGACACCTAAAGGGCACGAATGGTCTTAATATTGACAAGCAAAAAAATAAGGCGAAAGGTCTCAAAATGGCCAAACCAACGAAACGAACGTCCTAAAACCTCAAAGCTAATATGCTAAACATGAGGGAGAAGGGGGTCCATCAAAAGCGAGTACTATCCCCTTAACCTATCTATAAATAACTCAATAAATAGAATGACCTATAACTGCTCTCAAACTACCATGAGTCGTTCCCAGTCCACTGCACAATAAGGGTTCTCTCAAATTGTCCTAATTGATATTTTATTGAGACCTCCAAACTTTGTACAATATGGAAAGGGCAGTTACCCATCACAAGTAGAAAATGTTTAATGGTGTTTATAGTGTAACAAAGAGGAAGAAGGGTGGACATGTGTTTATAATATACAGTATTTAAGGGTGTTTATAGTGTAACAAAGAGAAAGAAGGGTGGACATGTGTTTATAATATACGTATTTAAGGGTGTTTATAGTATAACAAAGAGAAAGAAGGGTGGACATGTGTTTATAATATATAGTATTTAAGGGTGTTTATAGTGTAACAAAGAGAAAGAAGGGTGGACATGTGTTTATAATATACAGTATTTAAGGGTGTTTATAGTGTAACAAAGAGAAAGAAGGGTGGACATGTGTTTATAATATACAGTATTTAAGGGTGTTTATAGTATAACAAAGAGAAAGAAGGGTGGACATTTGTGTATGCAAAATGAATTAAGGGAGCCCACCTCGCTTTTTTTCTCGTTCTTTTCCTCTCTCTTTGGCTTGTATCCATTCGGCCCCATTCAGCTTACTGTTTTAAGACGTTTACCCCCATCCAGGCGTCAATATTTTCCTGGCGAGCGGTAGCAAGCCAGCATATATATATATATATATATATATATATATATATATGTTTTGACAGCAAGCTAAATTTGTATATTTTTCGATAGAAAAATCTCTCCCGCGAAGCCGGATTTCTCCGTACAAAATCGACACAAAAATCGACACCTAGATGGGGATAAACGTCTTAAAACAGTTGGCTGAATGGGGCCAAATGGATTCTAGCCACGGAAAGAGAGAGGAGAGAAATAAAAAAAAAACGGTGACCCCTCTTAAATAGTGCGTGAATGGTAGAGGGTTATAAAGAAATACAATGAAATATATAGACAGAAAAAGAGAGGGGGGGGGTATTAAATATGTCGAATGTACTCGGTAGCAAGTGAGTGGAAGAAGTAAGAGCGATAAAGAGCTGTGAGAGAGAGAGAGAGAGAGAGAGAGAGAGAGAGAGAGAGAGAGAGAGAGAGAGCCAGAGAGAGAACGAGAGCCAGAGAGAGAACGAGAGCCAGAGAGAGAGAGAGCGAGAGAAAGAGAGCGAGAGAGAGCGAGAGAGAGAAAGAGAGAGAGAGAGAGAGAGAGAGCCAGAGAGAAAGAGAGAGATAGAGCCAGAGAGAAAGAGAGAGATAGAGCGAGAGAGAGAGCGAGAGCGAGAGCGAGAGAGAGAGAAAACGAGAGAGAGGCAGCGAATAACTAAAAAAGAAATAATCCCACGAGAAACAATATCCATAAAAGCTGTGAAGGATAAGACCGAGATATATTATGGCTAGGAGTATTCACAAGGAATTGTGAGAGAGAAACGAAGAATGGGAGTTAGAAGAAGAAGAAGAATGGGAGTTAGAAGAAGAAGAAGAGAGAGATAATGAAACTAACAATTAAGAGATAAAGAGAGATTGAGTGTTTCTGTGTGTGTATGAAGGTGTGTGTGTGTGTATATGTGTGTATGTGTGTAGGTCAACATTTAAGTGAGAAGAGAGAGAGAGAGAGAGTTGGGATGGAACACTATACGATTTTTGTTTTTGGGTGCAGACTAAAGGTTAACGTTGAGAGAGAGAGAGAGAGAGAGAGAGAGAGAGAGAGAGAGAGAGAGAGAGAGAGAGAGAGAGAGAGAGAGAGAGGGGGGGAGGGGGAGGGGGAGGGGGAGGGAGAGAGAGGGGAGGGAGAGAGAGAGAGAGAGAGAGGAGAGAGAGAGAGAGGAGAGAGAGAGAGAGAGAGAGAGATAGAGAGAGAGAGAGAGTTAACACAATCATGGGTACAGCCTAAAGGTTAGCCCTCGTTCGTAGGGGATGGGTGAAGTCAGAACATACGAACATAAGAAAAATGGGAGTCTGCAGAAAGCCGATCGTCTCACACAAGGCAGATCCCTGTCACACCCAATCCAAATTACAAGGCCTAATTATAGACCCAACTCACCAATACCCTGAGGATTGACCTCACCAAAACGGTCAGAGATCAACACAAGATTACGGGTGTCTACAAAGCGCCGATTGGCCCACACCCGGCAGATCCCCCCTCACACCCAACCCATCTCGTCCATATGCCTATCTAATTTTATATTAAAGCTCCCTATCGTTCTCGATCCTACCATATCACTCGGTAGCCTATTCCACATGTCTACAACTCTGTTACCAAACCAATATTTGCCTATATCTTTTCTGAAACGAAATTGATCTAAGTTGAAGAGCATGTACAGTAGCGAGAGGGATATAATTATTATTATTATTATTTTTTTTATAGGCTTAATATATTTACGGCGGTGTCACATGAGCTTTTCTTCCGTCACCCAATCCTAAGAGGCAATATAGTCAAGTTAAGGGGACAGTGGCTGTTTGTTTGGTCTATTAATTCATTTATTCATATACTTTTTTTAGCTTCCTCCCTAGACCTCCATCAAGCTTAGAAAAACACCCTCTAGACCCCACTTCAAGATAGATTTGTACATTTTTCGGTAGACAAATTTCCCGGCCAAAGGCCGATTCCTCCTAAAATTAAAGGTTCGCAATTGCTCGCCAGGAAAAAATCGACACCTAAATGGCACGAAGGATCCTAATATTGACAGAGAAATGGGGTGAAAGGTCATAAAATCCCCAAACTAATGGAACCAACGTCTTAAACCCAATGGGGCTAAACATTAGGGAGAAGGGGGTCCAGAAAAACGGTCTGTCTCCCCTTAAGTTAGGTTATATTTTTACCTCCGTTTGTCTGTTTGTCTGTCTGTAAACAAGATATCTAAAAAAGTTATCACGAAAGTTGGTGGGCAGATAGGATATGCGCCACGGAAGAAGTGATTCAATTGACCGCTTGCGAGTTTCAGGCTATAAGGAAGTTGGAGCTGTAGACATCGATATTTAGCAGACTTACCAGCTAAAACATGGTTGTAGTACATCTATAAACACAGATAATACAATTCCGCATACTTTTAAGGGGAGATCTCCACGTGAGGGATTTTTTTCTTGACCCCTTTCTCCCTCATTGCCCCATTGCCCCATTGCTTTTGATATTATAAAACGTTTGCCCCATTAGTTTAGCGATTTTAAGAACTTTCACCCCATATTAAGACCTTTCGTGCAATTCAGGTGTCGATTTTATCCTGGCGAGCGATAGCGAGCCTGTAATTTAAGAGGAACCGGCCTTTGGCCGGGACATTTTTCTACCGAAAAATGTACAAATTTATCTTGAAAGAGACTCAATGGGGTGTAATTTTAAGCTTGATGGAGGTCTAGGGAACAAACTAAATACCTCCCCTTAATGCATTAGAAACCTACATTATTATTATATGTCTGTATAATAGCGATGTTTACAGCTCCAACTTCCTTATAGACCAAAACTCGCAAGTGGTCAATTTAGGATGTGTTCAGTAGAGTGTATAAGAACAATAAGAACAATAAGAACAATAAGAACATAAGAACAATAAGAACAATAAGAACATAAGAACAATAAGAACAATAAGAACATAAGAACAATAAGAACAATAAGAACAATAAGAACAATAAGAACATAAGAACATAAGAAAATGGGAGTCTGCAGAAAGCCGATCGGCCCATACAAGGCAGATCCCTCTCACATACCTGCTCCTGGGTAGGCGGCTCACAAACTTATGGACCAATGTTCATTAATTATTGTGGTCAGGTAGGATATGCGCCAAGGAAGAAGTGATTGCATTAAGGGGAGGCAGACCGTTTTTCTGGACCCCCTTCTCCCCTCATGATTAGCCCCACTAGTTTTGAGATTATAAGACGTTCGGCCCATTAGTTTGGCGATTTTAACACCTTTCGCCCCATTTCGTTGTCAATTTTAAGACCTTTCGTGCCATTTAGGTGTCGTTTTTTCCTGGCGAGCGATAGCGAACCTGCAATTTTAAGAGGAACCGCATTTAGGCCGGGACATTTTTCTACCGAAAAATTAACAAATTTATCTTGATGGAGGTCTAGGGAGGAAACTAAAAAAAAATAATATATGAATAAATTAATTAATAGCCCAAACAAACGGCCAGTCTACCCTTAATAAGCGATTGGTAGAGCACATGCCTCCGCCAGCGTCGGTTGAGGCATGCTCCCTCCCATGTATATAGTCTGCTTCTTCTGCATCTGACGGTAAATTGCAAAGTTCCCATCAACATTTATCAGTTAATTTGAAGATGTTGTAGTGAAATATGGTGCTAATTATATAAACTTGGTCTTAATATGATGCCCAGACATAGCAGTTTCATATTTTGCCATCAAGTATCGAACAATTAGCTGCTAAGGGATTCAATTTATCGCCAGCTGAAAATAAACAGGGTATAGTTGATTTTAGATTACGCGACATTCAAAATTAAAACAATAGAGAAGGCCGACAACCACAGAGAAGCAAGTACAGTTGGCCAAATAAGTCGTGTCGCCGCTGTCATTACGTTATGGTCTCTGTATGCTGTATTAATGTCTGTCAGATGTTGAATAGGGTGTGTAAAGATAGGAAGATGTTTGCATATCTCACTCGAAACGATGAATTAATGCTTAGATAGTGCTGGTACCAATTATTGATCGAAATATACATGGTGCCGCGACAACACTTATTTGGCCGACTGTACAAACAAAATGGGTCAAGACAACGGGAACAGAAATTATGAAAATAAGTGAAGAGAACAAAGCGTATTAAGGGGTAGTGCTCGCTTTTTCTGGACCCCCTTCTCCCTCATGTTTAGCATATTAGTGTTGAGGTTTTAAGACGTTCGTTCCGTTAGTTTGACGATTTTAAGACCTTTCGCCTAATTTGTTTGTCAATATTAAGACCCTTCATGCCCTTTATGTGTCGATTTTTGTCCTGGCGAACGATAGCGAGCCTCTAATTTTAGAAGGAACTGGCCTTCGACCGGGATTTTTTTTTACCGAAAAATGTAAAAAAACAAAAATCTTGAAAGGAGTCTAGGGGGTGTTTGTCTAAGCTTGATGGAGGTCTAGCGAGGAAACTCAAAAATACTTTAATAAATAAATATATAGACCAAAAAACAAGCACTACCCTCTTAACCAAGGCAACAGACACAATGCTTTAGGAGCGTGAAGTACGTGACCAGCTTGAGGGAATGGGGTGGGAAAGCTGTAGCGAAGAAATGGCAAGAGAGGTAATACAGGTAGATAGAGGTAATAGAGGTAGATAGAGGTAATAGAGGTAAGGAGGTAAGAGAGGTAATAGAGGTAATACAGGTAAGACAGGTAACAGAAGTAATACAAGTAAGAAATGTCAAGAGAGGTAATAGAGGTAATAGAGGTAGATAGAGGTAATAGAGGTAAGAGAGGTAATAGAAGTAATACAGGTAAGAGAGGTAATAGAAGTAATACAAGTAAGAAATGTCAAGAGAGGTAATAGAGGTAGATAGAGGTAATAGAGGTAAGGAGGTAAGAGAGTTAATAGAAGTAATACAGGTAAGAGAGGTAATAGAAGTAATACAAGTAAGAAATGTCAAGAGAGGTAATAGAGGTAGATAGAGGTAATAGAGGTAAGGAGGTAAGAGAGTTAATAGAAGTAATACAGGTAAGAGAGGTAATAGAAGTAATACAAGTAAGAAATGTCAAGAGAGGTAATAGAGGTAATAGAGGTAAGGAGGTAAGAGAGTTAATAGAAGTAATACAGGTAAGAGAGGTAATAGAAGTAATACAAGTAAGAAATGTCAAGAGAGGTAATAGAGGTAATAGAGGTAATAGAGGTAAGGAGGTAAGAGAGTTAATAGAAGTAATACAGGTAAGAGAGGTAATAGAAGTAATACAAGTAAGAAATGTCAAGAGAGGTAATAGAGGTAAGGAGGTAAGAGAGTTAATAGAAGTAATACAGGTAAGAGAGGTAATAGAAGTAATACAAGTAAGAAATGTCAAGAGAGGTAATAGAGGTAAGGAGGTAAGAGAGTTAATAGAAGTAATACAGGTAAGAGAGGTAATAGAAGTAATACAAGTAAGAAATGTCAAGAGAGGTGTATGTAGTGATAGGGAGTGTACGTGGATACTGTGAAATGTGAGGCAGGGCAGCGGGCATAGAGGAAATTAATGTAAATAGGCGAGGAGAATAATACACGGGGGGGGGAGGAGGTTAAAGGTCAGTTAGATAGATAAAGATAAATAGATAGATATAGATAGGTAGAGAGCGAGAGTGAGTGAGAGTGGAGGTAAGCAAGCAAAAACGAGCATGAGACAAACATATAGCATCACATGTACTGTACAATTAAAAACAAAATACAGAAAAGAATGTGAGAGAGTTGGGAGCACGAGAGAGAGAGAGAGAGACAGAAAGAACGAGAGGGGATGAGAGGGCAGTGAGAGCAGATAGAGAGATGGGGATTGGGAGGGGAGAAAAAGAGAGAGTTTGTTTCGAGAGCAAATAAAACAAAAAAGATAGAGAGAGAGCGAGATGCAAAGGGAAAAGTACTATCCCATATTTTCTTTTGACCTGTCCAATATTTGATGTCGTATGACAACCCGGAAATAGTGCATTACATACATACATACATACCGTACATACATACATACATACTTACGATACATACATACATATATATAATTATACATACATAACATTTATTAATTAACCCTCTGAAGGTTATGTTGCATTTTGACAGTTTATGCTGGCTATCACAAGACAATTTTATCCTGCTTAGGAAGGATCTGTGGACATTATAAAGGTAAAGACTATCTCAATTAACCATCTGACTTCCATAATTTATGTCCTTCCTAATGCGAATAAAGTTGTCTAATAATACTCAGAAAACAGAAAATAAATTTGTCATCGGATCTTGAAAGGGTTACACTATATATACTGTGTTCTTGGACATATTAACCCCTTCGGTACCAGCGACGTATTTTTTATTTGATTTAAGCTACATTTAGATGATTTTATGAAGCTTAGCAAGGATATATGATTAATTGAGATAGTCCGTAACCTTTTGACTGGTAGACGTCCTTCTTAAGTTTCATAAAATCGTCTAAATGTAGCTAAAATTAAATTAAAAAGACGGTACAAAAGGGGTTAAGACCATTTCAGCCATTGATGTAACACTCGTATGGTCACTTTCAAAACAGTAGTCTATCTCCGAAGGCATAACGGGATACTTTTTTGTTGACCACCTTCGACCTAATTTTTAGGCCCATTTGTTTTGACATATTAAGATGTTCGACCCATTAACTTGGCGATTTTAAGACCTTTCGCCTTTTTTTTTCTTCAATTCTATGACCTTTCGTGCCACTTAGAGGTCTATTTTTTCCTGGCTATAGATAGCGAGCCTACAATTTAAGGGGCCTTAACACAGTCAGGAGTGCGAGCTAGTGGGAGTCTAATAGGAGTCCCTAGGAGTCGCTAGAGTCAATAGGAGTCATCGATTTTCACCGCAACCGAGTGGGAGTCTAACAGAAGTCGCTAGAGTCACTAGGAGTCATCGATTTTCACCGCAAATAGGCCAGCGAGTCCGAATTGTCCCCTACTCCTACTGACTCTAGCTCCCACTCCTGACTGTGTGATTTACCCTTTAAGAGGAACCAGTTTTCTGGTTCCCTCTTAAATTGTAGGTTCGCTATCGCTCACAAGGAACAAATCGACAAATATAAGGCACACAAGTTATGTCAATCGACACACTAATGGGATGAATGTCGTAAAATCATTAAGATAATGGGGCTAAGCATGAAGGAGAAGGGGATCCAAAAAACCCTTGACCGTGCTTTTCTGCGGAGTCACTGGCTGTAGTGTTTCCATACCTGCACCTACAGCAGCAATGAGTGGATGAAGGGAGCCACCAACACTATATAAAGAGTGGGCTGTGAGAGAGAGAGAGAGAGACGTCAATGGGGCGTATACTGTTGACCGTATGGTCCCACTGCTTTCACCACTCTCGAGAATTGGCTAGGGGAAATATATGTTACCAACACCTCACGTTGATAGATCCAGGCCACCACGGTATATTTGCTGTATATTGCATAACATGTTTACATATAAATATAAACATTGAAATATAGATAGACAGATAGACAAGAGAGAGAGAGAGAGAGAGAGAGAGAGAGAGAGAGAGAGAGAGAGAGAGAGAGAGAGAGAGAGAGAGAGAGAGAGAGAGAGAGAGAGAGAGAGAGAGCGCGAGAGAGAGAGAGGATAAGAGTGCCTGAGTGAGTGGTTAACCCCTACTTACCGGTGACGTCTTTCTAATTTTATTCTAGCCAGGGTCCAGTAGTCCCTTAACCCTGATTCTAGCTATATTTAGATGATTTTGTGCAGCTTAAGAAGGATCTGTGGTAGTAAAAGAGGTAGAGTGAGATAGTTCGAGGCCTGTTAATAGAAGCCCTTCTTATATTGCCTAATAGTAACAGGAATGAGGTTAAAAGGACGTCTCCGGTACAGAAGGGGTTAATGAACATAAGAAACCGGGAGTCTGCAGAGAGCCGACTGGCCCACACAAGGCAGATTCCTTTCACATCCAACCCGTTTCTAGCCACCACTAGTGTGTTGTGTATGTGTATTTGCGTGACCCTGGGATCGTGTGTGCACGCGTGTTTTCACCCGTGTAATTTAATTGCTCCAGGCTGCCGGAAGTATGTTGTGTGTGTATGTTTTTATGTAACTCTACTTTGTGTACGTGTGTGTGTGTGTGTGTGTGTGTGTGTGTGTGTGATTAAATTGTTCCAGTCTGTCGGAACTCTGTAGCGTATGTGTCTACGTTTTATTGTATTTGAACTATCTATATAATTATGTGAGTGACTGTGTGTGTATGTGAGTGACTGTGTGTGTGTACTGTACGTGTGACTTGATTGTTCCAGGCTGTCGGAAGTCTGATATGTATGAGACTACTGTATGTATATATAATGTAACTCTATTTCTTGTACGTATGTGTGTGTGTGTGTGTGTGTGTGTGTGTGTGTGTGTGTGTGTGTGTGTGTGTGTGTGTGTGTGTGTGTGTGTGTGTGTGTGTGTGATTTAATTGGTTCAAGTTGTCGGAACTCTGTTGTGTGTGTATGTTATTTTTATTTCTACTTTTTGTATGTATGTGTGTGTGTATTTGTACGTGTGTGTGTGTGTGTGTGTGTATGTGTGTGTGTGTGTGTGTGTGTGTGTGTGTGTGTGATTTAATTGGTTCAAGTTGTCGGAACTCTGTTGTGTGTGTATGCTATTTTCATCTCTACTTTTTGTATGTGTGTGTGAGTGTGTATTTGTACGTGTGTGTGTGTGTGTGTGTGTGTGTGTGTGTGTGTGTGTGTGTGTGTGTGTGTGTGTGTGTGTGTGTTTTCTTTACCTCTACATTTTGTGCGTGTGTGTATTTATACGTGCATGTGTACATGTGTGTAAGTGTATGTGTGCGCATGTCTAATTATTTGTTGTAGGCTGTGGAAATTATAGTGTATGTAATGTACTGTGTGTATGTGTATTGTGCGTGTGTGAATTATAGTGTATGTAATGTATTGTGCGTGTGTGAATTATAGTGTATGTAATGTACTGTGTGTATGTGTATTGTGCGTGTGTGAATTATAGTGTATGTAATGTACTGTGTGTATGTGTATTGTGCGTGTGTGAATTATAGTGTATGTAATGTATTGTGCGTGTGTGTGAATTATAGTGTATGTAATGTACTGTGTGTATGTGTATTGTGCGTGTGTGAATTATAGTGTATGTAATGTACTGTGTGTATGTGTATTGTGCGTGTGTGAATTATAGTGTATGTAATGTACTGTGTGTATGTGTATTGTGCGTGTGTGAATTATAGTGTATGTAATGTATTGTGTGTAATGTGTATTGTGCGTGTGTGAATTATAGTGTATGTAATGTACTGTGTGTATGTGTATTGTGCGTGTGTGAATTATAGTGTATGTAATGTACTGTGTGTATGTGTATTGTGCGTGTGTGAATTATAGTGTATGTAATGTATTGTGTGTATGTGTATTGTGCGTGTGTGAATTATAGTGTATGCAATGTACTGTGTGTATGTGTATTGTGCGTGTGTGAATTTGACAGAGTGAGTGTGTATTTATTTCTATATGTATGAGTATATAATTATGTACAGTACTGTACGTGTGTGTGTGTGTGTGTGTGTGTGTGTGTGTGTGTGTGTGTGTGTGTGTGTGTGTGTGTGTGTGTGTGTGTGTGTGTGAATATAAGCGTGTGATTTTATTGTACCCCGGCTGTCGGAAGTCATATAATATTCCGTAAATTGTATATGCTGGATACATAATATTTCGGTTTATTCTGACAGCGCATGACGTTTGAATTGTTAGGAGGGTTTGTATAATAAAAGTCCTGACACTCTTCTCTCTCTCTCTCTCTCTCTCTCTCTCTCTCTCTCTCTCTCTCTCTCTCTCTCTCTCTCTCTCTCTCTCTCTCTCTCTCTCTCTCTCTCTCTCTCTCTCTCTCTCTCGTAAATCAGTGAATGTAATTAGTCCCTTGGGTCAATAAATACCATAACCTGGATCTCATTATCTAAATACAGGAGCAATATTCCTGTCAGTTACAGTTACATCCATAAATGTCTCATACAAATCTAGTGAAAATTATACAACCAAGGTCAGATTTGTGCGGGTCACAGGTCACCGAACATCTTTTACCCTTGCAATACGTGACGTCCTTTTCAACAAAGTATTATGACTACAATTATGCGATTTTATTAAGTTTAGGAAGTATCTCAAGGAATTAAAGGCCAACACACTATCTCAGTTACCACATAACTACCAATAATCCTTCCTAATTTGCATAACATCGTATAATTATAGTTATAATATAATAAACCAGAGGTCATCCATACTGACGACGACAGGTCCTTTCCAATCTGACTAAATTCCCCAAAGCTACAATAGCTAAAATAAATTACAAGTGCTATCGTAGTTTAGGAGTTTAATGACACTGTCCCCGTTATGAATCTCATATAAATGACACTGTCCCCGTTATGAATCTCATATAAATGACACTGTCCCCGTTATGAATCTCATATAATGACACTGTCCCCGTTATGAATCTCATATAAATGACACTGTCCCCGTTATGAATCTCATATAAATGACACTGTCCCCGTTATGAATCTCATATAAATGACACTGTCCCCGTTATGAATATCATATAAATGACACTGTCCCCGTTATGAATCTCATATATGACACTGTCCCCGTTATGAATCTCATATAAATTCTAGATTCAGCTAACATTATATTATTCTAAAAAGCTCGCTATCGCTCGCCAGAAAAAAAATCGACACCTGGATGAGGATAAACGTCTTAAAACAGTTGGCTGAATGGGGTCGAATGGACACAAGCCAGGGAAAGAGAGAAAATTAGAGACAAAGAAAAACAAGCAGGTGACCCCCCTTAAAGGTACGCCACGACTTTTGCGAGTGACTGTATACGGAGCAGTAACAGTAACACACATACAACTGACTGTGTTCAGGGGGGTCACCGGCTTTGTTTATCTTTCTCTCCTTTTCTCTCTGTCCCTGGCTTGTATCCATTCGGCCCCATTCAGCTAACTGTTTTAAGACGCTTATTCCCATCCAGGTGTCGATTTCTTCCTGGCGAGCGATAGAGAGCCATTATTGTATGGAGAAATCTGGCTTCGCCGGAGACATTTTTCTATCGAAAAATTTACAAATTTAGCTTGCTGTCAAAAACAAAAATATATATATGCTGGCTCGCTACCGCTCGCCAGGAAAATATTGACACCTGGATGGGGGTAAACGTCTTAAAACAGTAGGCTAAATGGAACCGAATGGATACAAGCCAAAGAGAGAGGGAGAGAAAGAGAAAAAAGCGAGGTGGGCTCCCTTAATTAATGAAGCACACCGATTCTGTTAGAGAGAGAGAGAGAGAGAGAGAGAGAGAGAGAGAGAGAGAGAGAGAGAGAGAGAGAGAGAGAGAGAGAGAGAGAGAGAGAGAGAGAGAGAGAGAGAGAGAGAGAGAGAGAGAGAGAGAGAGAGAGAGAGAGAGAGAGAGCACACACAATCTATATACCGGTACTTTACACCTCGGCGCTTCACTCTTCGACATAAATTTGAGGTCGTGTCAAAGGTCATGTAACAACTAAAGGAGATATCACACGAAAGAGGCGCCTCTATCGTCTACTTTGTATACTTAATACAATTCTGACGACATAATAATAAAGTTTTGTACAGGTATTGGCAAGTAGGTAGGTAGGTAGGTAGGTAGGTAGGTAGCAAGGTAGGTACTGTAGGTAGCAAGGTAGGTACTGTAGGTAGGTAGGTAGGTAGGTAGCAAGGTAGGTACTGTAGGTAGGTAGGTAGGTAGGTAGGTAGGTAGGTAGGTAGGTAGGTAGGGAGGGAGGGAGGGAGGGAGGGAGGGAGGGAGGGAGGGAGGGAGGGAGGGAGGGAGGGAGGTAGGTAGGTAGGTAGGTAGGTAGGTAGGTAGGTAGGTAGGTAGGGAGGGAGGTAGGGAGGTAGGTTGGTTGGTTGGTTGGTTGGTAGGTAGGTAGGTAGGTAGGAAGGTAGGTCGGTAGGTAGGCAGGCAGGCAGGTAGGTAGGTAAGTAGGTAGAAGGTAGGTAGGTATTTAGGTAAGTAGGTAGAAGGTAGGTAGGTATTTAGGTAAGTAGGTAGGCAGGCTGGTTATACACAGGGTATGACAATGGTATATGTCATCATTTAGGTATATTGATGGGGATTTACCTGTGTCATTGGAATGTGATGGGTTTATTACCACCAATATACAATTAACAAGGTAGATTATTATGGATACTTTATATACCCTCTGCGTACCCATATTTTGTTTAGAGTGCATCTCTATCTCTATCTCTCTCTCTATCTCTCTCTCTCTCTCTTTCTCTCTCTCTCTCATTGTTAATGTTCAACACAGGGGGGGGGGGGGGAGTTGAGATGGTTGTAAGAAAGTATACTGTATAAGCATTTCGGTTGTATTATGTTATGGTCTTATGTTCTTATGAAAACGCTCGCACATCATGCTTCCCGAGAATAGCCTCAATGGGTAGCCATATTAAGTAAACTTAACTGAAGTATGTAATGTACAAGAATGGAGCTAGCTAGGTATAATTTAATGATAATATTGCATCAAAAAATTATATAGTTGTTCTGAGGGTGCCGTATTTACATTGCATTATAATCTAACACCATAGTCGACAGCGGGTTAAAGATATATTGTATATCAAACTATTTTGGTAACCTGTAACTTTGACCCTTTCAGAGTATACGAAGCCTTCTGCATGTTATTCTTACTATTAATACAAAATTTAAAGTTCAGGAAGGATTTGTGGGAGTCGCAGGGGTTAATTGAGATCGTATGTAGGCCTTCGATGCTATAAGATCCTCACTAAGGTAAACAAAGTCGTTTAAGGGGACCGACCCGCTTTTCTTATCTCCTTTTCTCTCGTTCTCTTGCTTGTATCCATTCGGTCC
This sequence comes from Paralithodes platypus, assembly GCA_032716605.1. Classification (NCBI taxonomy): domain Eukaryota; kingdom Metazoa; phylum Arthropoda; class Malacostraca; order Decapoda; family Lithodidae; genus Paralithodes; species Paralithodes platypus. The sequence goes on along the minus strand of CM064514.1, from coordinate 52,074,412 downwards.
CATTCAGCCTACTGTTTTAAGACGTTTACCCCCATCCAGGTGTCAATATTTTCCCAGCATATATATATTTTTGTTTTGACAGCAAGCTAAATTTTTACATTTTTCGACAGAAAAATTTCTCCGGCGAAGCCGGATTTCTCCATAAAATGGTGGATCGCTAACGCTCGCCAGGAAAAAATCGACACCTGGGTGGGGATAAATGTCTTAAAACAATAGGCTGAATTGGACCCAATGAATACAACCCAGAAAGCGAAAAAAGCAGGTCATAATGATAACCAGAAGTGTAAATATACGTTCTCAAACACCGAAAGGGTTATCATATGTCCCTCTATATTTCCATTCCCGGCCCTTCCTTCACCCCGACAAATAACAACCACAACTTCATCGATATTTACACGCGACGGTTTTCCCGATAGCCGAACCTACAGCACAATACGGGCGGGCCGTAGATACACCCCACGCCCCTTTATTGACAGTTGGGTCCCCGGGGAATCTTACACACACGGATCACTCGTAACTCGAATACGTAGCGGCAAGCCAGAACGTGGTTGGATGGTTTAGACTAGGGCATATTATGTTACGGAGTTGATCGGTGCGACGAACACAAACACACACACACACACACACTATATATATATATATATATATATATATATATATATATATATATATATATATATATATATACTGTATATGTGTGTGTTTCAGTATATCAATAAAGAGGAAGCATAGTAATATTTGACTGTACAGCACAATGATTTTTGCCAGACGGGGGAAAACATATTATTCCATATGAAGGTTACTGGATAATGGAGAATTATCATGAAATTAATATTAGAAGTGTAGCCTAATCATTGTGATGTATGTATGTATGTATATAGCCTACTCTACTCTGGCACCTTCCCCAGATTTACGATTTTTTTTTTTTTTTTTTTATGAGGGTGGCCGACTCAAGACAGAGCCCGAACAGGGACATCACAACACATCAGAAAAAAACAAAACAAAACAAAACATAAAATCTCACACACATCTAGGTCGCCCAGGAGAAATATCCAGCGACCCAAGCCCAATTTGGGTCCCCAGCAAAAGACTCCCAGGTCCCAGATACCCCGGAGAGGCTCCGATTTCCGCAGGCAGACCCTTAGCGAAGCTTCCCCACCACAAGCCCACCCACCATGTTTCCAGGCGCACCCTTCATTACCACCGGCTCCCAGAGCCAGGCGCCTGATGGACTACTATCTAGTCCAACTGGCGCATGACCCTCTCTCCCAAACGACCGCGTTTACATTCATCTATTCACACGCATTCTCCATTCATTCCTGTTTATTACCACTTCCTTTGCCTGATCTATAGTCATTCCTCTATCATCCAAAGCTTGTCTTACACAGTCTCTCCATCTCAATGGGGGTCTTCCTGCCCTTCTATCTCCCCTTATATATGACTCACATATTCTCTTTGTAAGCCTTTCATCTTCCATTCGTTCAACATGACCATATCAACTCAGCACCGTTCTGTCCACTCTGGCCGACAAATGTTCCTGCTTCCCCACTCTCCTACTATCTCTTCATTCCTCAATCTGTCTCTACGAGTAACTCCACACATACTCCTCAAGCAGCTCATCTCCATCACATCCAGCTTTCTTCTCTCCTTTTCCTTCAGAGCCCATGTCTCAGCCCCATACATCACTGTTGGCACAACAATTCCTTGATACATTGCACTTCTTACTTTCATTCTGAGATTTCTCGTCTTACACATAATTCCCATTGCTCCGAAAACCTTCCTTCCTTCACACACTCTCGGTTTTACCTCAATATCCATATTAATAAAATCAATACAATTAATCATTCTTATCTTACCGTTTAAGATGTCTTCAGTTGAGAGCCACCGGGCATCACAGATCTGAAAAAAGAGAAAGAACCCGATCACCAGCTGTCCATAAACAGAAAATAAAGCAAGATACCAAAGGAAAAGCAAGCAATGAAAGATAGAAGACGCGTAAGTCCTCGCTTTTATAGAGCTAAACAACCAGGTGAAGGTATTGAGGGATAAGCCTTTACAACGGCACCTCGTATCTACATTCTACTTTTCTGAAGAGTGTAGAGAGGGGAGAAGGGGTGTTGGAGAGAGAGAGGAAGCTGTTGGAGTGGCTTTGTTATGTGTGTTATTAGTCTGTATACGTCGTCGAGGTGTCCCCCGACTGGGTGCAAGCATGTGAAACATGCTAGGACGTACTACAACACCCACTAAATGACCGCCTGGGTTGGGATCGAACCAGGTCAAGCAGATTCACACGTGAGCGTGCTCACCACTCGACCGAACCACCGAATGATGATTATGATGATGATGGTGATGATGTTGATGATGATAATGGTAAAGGTGAAGACGATGAAATTATAAATGATAAGTGTGTTTTCCTTCCCTTATTATGCCCACAAGTAGAAGACCAGAATGCAAAAAAAAAAAACAGGAATTACGCCTATTATAAGAACGACTACCGACTTTAAAGGGGGGGGGGGGGATTATAGGGTTTGTCTGGCCCCCCTTCTCCCTCACGTTTAGCCCCATATTAGTTTTCAGATTTTAAGACGTTCGGCCCATATAGTTTGGAGATTTTAAGACCTTTCAGCCCAATTCTTTGTCAATATTAAGACCTTTCGTGCCATTTAGGAGTAACATTTTTTCCTGGCGAGCGATAGCGAGCCTGACATTTAGGAAGAATCGGCCTTGATGGAGGTCTAGGGAGGAAACTAAAACAATAATAAATAAATAAACAAATCGACTAATATATAAACCCTTCCCCCTTAACCCCTTCTGTACCGCGACGTCCTCTTAACTTGATTATGGCTACTATTGAACGATTTTGTTCAGTTTAAAAAAGGCCTTCAGGAATTAACAGGCTTCGAACTATCTACCCTAACCCTTTTCACTACTGTCGATCCTTCTTAAATTGCTGAAAATAGTAAGCAAAATACAATATAAAGACGTCACCGGGACAGAAAGGGTTAACAATAGCGAATGGCTGAGCTCATTCGTACTGGGCCGTCCGAGTGTGTTTTTTACATTACTTTCCAATGATTTGAGAGGACTAGGGGAAGGGGTTGGAGGGGGGGGGGGGGGGGGGGGGGAGGGGGGCTAAAGTACCAAATATTTACGGTGACGTGGGCCTAACTGGTTTTACAGAACTTTGGGTTGGTCGGGGATGTATAGGGGGGAGGGGGGGGGGGGGGCTATTCTCGGGGCCCTCCTGTTCGGAAGTAAGCACAGCGATGGATCCGGATACGCTCTAGACACACACACGTACATATATTACACAAATGCCTAAAATACATGGACAGGCCCATATAAAAATCTACATATACACACACAGGGAGATACATAGACACACCCATACATACAGAGCGCACACACTGACCAAAGGACATTCCTAAACATGCACAAGTCACAAACACATGAGAGAGAGAGAGAGAGAGAGAGAGAGAGAGAGAGAGAGAGAGAGAGAGAGAGAGAGAGAGAAGGAGAGAGAGAGAGAGAGGAGAGAGAGAGAGAGAGAGAGAGAGAGAGAGAGAGAGAGAGAGAGAGAGAGAGAGAGAGAGAGAGAGAGAGAGAGAGAGAGAGAGAGAGAGAGAGAGAGAGAGAGAGAGAGAGAGAGATAATTATTTGTTATTTGGGATGTATGGGGCTATTCCAATGCCTCTCTCCATATAGAAGGCATTGACTATTCTCGGGGCTCTCGTGTTCTGAAGTAAGGAGTGATGTTGGATACAAACAAACTATTGACACAAACACGTACATCTATTAAATGGACAGATAGATAAATAAATACATAGACATATACATATTATAATCATAGACATATACATACACACAAAAAGGTAGATACATTAACACACACACACAAACAAGCAGATAAACAAACACACACACATACTGACTCACACAAAAGAACAATCGACATACACACAAATTAGCAGATACAAAAAAAAAAACACACACACACATTGACCAACATATATAAACATATCGACATATACAGTACATACACACATATCAGTAGACACACAGACACACACATGCACACTGATTCACACATACACAAACCATAAGCTGGGCTTTTTAAGCCCAGCTTATGAGGCCTTATAATTAGTCTTTATAATTAGGGTTGGGCGTGAGAGGAATCTGCCTTGTTTAGGCCAACCGGCTTTCTGCAGACTCCCATTTTCTTATGTTCTTATGTTCTTATGTTCTTATGTTTTTATAAACAAACAAGAGCGAGAGAGTGTGTGTTGTGTGTGTGTCAGTCGAACTTTGTTTTCCCTATGTGAATGAGGGAGATAAAAGGCAAAACTGCCTGTGACGAGTGCCTGCCCCAGAGTTAAAAGAGTGACAGGGCCAAAATCGAGGAATGTTCGAGCCAAAATGTCTGGGCACACAGAGTTTGAAGCAACTTAAATCATAGGATGAGGGAAAGATGGATTCAGGGAAAGAATTCCAGAGCTCAGCTGTTGAATAGAAGAAAGATTGGGAGTATCGTTTCACTCTTGAGTTAAGGCCGCGTCATACAGAGGTCGACCGCGACCCGACAGTAACCCGAAGGCAATGACTTGCAAACAAATTTTTGCGGTTCGAGTGTATTCGGCCCGATAATCGGGCGACATCGGGTATGATTCTTGTATGTTCGAGTCGTTCTAGTCATGCTCTGGTCATCACCCGAATGTTCGGGTGAGTCGGCCAAAAGTTAGTGTATGCGTTAACTTTTGGGAAATCTCGAGTGCGTTCGGGTCAAAAAACCGTTACAAAATCCTCGAGTCACCTTCGATTTACATTCGAGTCGTATTCGGCTTACATTCTACCATATTCTGATCGCATTCGACCTATTCGGGTCACTTTCGAGTAATTTTGTTTAACCCGATTCATACCAGAATTGATCGAACCTAAGTGAACTTAGACCCGATGATGTAGACCGTAACCCGAATTAGACACGATGCTCAGTGGAAAATTCCTACATAAACTTGTTCGAAAGTCAACTGTTACTCGATGCTGACCCGAATTTCAGGATGATGACTGGATGGATACCCGAATACTACTAGAAAATGACTCGATGCATGTCCGACATTCCTAATTAGACTCGATGATTACTCGATCGTGATCCGAATGACTAGAATGTAAGTCGAAGGCTAGTCGAAGCCAAGTCGAATCAAACCCGGAGTTTCTTCAGCAACTGGTGGTAGTGTCCGTGTCTCTCTCGCTGTGCCACCCATGGCTTGACGCTGCAAGTTTGGGGTTTCCTTGGTCGTCGTGGCCGTCGAGGTTGAGCACGTTGGGGTTCACGTTCTTTGTCCCTGATGGCGCGGGCAGTAATCTGATATCTGAGGTTGGCATTAACTATCTCCTGCCTTAAGATTGCCAACTCCAATGCCTCGTCATCCATCTCTTCTGATCGTGATGGGTCCGGGAGGTTGCTTTCCTGTGACATGTTGCTGTGTTGGGTGCACTGTACAAATGAAGTTTGTGTGAGCACACCCTCTCTTTATATAGTGGGGTGATGCATAACCTCATAATCGTGTCATAATCGACTTATTCTAGTCACGTTCGACTTACATTCTGGTTTCATTCCGGTTGGGTTCCTGACTTCGGGTGGGGTTCGGTTTTCATTCGGTTTTAAGTCGGGTTACTTTGGGTGTGATTCGGTTTTAACTCGGGTTGGTATCGGCTACTCGGGTCACTGTCGTTTAGCTTTCGACTCATGGTCGATTCAATTCCGTTCAACTTCTGGTTAGTTTCGAGTAATATACGGGATAACATCGACTCGTATTCGAGACATATTCGAGACGCATTCGAGTCCCTCGGGTAGCATTCGAATTCCTTTCTAGTCATAGTCGGGGTACGAGTCTCATTCGGGGACTTCGGGTGAATTCGGGTGAAAAGTGCAAGTCATTGCCTTCGGGTTACTGTTGGGTCGCGGTCGACCTCTGTATGACGCGGCCTTTACACAGAGTAGGGGTGGGATTGTGGCTGATATGCTAAGAACTAGTCCTTATTGTAGTATCCTGCCGCAATTATGTAGTTCTAACCTAAAGTTACCTGAGCTATCCTAACTAATTAGTATTGGTTGACTTGGTACTGGTTAGAGTTACTGGTAGAATGAATCTACTGGTCAAACTACCCTGTCATCGGCTAAATTAGCTAATTTAAAATAAATTAGCTTAAGTTGGGGCTAGATAAGGATTAGCTTAGAATAGTCTAGGTTAGATTACTTGTGGGTAACTCAAATATAAATAAGAATAAAGTGACTGTGGACGAACTGACTAGTGGGCAAAAAAGATAAACAAATACATAAATACATAAATAAATAAATAAATATACCCCTCACCGTATCAGTAATAAATAAATATACCCCTCACCGTATCAGTAATCAATGTTATAATTAAAACTATTACTTTTCAGTCCCCGTTTCCTGTCCCTTCCTGCAAAATTGTGGCCGGATTTTGATAACCACGTTCATTTATGGCTTCCTCTATGATGAACAGCCATACAGGTGCCCTTTGCCAATGATGTGGCGCCCCAAGCAAATAAAAATGAAAGTGGGTTCTCTAAAAAAAATACATATGTGTGTGGAGCGCATTGGAGAGACAGACAGATGAGTAGGTAGGTAGATAGAGACTAACAGATTAACAGACAGGCAAACTCACACACACACACATACATACATGTATATACACCGCAATACACACATACATATACATACACACACACACACACTGACCGCTGACTGCGATGGTTCGAATCCATCAGAATCCTAGCGAGAGAGAGAGAAGTAATAAAAGAGCCAGTGAGAAAGGTCGCGTCTAAAGCAACTCTAAATAGTTCTTCCTTAATTGCCCTCGCAACACTAAATCGAGGTCAAAGGCCATGAGATAAATCAAACAAATGATAAAAAAAGGCAACAAACTAAAAAATCGAGTCTCAAGTTACGATCAAGAAGCTCCAGGCCATCCATCACGCCGCTAATCCACTTGCCCGGGCATAAAACTGGAGACTAATTCCATTTTTAACCCTTTTGCCGGAGGCCTAAAAAAATGTCGGTCGGCAGTGACAAACAGGTCGTAAATCATGGCGAGAGAGAGAGTTACACAGATACTCAGAACACACAGACCTTGCGGTCCCAACTAGATGGTCCGGCATTAATACTACTAGACAGGGACAGTTTATAGTGGAAGAATAAGACAGTTAAGTAGAAGGCTCTCTCCCCACCCTCCGCTCCCTCCGGCTAAAAAGCCGTACCGCAAAATAGGATAAAGTGTAACCTTAAGTGTCAGGAAAGGCCCACAAGGAAAGTTTTTATATAGTATATATAAGAAGACATTAGTTTGAAAAGGAAATTACACATGCCTACTAATTAATTCATATTAATCCAATCTTCATTAGATGATCGTCCAGTCTTTTCTTAAGGGGAGGTTTCTAGTTTGTTTCCTACTCCTCCAGCAATCTTAAAATGTCACCCCCTTGACCCCCTTTCAAGATAAATTTGTAAATTTTTCGGTAGAAAAATGTCCCGGCCGAAGGCGGATTACTCTTAAATTACAGGTTCGCTATCGCTCGCCAGGATAAAATCGACACCTAAATTGCATGAAAGGTCTTAAAATTGACAGAATGGGGCTGACATTCTTAAAATCGCCAAACTAATGGGGCAAACGTCTTAAAATCTCAAAAGCAATGGGGCTAACCATAAGGAGAAAGGGGTCAAGAAAAAAATCCCTCAAGTGGAGACCTCCCCTTAAACGTATCACTAGAATTACTGTCGACCACCTCCCTTGGTAAACCAAGATTGATTTACATATACTTTATTTACATAGATACACTGGCCACATAAATCTTACGATCCAAACGAGGTGGTCAGGACTTAATTCTAGTAGATATGGCATATCCGATAGAAAAGGAAAGTTGTAGGAAAGGATAGAAAAGAAGAAGGCTCTCTCCTCACCCTCCGTCCCTCCGGCAATTACCTTACATGAAAAAGTTGGAAGAGAGAGAGAGAGAGAGAGAGACCTAATGTTGTTGCTGAAATAAAGATAATTATTTACAGTGTCCGTAAAATGTATGACACTGCTGAGAAACAACTCGTGCCTATAAAAATTACCAAATTAATTAATATGTAACTTTAACAAAAGACCTAATGGAGTTGAAAAATGCTAGGAATATAATTAAGCCAATTAGGCGCAGCGAATGTGAAGTAGGGAAGAAAGGGAAAATGAGGGATACGAGAGGTTTTAACGATACACAAAAGGGTATGAACAAATGAGAAGTATTGAAGGGGGGTCACTTGCTTGTTTTTTCTTTCTCTCCTTTTCTCTTTTCTCTGGCTTGTATCCATTCGGCCCCATTCAGCCAACTGTTTTAAGACGTCTATCCCCATCCAGGTGTCGATTCTTCCTGGCGAGCGATAAGCGAGCCAGCATTGTATGGAGAAATCCGGCTTCGTCGGAGACATTTTTCTATCGAAAAATGTACAAATTTAGCTTGTAAAAAAATATATATATGCATGCTGGCTCGCTACCGCTCGCCAGGAAAATATTGTCACCCGGAAACGTCTTAAAACAGTAGGCTGAATGAGGCCGAATGGATACAAGCCAGAGAAAGAGAGAAAAGGAAAGAAAAAAAGGCAGGTCACCCCCCTTAAATATGAAGGGTGTGTGTGTGTGTGTGTATGGGCCTTGGTGTGTGTAAACTTATACCGTTAACCAATGAAGCATATGATATTTTAATTCATAGGAAATCTAAGTTATATATAAAACAAAACCTTTTACAATATTTGAATACTGAAAATACAACCCCTCGGATTATATGTGATTAATTACTTTTGAAGGGCTACTACAGTTCCACTGATATGGTCATGGCTTATGTTTATCACTAATTTTAGTTTTCTCAACTGAAAACCAAATAACATTAAAAGTTGGCTTTGTTCAGTTAGTTTAGGAGGTATTTTTGGTGGTATAATAACAAATATTAAATCACATGGAAATACACATATTACATTTTGTTGAGGAATATTGTTGCTGTATAAGAAAACTATACATTAAATAAATAGTAAGAGACTGAAAAGGTGAATCGTGACTGTTTAGCCTGATTGTAACGCTGTCCTGACCTTTCCGCCTCATTAGTGTCTGTGGTCTGATCAGGGTCTTGACCGCGCCAGAATCTTAGGCGGGAAGTATTGGATTAACAGGCGGTTATTAATCCCCATAATCGCCTAATATTTGTATCCAGTTTGTTCTCTCTCTCTCTCTCTCTCTCTCTTTCTGCTGTTTATCATATTATGCCTTTGACATTGGTCTATTTGGTGTGATCTCCAGATAACAGGCTGGACTGCCTAGTAGCGACCAGGGTTGGATCAAATACTGATTTTTTAGAGGTCAAATACAAATACTATTATTCCTTAATTCAAAAATACAAATATAAATACAAATACTTCTGAAATTAAGATTTAAAAATACAAATATAAATACTTTGCATTTAACTTCAAAACAAGCGGGAAAAGATGCACAACAGATTCAGAATGTTCAACGTTACTGCTTGCAGATAACAATAGCAGTAATACAAATAAAAAAAATATAAATAAAAAAAAATTCACGTGTTTTCGTCCTCACAAATTGTCAGCAAGTATCAATACAAAATATATATATTTTTTTTTTATGGAAGAGGCAAAAGGTAGTAGCCTTAAACTAGCCTACTGCCTGTAACACCAACAATTGTCGAAATACAAATACAAATACAAAATACTTTTTCTTCTGGGTGCCAAAATACAATTGCAAATACAGATACATTGAACATGTATTTAAATACAATTCAAATACAAATACAATTAAGAACATAAGAACATAAGAAAATGGGAGTCTGCAGAAAGCCGATAAATTGGCCTAAGCAAGGCAGATCCCTGTCCCACACAACCCCAGTTCAATTACAAAGCCCAATTATAGGCTCAACACTCTAATACCCTGAGGATCATCTTACCAAAACGGTTAGAGATTAACGCAGGATTATGGGGGTATGCAGAGTGCTGATTGGCCCAACCCGGCTGATCAATTGTATTTGATCCAACCCTGGTAGCGACCACAAGGTCTATGCAGTATGTATATCTATGTAACTCTCTCCATCATAAGAACATTGGAATCTGCAGACAGCCGATTGGCCCACACAAGGCAGATCCCTCTCACACCCAACCCATTTCGTCCATATGTCTATCTAATTTTATCTTGATGCTCCCTATCGTTCTTGATCCTACTATAACGCTAGGTAGCCTTAGATATATTCAACATGCCTACAATTATGTTGCCAAACCAGTATTTGCCTATATCTTTCCCGAAACGAAATGTATCCAATTTGAAACCTTTGTTAAAGTTCTCTAGCTATCACTGAGCTTCAGTACAGCTTTCATATTCCCTTCATTAATCCCACTTTAACTCCTATATCACATCCCCTCTAACTCCGCGTCTCTCAAACGAATGTAAGCCTACTTTCTTCAACCTTTCTTCATATGGAAGATTTCTAATATAATGGATATTTTTTTGTCATTCTTCGTTGTACTCTCAAAATTAAATATTTATTACTACTTCTGTCCACACACAAGGACGAATATATGGAATAAATACAACCCAAATACAGTATATGGACACAAAATGTATGCTATCAAAATATAATGCATCTTTCTGTCATTGGTTTCTTATGACTTATTTCCACACACCAGGAGGAATGTATGGGAATATGGAATAAAAGCAACCCTCCAGACACGGTAAACTATAGTCCGTTCATTCTAGGTTGGGCGAAAATCGTAACCTTTAACCTCTGTAACTCAAAAAGGGCTAGGGCAAATGAGCTGTCAATTTAAACACATATTCCCTAGCCATAGGGGTTACGATTGCTGCCCAACCTAGAATGAACGGACTATAGCATATGGGGGGGGGGGGGGGGGGATTCTTATACTATCAAAATGCACTATATATTTCCGCATTGTTTCCTAATGTTTCCTGTCAGTTTGCCAAGAGGAATAAATGCAGCAAGCGAAAACGGTCAGTCTCGGAGGGGGATAGTTAACCCCTTCTGTACCGGCGACAGCTTTTCCATTGTATTCTAGCAATTATTAGAAGATTTTATTCAGTTTAATAAGGGCCTTCAGCTATAAACAGGCCTCGAACTATGTCACTTCACCATTTTTACTACCACAGATCCCTCTTAAACTGCGTACAATCGTCTAAATGTAACTAAAATATAATTAAAAAGACGTCGCGGTACAGAAGGAGTTAACGCGTTCAACCACAGGGGAATGCCGTTTAGTATTCGGAAATAGAACTTAATTACTTAAGAAAATGGGAATCTGCAGAAAGCCGATTGGCCCACGCAAGCCACATCCCTGTCACACCCAACCCTAATTACAGGCCCAGCTCACTAATACCATGGGGACCGACCTCACAAAAAAAAAAAAAAAAAAAAAAAAAAATCAGCGGTCAGAAAGGGGGGGGGGGGGGTCTGCAGATCGCCGATTGGCCCTCATCCGACAGATCCCCCTCACACCCAACCTATCTCGTCCATATGCCTATCTAATTTTATCTTAAAGATCTCTATTCTTCTTGATCCCACTATAGCACTTGGTAGCCTATTCCACCTATCTACAACTCTGTTGCCAAACCAATATTTGCCTATACCTTTTTTTAAACGAAATTCATATAATTTTAAACCATTTGTTCGAGTTCATTCGCAATCATTGCGCTTTAGTAAATTTGTCATGTCCCCTTTATTAACCCCACTAACCCACTTGAACACCTCTAGAATTTTTTTAATATCACAATTAGCTCTCCAAAATTAGTTTTCTGTCCACAGTTCGCTTAAAGACAACTAGGCTACAGAGGTTGAAGTACATAAACTAAAGGTTTCTAAACACCCCTGATTATCACAAAGGCTGTTAAGTATCCCAGAAAGAGCACAAATCCCATCCTTGTGCGCGGGATAGTTAAGTTTCTACGCTATTAAAACTTATATTTCTCAGTTGCTTCTTCCTGCTACTTCTGTCCACTCGCCAAGAAGAATATATGGAATAAGCGAAAACCCTTAGACACGGCAAATTGGAAAAACGGTGGCGAACAGTTAGTGATTAGGGACTTCTGGCAGTGGAATTAGCGTGCCAAAGATCTGCAGATTATATGTCAACATCACACTTCCTGGAATTAAGTCGTGGCTCCAGGTTTTTTATTCAAAGTTATGATGAGTTCCTCGTTAAGCTCCAACCCCCACCCAAATTAAATAGACCGGTGGCGGGGTTCACTAGGGAGTTTTTGTTAAGGGGACCGACCCACTATTTTTTTCTTTCTGGGTAGCAGCCATTCGACCCCATTCAGCCTACTGTTTTAAGACGTTTATCCTCATCCAGGTGTCGGTATACACCTGGCGAGCGATAGCAAGCAAGCATATTTTGGATTGTGTTTTAGACAGCGGACTTAATTTGTAAAACAAATCGGTAGAAAAATGTCTCCGGCAAAGCTGGATTTCTCCATACAATGATGGCTCGCTGTCGATCGCCAGGAAAAAATAGATACCTGAATGGGGAGAAACAGTAGGCTGAATGGGGCCGAATGGATAAAACCCAGAGAGAAAAAGCAGGTCGGTCCCCTTAAGAGTAAGAAAATCTGCACATGAAATACTCATGCGCACTTGCAAGGCATAATATGTTGCACTGTATTATTTTGTCTGAGTTCGATTCAGATTCATATGTGGGTACGCAACATATTATAACCGTGAGTGTTTAGAAATTTGAAAACCCAGTAAGTTATCTCAAAGCTTTCAACTGTTCTTTAGCTAATCACTGCTCTGGGCAGTCTATTCCACATGTTACCAACTCTATTCCAAAACCAGTGTTTTCCTATATCTTTCCTAAATCTAAACTTATCTAACTTGAAACCATCTGAGCGACTTATGTCGCCATTCTTTAGTTTTAATACCTCATCTATATCGCCCTTATTTATACCTTTTATCCATTTAAATATCTCTATCATGTCTCCCCTACATCTTCGCCTTTCTAGCGAGTGCAAGCCTAAGGCATTCAACCTCTCCTCATACGATAAGTTTCTAATATTATGTATAATTTTCGTCATTCTTCTTTGGACTACCTCTAAAGGGTCGATATCCATTCTGTAATAAGGGCACCAAACTTGGACTGCATAGTCTAAATGGAGTCTTACTAGCGCTAAGTATATCTTTAAGAAAACTTCAGCAGTCCTGTTTCTAACACTCCTAGATATGAATCCTAGAAGTCTATTTGCCCTGTTCCTAACACTTATACATTGTTTTCCGAGTTTCAGATAATTACTAACGAGCACCCCCAGATCCTTTTCACAATCTGAGTTACCCAATTCTACATAGTCTAATTTGTATTTCGCTTCTAAATTACGATTTCCTATCATTAATACCTACATTGAAACTCATCTGCCAATTTATGGGATAAACTTGCAAATGATCGAGATCCTTTTGAAGACATTCCCTGTCGCTAGCTGACTAGTATCCTACCCATTTTAGTAACCGCAAATTTACTGATCCTACTCTTTATGCCTGAGTCAAGAGAATTGATGTAGATAATGAACAGAAGGGGCCCCAAAACCGACCCTTGGGGGACCCCACTCTTAACTAATCCCCAGTCCGATTTTACACCATTGATACTAACTTTCTGCTTCCTACCAATCAGCAATGACTTAATCCACTTGAGTAGCATCCCCCCCAATACCATGTCCTATCTTCCTTAACAGCCTTTCATGTGGAACTTTATCAAAGGCCTTACTGAAGTCTAAGTAAACTACTGTATATCATTTGACTTGTCGTTATCTACCGCTTCATAAACCTCCGAGAAAAAAACTGAGTAAATTTGTTAGGCAGGAGCGTCCTGGAGTGAATCCATGTAGAGAGAGTTTAATTCACTTTAACATTTCTAAGCGATTTCTAATTTTCCTGGCAACAATTGATTCTAGTAATGTCCCTATAATTGATGTGGGAGTAATGGGACGGTAATTTGATGCTATGGACTTATTTTTTTTTTTAAACATCTGAATTGAATTATATTTGCAAGCTTCCACGAATGAGGAACTAAGCCTAAATCTAGTGAATTATTAAATGGGTGAGTTAATGGGTAACTTAATTCGTCTTTGCAGTCTTTTAATACCCTAGCATACACCTCATTCATGACTATCCAAATTCTTTTTCAAACTTTCCAAATTCGTAGCCGATTAAAGTACTGGGCAATCTATTCCATGAATCAACAACTCTACTGCCAAACCAATGCTTACCGATATATTTTTTAAAAGCGTTATGTATCTAAAATATATAGGATGAAGCAATTTTCACGAGTTATTTCTCAAACATTCAGCTTTTAAACTTTATTTACATCCCCTATGTGGATTCCTTTCATCCACGTAACACCTATCATACCTCCTTGTCTTTCTAATGAATGTAAGCGTAATGTAATATAATGTATGAATGTAATATTAACCCTAATAATGTAGAACAATTGTATCATCTTAAGTTGGATTGCTTCTAGTCTATATTCATTCTATAATATGGGCACCAAAACTGAACAGCATAATCCTCGATAATTAATGGAAAATTATGAAACTACGAAGTCTCTGCACCATATTCATACCTAGTGTTATAATACTACTTTTCAGTATTCGATGACACTTACCTCCATTATATTCTGGATCTTATTAGGCGACTGTATGCAGTTAAGGAAAGATATCTAGGAATCACAAGGATAAAAGTATCTACATTTTCTAACTTCCAGTAGTACTTCCTAATTAGCATAAGAAAATCGCTTAATTGTAGCCAATATCAAAGGAAGAACGCGTCCTTGTATACTGAAAGGGTTAGCAACATTTTGCTACAAAACATAAGAACATAAGAAAATGAGAGTTTGCAGGAAGCCGATTGGCCCACACAAGGCATATCCCTCTCACACCCAACCCATCTCGTCCATATGTCTATCTAATTTAATCTTTAAGCTCTCTATCGTTCTTGATCCCACTATGGCGCTAGGTAGCCAATTCCACTTATCTAAATCTGTTACCAAATAAGTATTTGCCTATATCTTTCCAGAAACTAAATTTTATCCAATTTGAAACCATTTGTTAGAATTATTTCGAGATCACTAAGCATCAGTAAATTTTTCAAATCACCTTTATTGATCATTGTAATAAATTGAAAAAAAAATAGATTAAGAGACCTATGTACTCAATTGCTTAAATGAATTATAAATATTTATATAACTCTATTCAATATTTCTAGTTTCATATACATATTTATTAGTCACGGAATCTAGAACGATACTTTAACTCATAGATAAATTATAATTTGTAATATTAAATACACCAGAGGAAAGTTACAAACACTAATATATTGTATGGTTAGTTTATTTATTTTTCATGGTTTTACATTGCGTGAATGGACTTGGGTATGTAAGGATTAAAATTCATATTAGTAAAACCTGAATGAAAATCAAGTAAGAGTGCTTGATTAATTCAGTTTGCTATTTTTATTTTTCAATTCAATTAAAACTAGCATTTCCCTAGTAGTAACTATCAAAAGGTTATGGAAGAAATACATGTATAATCTATGATTTGCCTACATTACTACCACTAATTTAGTTAATTACATACAGTTCGTAGTAAAATGCTAGAACATTGCATTATGTACAATGAATGTAGTATGCATTAATATATAGATCTTATTGATAACATGAAGTAAATATATACACAATGTTCTTCCTTGATTTAAGCACTACAATAGTTGCCAAGAATTTAATATCGAGAGTCGTTTGAACTGTAAGGAATACAAAGGAGAGACGGATAGAGTTAGTGTATGAAACAAATCAATTTATCACTTACAAGTTTCAGGCTATAAGGAAGTTGGAGCTGTAAACATCGATATTTATCAGAATTACTAGCTAAAATCGGTTGTAGTAAAATTATATATGTATAAAACCCAATTCAACATACTTTTTTATCCATCAGAAACTTACATCCTTATTGAATTTCTATTTTATATCTAGGTTTATGACTCCAACTTCCTTATAGCACTAAACTCGCAAGTGGTCAATTCGGAGCTTCATTATACGGATAGAAATTCAAGAAACTTTTGACGGTGACTAGGAAGAGATTATTGTTGATAATTTTAGGGAGCCCACCTCGCCTTTTTTCTTTTTCTCTTCCTCTCTCTTTGGCTTTTATCCATTCTGCCCCATTCCGCCTACTGTTTTAAGACTTAACCCCATCCAGGTGTCAATATTTTCCTGGCGAGCGGTAGCGAGTCAGCATATATATATTTTTGTTTTGACAGAAAGCTCAATTTGTAAATTTTTCGATAGAAAAATGTCTCCGGATTTCTCCATTCAATACTGGCTCGCTATCGCTCGCCAGGAAGAAATAGACACCTGGATGGGGATAAAAGTCTTAAAACAGTTGGCTGAATGGGGCCGAATGGATACAAGCCAGGGAAAGAGAGAAAAGGAGAGAAAGTTAAAAAAAACTGCGACCCTCCTTAAACACTGCTTAAAGGGGAAACTACCCACACCGCTGTTCCTGTCGCTCGGTGTTTTTATTTTCGCCTCTTCGCTGGTGGTTCAAAGGGCCCCAGGCTGTCTGAAGGCGCCGCTCTCTTGCCGCTCCTGGATGATACGATGCTCTTCTCTCCTGTCTGGATCGGAATTTCTTTAATGTGCCACTTGGCACATACACGAGGACGACTGGGTCCCGCTCGCAATTGGCTTCGCATCCTCTGTCTGTAAGCCTTGTAACTGGGCCTCCACTTCTTACTACTGTGGGTTCTTGGGTGGACCATCTTGAGTATGTTCTTCATGTGGACGAACTGGCGAAGGTGGAGGTGGGGTTTGACCAGGGCCTTGTACTTGTCCACTGTTATACGTACAGCTTTCCGACTCTCCCGCTTTAGTTGAAGGTTGTGGGACCGTAGATAATGCATGGATGCAGCGCTGAGTTTACTCAGAGTTATCGAAGAGGGTGTCAAAAAAAGGGTGGGGGGGTGGGAGTTAACCTTGAATTAAGAAAAACTTACGAGAAAACAAAATTATGTGAATAGCGAATGCAGAAGAGACTGCAACACAAAGTACAAGCAAAATAATGTATGGTAGGGGTACGTTCAGACCAATAGATCCGTAGGACTACTAATCATAGTCTTATCATGTCGATAATTGATGCTCTGAAGGTTTTGTTGTAGGTGGGTCCCTCTTTCACCAGCCCTGTAGAGGAGGTAAGTCATAAGAAATATTCTACAGTAAGTTAGATTATTAGGGTGGGGGCTGGTGATGGGTTGGTCTATCAGAGTGAGACCTGAGCGATCTCTGCCATACCCATAGCTTACTCTGACTGTTCCTTTTACTTATATATTTTCTAGATCTCGAGTGACTGCGTCTCTTCCGTGGATTGACCTCCCAATCTACCAAGATTGGAAGCTAAAGCGTCACATTATTCCTTTGCCCCTCAACTTTCTCTTCATAATTGCTGAGGGGCACAGGGCCCTGGGTGGGGCTTTGGTTTCCCGGGCGTTTACGCACCCTCTCAGCCCAACGCCATGGAGTGGCTTCGGTCACCCAGGCTTTATTGTGGTTGGCAGAGAGGGTTCTGTGGGGGCGCTCGTTTATGGCCTTGGCCTTACTCGGGCCCTTGGGGCTGTTCGGCCAGGCAGCTTGGGGAACAACAACAACAACATTAGGGTGGGGTGGAGAGTCTAGGACTAGTGGAAGTGTAATGACTAAGCTAACTTAGCCTTGCCTAACCTTACCGTGTCATATTCTAACAAACTTAATAATCTAGCCAAATTTTAACCAATCAATTCTGTAATTTATCTTATTCTAGCCTAATCTATCCTCTACTACCCTATATTAATCGCACTACACAACATAATTTGATGATAATACACTGACGATATGGACGCAGAAGGCCTTATATCTATATAAATATAATTAGCCATTAATTCCACAAGTATTTTTTTCCCTTAACCCTTCCATTCACCCCCGCGGGGGTTGCCGTTTAGTATTCAGAAAGAGAATTATCTTAATCTCATAATTAACTCTAATATTAGTTATATACCCAAAGTTTGCTCAAAGACAACTGCAGAGATTGGAGTAACTAAACAAAAGGATACTAAACACCCCTGATAGTCACAAAGGCTTTGAATTATCCCAGAAAGAACTCAAATAGTGTTCTGGCGTGCGAAAGGGTTAATACTCCTATATACGGAGATTGTCTTTCGTTGAAAGTTTGCTACTGGACAAATATTGTCGGAGAGGTGGATTTAGTACAGTTTTTGGAAGATTATTTAATTTTTTTCCAAGTTGGATTTTGTCTGCATTCCCTTGAGAACAGACAGCGTTTCCTGATCAAAGTAAGACATAATGGAGAGGCTATACTGTACATCATTTAAGGGGTGATGGGTCGTTTTTCTGGTCCCTCTTCTCCCCCGCGTTAAGTCTAATTTGTTTTGAGATTATAAAAAGTTTGATCCATTAGTTTGGCGATTTTAACACCTGTCGCTCTATTTCGTTGTCAAGTTTAAGACCTTTCGTGCCATTTAGGTGTAGATTTTTTCCTGGCGAGCAAAAGCTAGCCTGAAATTTTAAGAGGAACCAGCCTTCGGACGGGACATTTTTCTACCGAAAAATGTACAAAATTATCTTGAAGGGTGGTCTAGGGGGTGATTTTCTAAGCTTGATGGAGGTCTAGCGAGGAAACTAAGAAATATAGGAATTAGTGAATTAATACACCAAAAAAGATCCATCTCCCCTTAAAGGTACTGATGTCTTTAACATGAATTTAGGTAACAATGGCACAGATAGAAATGACACGGTCAACATGGCACAGGTAAATATGGCACAAGTGGAAAAATAGGAAAAAGAATGGCACAACTAAACAAAAATAATTGAATCTGGGTAAACGAAACTTCATATTGGACGAGATGGGTTGGGTGTGAGGGGGATCTGCCTGGTGTGCTCAGACTCCCGTTTTCTTATATTGACCTCTAACCGTTTTGGTGAGGTCGGTCCTCATGGCGTTAGTGAGTTAGGCCTATAATTAGGCCTTATAATTAGGGTTGGGTGTAAGGGATCTGCCTTGTGTGGGCCAATCGACTTTCTGCAGACTCATTTTCTTATGTTCTGTAAGTAGTAAAATCTGTGCGAACCTTTATGAACCACACAACCATCTAACAGGTACTATCGAAAATGAATCCTAACACAGTCATTGAATCTGGATAATCGAAACTTCTGAAAGTAGTAAAATCTTTATGAACCTTCATGATTTGCTTCCAAGGAAACATGTACACAAAACAGATTACAAGATTAACTACCATCAAATGGAGATATTTTAAGAACATATTTTAATAAAGCCACCGTAGACTGAGAAGACTGATCCTGTACCAGCCACCAAATGCATCACCAACATGAAGAGCAAAGCAGCAGACACAGAAGATAAACTTGGCCAGATTTACAGCAACAACCTGGATGACTTATCAGATTAATCAAAGGCGTTACTTTCAAGTGAGGACATCATAAAGAAAACTGTGTAACCAAAGAGCAAAGCTCTATCCACCAGTACCAGAAAGACTTGAGGATCTGAAACTTTTTGTTTTCTAAAGTGGTTATAAACAATGTTCTCATGTCTGAACAATGTTCCTACACGATTATTAATTTGATATTTACTTGCAATGCACAATTGCACATTTGTTTAGTTGTGCCTTATTTTCCTATTTGTTCACTTGTGCCATATTTATCTGTGCCATTATTACCATGCACCTTTTAACATACCCGTGTTGAAAACATAAGCAATAATAAACTTAATCCTTAGAAATTGCAATATTAAATAGCCCTTTTTCTTGTGATGGGGAAGAAGATTCACAGTGGTAATTTTAAAGATATTAATTAATGAGTATTTAGCACGATCTAAAAATATAAAATAGCGCAATATATAATTATGAAAAGCATACTGAATATTAAAACTAATTTGTTGTCGAAAATAACTTATTGAAGGGATAATTTAGGGAATCTGTTCTCGTATATTAAATTTAAATTATATATTAAAATACAGTTTCGTACATTATAATTTTTTTTTAATTAAAATTAGCTACATATAATTCGCGTTTTCTAATACATATATCAAGTAACTCGGATAATGAAAAAGACTTGTCATCGTCAACCGTGATCGGAAACCAAAAAATCAATGCATTAGTGTTCAAAATAAGGTAAATAGAGTACTTAGATTTATATCTAGAAGCGTGAATAAAGGAACAGCAGATATAACGAAGTCTGAAATTTGTTTTCCATAATATTATAAATCTTCCATATGAAGAAAGGTTGAAGAAATTAATCTTACATTCGTTAGAAAGACTCGAGGGGATATGAAAGAGGTGTTCAAGTGGGTTAGTGGGATGAATATAGGGGCATGAAAAAATTACTGAAGCTGAGTGATACCGAAAGACTCGAGCAAATGGGTTCAAACTATATATATTTAGTTTACAAAAAATATAGGCAAGTATTGGTTTGGTAACATAGTTGTAGACATGTGGAATAGGTTACCGAATGATGTGGTATGATCAAGAACAACAGAGCTTCAAAATATAATTAGATGGGCATATGGACGAGATAGGTTGGGTGTGCGGAGAATCTGTGGGTGGGTGCAGATTCCGTTTTCTTAGGTTGACCTCTGACCGTTTTGGTGAGGTCGGTCCTCATGGTGTTAGTGAGTTGGGCCTATAATTAGGCCTTATAGTTAGGGTTGGGTGTGTGAGGGATCTGCCTTCTCTGGCCTAATTGGATTTCTGTAGAATCCATTTTTTTTTATATAATCTTGAAACTTTATCTAGCGTTAGTGAGGCCACATGGATTACGCTGTTCAATTTTAGAGTCCTTATTACAGAATAGACATAGATTCCTTAGAGAGAGTACAGCGTAGAATGACAAAAATTATCCATAATATTAAACAAATTTCACATTAAAAAAGGTTGAATAAATTAGGCTTACCGTACATTCGTTAGAGAGGATATTATAAATGCGTGCAAGTGGGATTAATAAAGGGAACATGACAGATGTACTGAAGCTCAGTGATGGTGAGAGAACTCTAAGAAATAGTTTCAAATTGGATAAATTTAGATTCAGGAAAGATATAGGCAAATACTAGTTTGGTAACAGTACCGTACATGTAGACATCTGGAATAGGTTACGCCATAGTTGGATGAAGAACAATAGAGAGCTTCAAGATAAAAGTAGAAAGACATAGGGACGAGATGGGTTGGGTGTGAGAGTATCTGCCTTGTGGGCCAATCGGCTTTCTGCAGACTCTCATTGCCTTATGTTCTTGTGTAAAGTAGCGGTTATTAATGCTGATTCATATGTATCGAAACCAGTTTCCTTAGTAATTATTTACTTGATATTTGTATTTCGTAGGTCCCGGAGGCAGATATATTTTTCTACCGAATAATGTACACATTTATCTAGAAGGGGAATCTTGGTGATGCTTTTTATGATTGGTGGAGATTTAGGGGAGAAACTACAAATAAATAAATAAATACATAAACCGACCAATATATAAACTCGTCCCACTTAATGACCCGACATGCATTTATATGGTTCATGGACCCAACCTTAGTTTTCGGGTTAAGTATAAGTGTAACATGGAAGTGCTATTCAGTTCGCTAAGCCCGCTAAGTGTTAGGAAATCGCTTCCTCAAATACCTTCACCTTCCTCCCTACATCTCTTTCCTCTCTTTTAAGATACATTATTGACCGTATATATTGATTTAATAAATTAAATATTAAATAATTGAATCGTATAAAAATAACCTTGTGTGTGTGTTTGTGTGTACGGTATACATTTAAATACAAATTTCAAGCAGAAACTATCCTAAACAAGACTGCATACAAATAGGTTAATTTTTATAAAGAGTAAGTTTCTATATTATATAGGCTAATCAATGTACTGTATACAGAAATTGACAGACCTGAGTTGCCGAAATATATTGCTAGACAAGTTCTCGAGTGACAGTCTGTATAATGTAGAAGAAGATGCAAGGGGTCCGTCAGTCTAAGTCGGTAAGTCAGCCCAAGTAGGCCAGGCAGTCAGTAGCCAATCCTGAAATTATAGAAAACAAGATGGAGACATGAACATCAGAGAGATAGACAGAGATAGATAGAGATATTATTGACAGGGTGATTAGTTTAATCATCAAACAGCCTCGGCTACAAGACCTTCGTAATAACCGATTAATCTAGATTATAGAGAGATTAAAAGCCTAGGCTTGCATTCACTGACTAAGATGTAGGGGAGACATAATAGAGGTATTTAAATAGATATAAGTGATAAATAAGGGCGATATAGACGAGGTATTAAAGCTAAAGAACGGTGACATAACCCGATCAAATGGTGTAAAGTTAGATAAGTTTAGACTTAGTAAAGATATAGGAAAACACTGGTTTGGGAATAAAGTTGTTAACATGTGGAATGATCTTATGTTTTATATGGTTAATTGGTAGGAAGTAAAGGGTTAGCATAAATGGTATAGGCCTACAATAAGACTGGGTTATAGTTAAGAGTAGAGTCCCACAAGGATCTGTTTAGGACCTCTGCTGTTAATAATTTACATTAACGACATTGATGTAGGAATAACTAGTAAAATCAGGAAACTTGCAGAGGACACTAAAATAGAAAGAGTGATCAATTCCGATCATGATATTCAGGGTCTCCGAAGATATCTAGATACACTACACGAATGGGCAGTAAATTGGCAGGTAAAGTTCAATGGAGATAAATGCAGTGTAGTAAAATTTGGGAAATCGATAGAAAATGCAGGATATAGATTAGATAACGTGAATATAAAAAACTCAGATAATGCAAACAATTTTAGAGTTACCGTCAACTGTGATTTGCAACCTAGAAATCAATGCATTAGTCTTCGAAATAAGGCAAATATAGTTATCCGATTTATATCTAGAATTGTAATAGAACTGAGATGACAGGGCTGGAAAATATAATACCGAAGCAGACCACAAACCCTTTACCATCAACGGAAGGACCAACAACTTCCACATATAGAATTGCATCCATAAGAAACCGGAAGAGACCGGAAACCGTCTCCCCTGGACAACAGCAACAACATACCTCAATCACCCGTATCACAGCTCCAGGAAAAACACGCGGCTTCTGATACCCGTAACATATGTATGGCAAGACATCCACCACAGTTTGTTGGTATGTGCCCTCAGGCGCCAGGTGAGCAATGGCCGCCTACACCTGGCCCGGATCTAGACTACGAGGAGGAAGACTTTATACAAATGAGACATCAACCTCCTTCGTTCCTCTCCAGATACCCTGGCGGTTCCACTCATCACTACCACCGCTGGGCGAGACAATGTTTACAATCCAGCTAGACAAGAGTACAAACAGACAGCTCCATACAAACCTCTAAATAGAGAGAGGCCTCCAATACTGTAAATAATTTATCCTGTGTACACTTAAGGCTTAGGAAGTTTACTTTTATTATTAATAAATAAAACATAACATTCCCCACATAAACATGTATGCATTGTATTTTTAAGGCTGGACGAGTGTGCGTGCAGGCTGTACCGGAAGTGACCTACGCTAGTGCTACCGGTGCACTACCTGGGGGGGGGGGGGGCCCCCCCAGGCGTGAGGCGTGCGCCTCAACATCGATCGATAGGCCTAATGGGGAAAATAAGTTTTCCCGAGATTTCCAATTAATTACAAACACTATATAGCCTATTGATGCAAATGAACATTTTTTTATAAACAAAAATGAAAATTAGTGGTATTAAAAAAAAAAAAAAAAAATCCAATCTAACTGTCTGTATACGTTAGTAGAGAATTAAAACTTCTATATTTATAACTCCTTCGTTATTTGCCATTCAGCTGATATTCTTATTTTATATATTCTACTTCACCGAGGCTTGTGACCTCAGTATTATTGACCTGTTTTTGCCCCCTTACAGATCTACATATATGAAGATGACAATAAATCAAGGGGGGGTGAGGGGGGCAACGCCCCCCCTCAACCCATCGTGTATCCAATGTACCCCACAATTTCCTTACCTACTGTAAAAGCACGATTCACACAATAAATGGCGCAATTTGACGCTGTATCTTCAGATTGATAGATAATGGGTAAGTTTATGCAAATCCTCCACTCAAACCATGCAAAACAACTATGAAACACTATATTCCTTGAAGAAAAAAAAACATGGAAAATAAAGCCGATGTAGTCTTTTTGAATGTTACCGAGAGCAGAGCCAAATGACGGGAAAACTTCGGATTCACCAGCTAAAGCCGGTATCACACTAGCGCTTTTTCACTCAACATTTATCCTTAACACTGGTCTGGCAGCTTATTAGCTCCAAATTTAGAATATTTCGGTCATCTAAATTCATCTACCAACAGCCTAGTTTCCAATACCAGTGCAAAATATTCCAGAAATGTTGCCAGACAAATTTTATCATCGAATATTGACTATAAATACTCTTGTGATACCGGCTTAAGACTCGCAAGCTAGAAATATAACTCGAAACATCCTCCACGTGTAGCCTACAGAGTTTCATCTTTAGGTAATCTTAGTATCTGGTAAACTGAGTCATGAAGTTAGATTATGAGTCGGATAGAAATCGGTATAGGTAAATATGGTCAATATACAGGAGACGCAACAATATAGGTAGCAAATTTCTAATGGTAGTTTTGCGTTCCTATCATCATATGCTTCATTTCTATATACTTTTTACCCCCGGGAAAAACAAAAATTGGGATTTTTTTTTTGGAAAATTTCACAAAGATGGTCACTAATTTTCCCATGGATTTTTTTATTTTTCCCGGTTAGTTTTCATCAATATATAGTGTTTGGAAATAATTACAACCCTCGGAGAAACCGTTTTTCCCCATTATACAACGATCTTAAGACACGCCGCCCGATAGTGGGGAGGGCTATGAAGTACAGGGAAAATGAGGGGTTAAATGCGTAAAACTGCGATAAAAACTTATTTTAGCAAAACTTGGCTCGGGTTTTAAGGTATTTCAAAGGCCTAAAACCCAATATTTCGAAAACCCGAGCCAAGGTTTGGCCAAAGCCAGCTCGGATTTTGCGAGTTTGTAGACAAAAAAATTACAGTAACCTCATTTAGAAATTTGGCTCAGGTTTCCCGAAATTGCAAAGCCATAAAACCCGAATTTTGGAAAACCCGAGCCAAGTTTTGGCAAAACTTTGCGAGTTTTAAGGGTAAACTAATTACAGTAACCTAATTTAGAAATTTGGCTCAGGTTTCCCTAAATTGCAAACCCCAAAAAGCCGAATTTTGGAAAACCCGAGCCAAGTTTTGGCAAAACTTGGCTCGGATTTTGCGAGTCCGAGGCTGCTGCATTACCACCTAATGCGTCAGATTTCATCTTATCCTTGTCTTGAGAGTGGTGTCGAAAATGACTAACCAAATGTCAGAAATTGGCTCATGGTTTCCCTAATTGCAAAGCCATATAACCAGATTTATCGAAAACGTAGCACTTATTTAAATCATAAATATCCAGTAACATAGACCTAGTACATTGGATAAAAGCCTAATCCACACCTAACCCCTACAATGTGTCCGTAGTACCTAGTAGGCCTACGTGGGATACAACACGAACCCTTACCGGTGCCATGGCGGTTGAGCCGCCGCCCATTTAGTATTCGGGCGTATCTGTAAATACTACCGCAACTACGAATCTTGTTTCCGAGACTTAGTATATTAACCTAACCAAACAACCCAACCTAACCTAACCTAGACCCAGTATGTGGGATAAAAAAACTAGCCCTTGCATGCCAGCTAAAGCAGATTCATAGTACTCTGTATGTGGGATACTAAACTAGCCCTTACATGCCAGCTACAGCGGATTCATAGTACTCGGTACATGGGATACTAAACTAGCCCTGGCTCTCTGCCACACAGCAGCGAGGTTGACAACAATAACATTAGTGCGGCGGGCGGCGGCAGACGCAAGTTAAAATAATCCATTATCGTATTTATTACCCATTAATTTCCGGAAGTTTAAACTTATGCGAAAAAATCTTACCTCTTACAAGTCACATCAGTAGGCAAGCACCCATGTTCTGTAAATACTGTCAGGGCAGCAGTATTATTTTTTAGTTTCTACAATAACACATATGGCAATAACACAACAGTATGGCAGAGGCGAACATCCGGACCTTTACAGTCTACCGCCATGACTCGACTGGCAATTATCAGGTAAATCAAGGTGGGTATCTGTGATTGGCCGATTGCAATGACGTAATCAACATATTACACCCGAGTGATTGGCTCCCGAGGGTAGGAGTTACTTAGCCTATGCGTTATAATTACTTCTTCACAAAACAAACAATAGGAACCCAGTAGTGTCTCGTGACGTGATGCGCAAAGATGAAAAGAACCCCTGTAATTTCGACAGAGATAGGCAGGTGGAGTTAGTGTTGACTAAAAAGCTGGTGGACGACCTCGGGAGACAGGTGAAAATGGCGTGTGTACGAATCAGTGCCGTCTATAGGAAGGTATTGACAACCATGTTAAGATAAAATTCCATTTTAGTACCATATATTTTTATTAGGTTTGGCAGAGGCATAAAACACATTTTCATATGTTTAGAGCATATAGATTCCATATTTGGGTAAATCAAGTTATACTACCCCTTCCCCGGTCCCACTATCCCCCGGGTCCCACTAACCCCCCCCCCCCCCCCCTTTAAAACACGCCTTTTAGTGTTTTTTGGATGGTTCAGCAGACGCGGATTATTATAGATTTTTTTTATATTAAAGTCACTAATTTTCCCATGGATTTATAGTTTTCTGTGTTAATTTTCATCAATATATAATGTTTGGAAGTAATTACAAGCCTCTGCAAAACCGTTTTCCCCATGAGGGGGCAAAGCCCCCCCTCACCCCCTGCCCCCATGGCTTATTGTCCTCATCATAAATATTGACAGCAGGGGGCAACAAACAAGTACGCCGCGGCCCAACCGACTGTACACCCAGGTAATCAAACCGCGGACGAGTCTCACTTTGCCGAAGGTTTGTAATACTTAAATGTATATATTTAAAGTCAAATATAAATTTCCGTGCATCATCAAACTATACTAAGTCTACTACTAATATAATATTAACCTATTAGTACCAACAAAATAGCGACAAAATAAGGGTAGTATAACTGTAGATTTATCGACGATTTCAATATTTCATGGGGGGGAAGAGGGGGGCAAAGCCCCCCCTCAACCCATCGTGTATCCCACATTGGAATTATAACCAAGACCATGAAAACACTAATTTCTCAAAATCTGGAGGAAAAAACATGAAAAATAAGGGTGAGAGCCTATTCCCTATAATTACCCACAAATTATTAGGCACAATGCAAGTCTATAGAATCCTTTTGTATTTATGTATAATACACTGTGGGAGAAAACATTTGATCACATTTATACAAACCGATATTACTGAAAAAAAAAAAAAAAAAAAAACGCACAGCCCCATCACTCTCAGAGCTCCCTCGGACGTCCTCATCGTTTACAGATTATGCAGTATAATCGATATTGAACTCCTGCTATCAACATAGATGATTTCAACAAGTCGTGGGAGGTGGTGGGGGGCAAAGCCCCCCTCAACCCATCTTGTATCCCAAGCTGGAATTATAACGAACACCATGAACACAATAATTTATCATAATCTGGAGGGAAAACATGAACAATAAGAGTGCGAGCCTTTTCCCAATTATTTACCTATATTTTACTTACCGATATATTGTCCTCGTGGATAGCACTGAAGAGTGATGAGGGGGCGTGGCTAAATTCAAGGCAGATCCTTCATCATGCCCGAATCAACTGTCCGTGAAGAAACAATGAACTCGTATACTAAAGATGCAGTTTTATCTTTTGTCAATCTTTTAGGTCTCGGTGGCACTAAATTGATGAATAGCCGTTATAACTTTTGTCAGTCCGAAATTATGTCTTTGTAACCAACTTCGACAACCCAGAGAGTTGACAGAAGTTTCTCATGACGATTCTACTCATTTGAACTGGCAATTGTGAAGACATGCTCTATTCGTAAATGGCATTCAAATCAATAGAATCACGAAAATCAACAAACACGTCGGTAAGATCCTGTGTAGCGGGTAGAACTGCTTTTCAGATTGCCTATTTACTAAAAAACATTGAACAATATCTTTAACCTAACTTAACCAAAACCTAACCTAGTATATTAGTGGACTATTTATTAACGTAAAACGTTAAAATATATTGTAAAATTACCGAATTATTGAGATATAAGTAGGCCTACAGGTCTACTCGCTGCACAGGATTATATCAAATACTCCTCCACCACTCGGGATCACGCTGGCCACTGAATTTAAGTGAATTATAATACCCTTGTAACCTTGTTACGGTTGCTGCGTGTAATCCACCGAGTTGCCAGTTACTGTTTAGTATTCTTTGAGAGAACCGGAGTTGATGTGCCGAACACTTTATTTTTGTTATGAAGCAGTTATATATTATTGTCTCGAGTTTCAAAGTGTTATATCTACAGTATGTCTACGTCGAATTAGTTTTGTCTGTGTCTTGATATATACTGTATGAAGTACATGACACAGTTATTCTTTACCACTTGTTGCAATAAATGAAAGCACACTAGCTGTAGATAAACAGTAGCTTCGTCTAAAGTTTCGTTTCAGACCAAAGCTGAATCTCTTGAAATTAATTTGTGAACATTAACTGAACAAATTTATACTTGTTTTCGGTCAAGTTTCGGTAGCCAACATTTTTAAAACAATAACGTTTATATGTATATATATATATATATATATATATATATATATATATATATAATTTTGGATCGCTTAACCAATACGACTACTGAGGATCGTTTAAAGTACACTCGAGGAAAAACCAATCTTTACACTAACTCTCTAAACATTCTGAATGTGGCTCGAAATCTTGTGATAATACAGTACAGACGTATGTTTCACCCGCTTCATTCCGTTCACACAAATATATATTCAGCTCACCAGTGTAAAGATTTTTTTTTCCTATAGTGTAGGCTACTGTGATGTATTTGATGGGCTAGAAATAGAAGTCATGGACAGGAATTCCAGGATAATTATAGGAGGCAGGTTTTTTATACACTGATGATTTAATTTGATAAACTGCTTGGGGCACAATGAACAAATAATTGAAATTCACTATATAATGTTCACTAACTTGTTGTTCATATGTAGAAGGTGTTTAAGTATTCATGACCATGACTGCAGTCACCCAGCCTTTTGTATTAATATTATGCCATCATTATTAATCGAATGGATGAAATTTACCATTCCTTATTAATGGCAAATACGAGCTATTATTATTTTTATTTTTTTAAATACAGTAATATTTCAGTCTATAAAATGTTCAAATATTCCTGGCCACTGTCGTGCAGTCTTGGTCAGGAATTTCTACAGTTTTGGGAATCACAACTACGGTATATTGGCAAACTATTCTGATAACCTGCTTGACAACAAAGATCATATTATTCAAATTAGCTATTACTATATTTTGGTAAGATTAGGAGTAGTGGGCGTACCACTACCAACATACAGCATAACTCATCTATAAAACATGAACCTAACTAAACAACCTAACCTAACCTAACCTAGTATTCATGTAGTACTAGGTTAGGTTAGGTTAGGTTAATGTGTTATAGATGATTTATGCTGTATGTCGGTAGTGGTACGCCCACTACTCCTAATCTTACCTTTATTTTTGTCTAGTTTTAATAACAATGTGGTTTTCAAAGTACTCATCAGTCATGACCACGATTGTATAGTCGTTAGCATTGATGCATGGTGTTACACCTATTTGAATACTGAAATAATTTTGAATATTTAACCATTAAAGTAAAGTTCAGAAGCAATTGGGATTTAGTATCCTAGGTTCGAGTCCTTGGAGTACCACATGTATTCATTACTTTCATTGTTTTCACTAGTTAGGTTTATTTGTAAATTAATTGGAGAGTTTGTGAAAACAAATATGAATTTATCCAGGTTCAGGAGTAATTTATAGCGAGGCCTTCCCTTGTGGTTACCCCTCTCACGTCCTTGACGCAATTTTGAGCCTATTAGGGATACTTTAAAGCCTTTGTTACCGTCAGGGGTATTTATAAACCTTTAGTTTATTTACTTCAACCTCTGCAGTTGTCTTTGAGTTAGCTGTGGGCAGAAAACTAATTTTGGAGAGATAATTATATGAGTGAGAGTAATCTATTTCTTATTGCTAATCTGGCAACCTCAGCGTCATAAGGATGTGAGAGGGTTAAGTGCCCCATTAATTACCCATTCCATTCGTATAAACATTAGGTTTATCATAGAGCAGTTGGGTGTATGTACAGGCTTAGATTAATATGCAGTATTCGAGAGTGCATAATATGTCGTATGCTTGTGCATAAACCCCACCTCAATGCCAAGCCCCTAGAATGACGTGGGCTCGGGTACTCCGGTCCGATCTCAAAATAAAGAACTTGACAACAGAGGCAGCCCTTGACAGGGCCGCCTGGAAAGCTGCCATTTAGGACGTGAGACTGTAACCACATTTTCTGTGGACAAACGGTCTTTAAACTTGTATGTATGTATGTATGGGTGTGGTGAGGGGGCCTATGGGTTGGCACCCTGATCCTACTAATTTTGCTTGGCCCTTTTCCTCTTCCTGAACTTTCTTAATTTCTTCTGTATATTAGATTCGGCTAGTGTTTTTGTTTTATTAGTATAGTTTCTTTTAGATAGTTCACTCCTTCCTTTCTGAACTTCTTTGAGGTTATCATATACGGGCCCCTGTCCCCTTGTGCCTTATCTTCTCCCTTCTTTTCATCTTTCCTTTGCCTTCCCTCCACCTACTGCGAGGGCTGACATCGAGGCGTTGATAAGGAGCACGCTGCTGGTGAGTACGTACGGCCTGTGAGACCTCCGTCAGGGGGCGTGTGCTTTAGCGGAATAGGGCATAATGGGTCTCGGTACGGTTAATGGGACGGGCCAATCCCTTGGCTTTTTCTCGAACCCAAGGGTCGAGTGTAAAGTCAGTGAAAGTAGGCTAGCCTAAAACAGATCGGATGCGGAAATACCCTGAGCCGACCAGGCCAAGCGGGATATCTCTATTGGTCTAACTGGTAAGGTGTCTGCCACACACCCAAGGGTCGAGAGTTCGTGCCCCCACCATGGCATGATATTTTCGTGAGGCTATTTCCGCATTTAACGAAGTTTAGGTGTGTTGGTAAAATTGTTCAGATGGTTGAGAGTAAGATCGGAGCTCCATAAATCCTCTTTCGGGTATGGTGTAAAAACCGATCCCCACACAGTCTGCCGCTATTACCTCTACATCCAAATCTACCACTGATATTACTGCCAGTAGTATGGTCTCGCCTACTCCATCGAGTGCTACCTCGACCAAGCCTTCTACCTCGGCCTCATTTGGTGCCACTTCAACCAAATCGTCCGTCACTACCTCCACTCCTACCTCGTCTCCACTGATTACGACACTATTACCTCATAATCCTTCTCAATCTTCTCGCCGTAGGCCTAAGCGGAAATTTGTGCCGAGCCCATCGCTGGCACTCTTCGATTCCCTCTTTGGCGCTGACAACTGGCCTCGCTTCCTCGTTGCTGACACCACCACTCCTATGACTGCTGCAAAATTGGAGAATGCCCTTCTCACCCACTACCCATCTGCTGAGGTGTCATTTCGAGCTACTACTCCTAGTCAATGGCTAGTTGAAGCAGCCACTAAAGAGCATTTGGAAGCATTTCTGTCACTTACCTCCCTCTGTGACATTGATGTTATTGTTACCAAATATATGAAGTTAAACTACATCTCGGGTACGGTAATTTTACCCACTACCCGAGATGACGATGGTCTCCCTGATAAACACCTGCTGCTATCGTCTCTCCAAATCCGATATTCTAATGTTAATGATGTCGACATCTACAATATCCCAAACAGACGTAACCCATCTCATTCATTGAGTGTGGCCCGTATTAAGTTTGAAGGTGGATCCCTCCCTACTACCATTAAAATTGAGGGGCACAGACGAGAAGTGCAACCATATACCCCCAGACCTCTTCAATGCCATCGCTGCTCTACTTTTGGTCACTCTGCCTCGAAATGCAAGAAGTGTGAAGTGTGTGCCTACTGCAGTTCCTCACACATCCCACTAAATGGAATTGTGTCCCTCCTCATTGTGTCAATTGTGGACTCAATCACCACGCTAGGTCAAAGCAATGCGTGTACTACACTTACAATGCCGAACTGAAAATTCTCATGGATCGATCGGGGATGTCAGCCATCGAAGCTAAACACGAACTAAGAGTCAGAGGGTATAAAGACACTGCACGAGACCCTGCATACAGTGTTCGGGCACGTGCTTCTACATTGTCTCAAACCGCGACCACGACTGCTAAGGAATCAACTAGGACTAGACTTCCCACCCCCTCACCTGTCTGTGAAACCGCCCGTAGTGTATCACCTCCTATTGCTCATCTTTCCAATAGATTTGATGCATTAATTGAGGTCCCAACTTCTGAGCCATCCATGCATCCTTTGTGAACCTCTCCTGGCACTTCTACGATCATTACTGCCTCCTCTCAGCTTCCACCATCCTGTATTCGCCGCTCTAATATACGACATGGATCCAAGTTGTCCTCTCCCATATGTGTATCTAAACCTTCTGCCTGACCATTTAATGTTACTTCCTTGCCTACACCAGGACCCACTACGTCCCATGCCGATGTAACATATCACTTCCAGAGAGACGTTTGATCATGTTAAAGACAGAACCAATGAACTGCTCAAACTCAGCAGGGTCTATGTTAACACCCAGGATTTTCTCAATGGGAACAACACTTTTGACCATCATAGCAAGTCGATCCTTGGAGATGTCCTCGGGTATCTCGTGGACGAAAGACACCTGGATGTAGATACTGCCACAAAGATCTACAATCCACAATACAAAAGTCAAAATGCCAAGCAATGCGACAAGGACTTTCCTTACAGTCCCCATATGACTTTTATAGAGATCACCTTTTTGCTGTCTAAGTTAGTGAAATCGTAGTTTTGCCGTGGTACAATGTTATGTTATCGGAAACTATGCTAGATTTTCGGAGGATTGTATCAACAGTAACCAAATAATGTATTACAACTGTCAATTAACACCACTTAAGAATACTTAAAACGCGCACTTACCAAACGTGACTGATCGCTTCCACCGCATTGACCGCAAGAATAATCTATGACGAAATTTAGAGAGAATTTGGAGTATCTTTTCTAGTTAACAATGAAAATTAAATAACTTTCTTTAATTTATTATTTATGACAAAAATTATTAAATAATTGTATTCTACGCTTATTCAACTAAACATGTAGGCTATAGGCCTATATTATATAGAACAGATATATAAATTCTAAATTGTTTACTACTCATGTCTAAATTGTTTACTACTCACATTCTAAAGTGTTTACTATTCATATTCTAAATTGTTTATTACTCTTATTCATTTACATTTTGTTTCTCCCCTTTATCCCCAGCTAACTTAATCCCACAAAGACCCCAATGGAAAAACGTCTAACGGCCTTATTGTGCTATCTTTAGTTGGAATTATGCAAAGCTGGTAGCCTACATGTCATTTTTGAAACATATTATGTTGTACCAACATTATAAAATGCTAACTGAATAAAACAAATATTATCATTATTATTTTGAAGGTTGAAATATCATACAAGAGCTACGCAATTTATTTTAGTCACCCTAAATGAAAAGTTTTCTATGATTTAGATTGATAAAGAAAATTAATTTTTAATGTTAACTATATTATTATTTTATTTACCACTCCTTGCCTACAACATTCACTCAAGATACTCACAGATACTCACAGATGATGCTCTGGAAGATGCTTAGGCCTGTGGCTCCAGTCTGTAGCCTGGTCCCTGGCCACTCCTGCGTGTGGTGGTTATGTGTGGCCTATAATTATATTTTTGGTCCTGGCCCCTCCACACTTTATCTATGCCAGACTCAAACTTTTCAACGGATTCAGCGTTGACTACCCACTCCAGCAAGTCGTTCCAGGTGTTGACGATCCTGTGTGAGAAGGAGTATTTCCTGAGGTTAAGTTGTAGGCCTATAGTTTCTTCGAGTTACCTCGGGTGTTGTTATCCTCCCTCAGTTGAAAAATTTCGCTCTGTACAGTCTCGGTCGTATTTTTTACACACACACACACTAAATTTGCACAAGTTAACCCGTTCAGTATTAGAGGACGCTTT
The DNA here is from genome assembly GCA_032716605.1 of Paralithodes platypus. Classification (NCBI taxonomy): domain Eukaryota; kingdom Metazoa; phylum Arthropoda; class Malacostraca; order Decapoda; family Lithodidae; genus Paralithodes; species Paralithodes platypus. Next base: position 52,040,033 of record CM064514.1, on the reverse strand, counting down.
TCCTTCTATTTTATGGCTGATATTAGACGATTGTATGCAAATCCGGAAGAATCTCTAATACTCAGAGGTGTAGGAACTATCTCAATTAAAATCTCTAGTGTCCACAAGTTCTGCCTTAGCTAAATAAAATTGTCTAATTTTAGCCAGAATAGGCTGTCGAAAGGCATCACATTCCTCAAGAGGTTAACCTTTCTAGTATTCGAAGACACTCTTCTTCAAATTATTCTGGCTATTATTAGAAAATTATTTTCAGCTTAGGAAGGATATATGAAATCAGAGTTAACTGAGACAGAATTTGTTCTTTTGACTAACACAGGTTTCTTCAAATCTTGATAAAATTATCTAATGATAGCCAGAATGAACTGCTAAACTGCGTCTGCATCTTCAAAGTCGAGTTAGATAATTTTATTCAGATTAGGAAGGGTATAAGGTCGTCAGAGGGTTAATTGACAGTCTTTACCCTTTAAGGTCCCATGGATCCTTCCTAATCTGTATAGGCCTACATCTTCTAATGATAGCCAGATATAATATAATGAAGAACGGAGTAGCCTATATATACTACTGGTATGTGGGGGGCCATTTTATGGCCCTCCTTGTTTCACTCAATTAGTTTGGAGATTTTAAGACGTTTCACGTCATTTATAAGACGGTATCAATTTTGTGGGGCGAGCGATAGCAAACCTGCTGTTTCGGTCTTCGGGCAGGAAATTGTTCTTTTCCGAAAAATATACTAATACAGTACTGGTATGGGAGTGGAGTCTTTGTATTAATTTATTTTATTTTATTTGTATTATATTATAACAACTGTGTTGGTGGTGTAATGGTTTAAATGCATATATTTTGGGTGTGGTGTCCCGAGTTCGAATCCCGGGAGGACCATATGCTTTCATTAGTTTATTCAAGTACATTGGGGTTTGTAATTGATGATTAATGTTAAGAACGGGGTGTTACTTATATTATTTTTCTAGCTTGAAAGAGGTCTGGGGGAGGTGTTTTTTAAATGTCGGGGCAAAATGGATATAACTGCTCTAAAAAAGCTGAAGTAATCAAAACTCTTAATAATAATTAAATAAATTATCATAATAACACCCAAGACGTCGGGTGAGATAGCGTTATTTGCTAGAGGTATTTCTTAAGCTGTATGATATCGCTTAGTGTTAGCAAGAACATAATAACAATATCACCATGTTACTTAGAGAGTCAACCCATACAGTAATGGAACGCCTTTTTCCAGTAATTTTAAGCCATCATTAGCTGATTTTATACAGTTTTGAAAGGCCTTCTAAGATTGAAAAAGGTAAAGTACAGCTCTGTTAAAAGTCTAACTTCCATATTCCTTCCTAGACTAAATAATATCGTCTTCTTTTTGCCAGAATATAATGAAGAAGTGCGTCCTCAAATACTGAAGTTAATATAGTCGTTAAATTTCTAAAAACTGATATAGAAAATAAACTGATATCTTCACAGAAAAAGGTATATAAAATCATGGGGTATAGTATATTGATAGTGAATTACCTTTTTGTCCTTGTATTAGGATGGTTTATAACCATCAATATACTTTAAATGGGTAATTACTTTTTTATGTGTATAAAGGAGACATAAAGCCTGTAACGAGTGTCTCCCCAAAAGCATTAGAGCGACAGAGAGCCAAATTCAAGGTATGTTAGGGTCAAAATTCCTGGACACACAAAGTTTAAACAAGTCTAAGTCATAGGATAAAGGAAAGATTGACTGAAGGAGAGAGTTACAGAGTTTACTTGTTAAGTAAAACAAAATAAAGTGAGAATTTTTTTCAATAATTCTTGGGTTAGAGAGCTTTCCATACCCATAATTACTGACTGTAGGAAATATACAGTACTGATCTCCCTCTAGTTTTCTGTTCCTTACTGAAACTCAGGCTTCACCTTCGACAAATCCTTCAACCTACACTGTCAAAATTATGGATATGGAAATGACAATCTACCCATTTCAAGGTGCAATGATGGTATCAAAGCCATCTAAATTTCTAATACAATGATAGAAAGGTAAATCAGTATCTACCAATCTATCTATTGCCAGACGCCGTGATCCTCGAACAAAACGGCCCCATGCACCTCTGTCCCCAGCCAGTCGACGCCCCTCCTCCCATGCAGCACCGCCTTCACTCATATACTTCTTAACTCCATCCTTGCACCTCTAACTCGGTCTATCTCTCCCTCTCTGTCCTTCCACCTCACTCTCTTAGTCATTCTCTCGCTTCCTATACGTTCCACATGGCCGAACCATCTCAACCATTTCACACTTTCCAGCAAATCTATATCCACACCACACTTCTCAAGTAACTCATTTCCACCCGTCTCACTCTTGGTTTGAGTCTCTTCATAAACGTCCATGCTTCGCTCCCTTAAGTCAATGTCGGGATTACCACACTGTCATGCAAGGACTTCTTTACTTCCATGCTGACTACCCGATTTCTTGTTACTGCCTTCAGCGTTCCTACAACCCTCTTCCCCTGTTGCACCCTCTCCCGCACTTCTTCATCCATACTCCCATCTTTACTCAACACACAGCCCAAATACTTAAATGAGCTGACATTCTCCATAGCCTGACTGTTCAACCTCACCTCACACTCTGTGGCTGCAGCCCTTTCAAAGACCATAACCTTGCTCTTCCCTGCATTTACCTTCAGATTCCATTTTTTACACACTGTTCCAAACATATTTACCAGCCCCTGCAACTCCCATTCACTATCGCTCATCAGAAATGCATCATCAGCAAACAGCAGTAGCCTACATAGTTGAGAAATCAGTATCAATTATCCAAAATTCGTAGATCCCCTTTCATACTAATTTTATACTCTCAAAGTACCATTACCCAGGCTATAAACTTTGGCACTGATATTATTATGTTGGATGATTCACAATCTTGATTGGGGCATTCATTCAGCCAAAACTGACAATCCTGGTAATGAATAAGAGATATTTGTAGACACCTCTAATATCACTCAACTTGTTAACCCCTTGAGGATATGATGATGCAATTCTCCATTATATTCTGGTTATTATTAGACAATTTTATGCAGCTTAGGGAGGATCTATTAAAATCTAGAGGTAAAATATACCTCAATTAATCCTCTCACTTAAAATATTCCTTCCTAAACTGAATATAAACGTATAATACCGGTAATAGCCAGAATGAAAGAAATTAATGTGTCCTCAATCCTCATCCCAGACAACCCCTACCATAATCCACACCTCCATCATCTATTCCTAGCACCTTCAGTATTTGAGGACGCATTTGATCCTTTATTTCAGACTGTGAAACTACACGGGGGAAAAGTTAATTTAATAGCTACAACATTGGTCTTTGTATCGTAATTGCATATGTCTACAGGTATTTCACCAAACTGGACTGATACTTGAAAACATATTTTAAATATTAATTATCTATCTATCTATCTAATTACTCAGGCCCCATCCCCACTTTTCAATTATACTGTAGTCAAATATCTTAGTATATGGATTTCGGGAAGGTATGGAAAGTAGGTTAGAGGACACCAAACCTCACTCTGATAGATTTAACTTATCATGTCTGTGTTATGCTTAAGGGGGGGTCACCTGCTTTTTTTTTTTATCTTTCTCTCCTTTTCTCTCTTTCTCTGACTTGTATACATTTGGGGGCTGTCAGCCAACTGTTTTAAAATGTTTATCCCCATCCAGGTGTCGATTTTTTCCTGGCGAGCGATAGCAAGCCAGCATTGTAAGACATTTTTCTATCGAAAAATGTACAAATTTAGCTTGCTGTAAAACAAAACAAAAATATATATGATGGCTCGCTATCGCTCGCCAGGAAAATATTGACACCTGGATGGGGTAAACGTCTTAAAACAGTAGGCTGACTGGGGCCGAATGGATACAAGCCAAAGAGAGAGGGAGAGAAAGATAAAAAAAGCGAGGTGGGCTCTCTTAAGCTGGAGTCACACAGGCAAGTTTATCAGCTACTTGCATCGGAGCCTTGAATCCACTACACGTTACCATATTATTTTGCTGTACAGTCGCGCTAATAAGTGATGTCTCGGCACCAAGTATGTTTTGATCAATAATTGGTATCAGCGCTATCTAAACTTAATTTCTTCATATCGAGTGAAATATACAACTATGTTCCTACACTTACCCACTCTATTCAACATCTGAGACATTAATACAACACAGAGCAAGCCAAACGTAATGACAGCTGGGACATGATTTATTAGCGCGACCATACAGTATATTCTTCTATTACAATGGATTGTATACGATAAAGTCAATCACAAGAAGTCCTACTACTTAAACTGAATATAATTGTCTACTATAACCCGTTCATTCTAGGTTGGGCCGAAATCGTAACCTCTAACCTCTGTAGTTCAAAAAGGGCTCGAGCAAATGAGCTGTCAATTTATACACATATTCCCTGGCCAAGTCTTCCTGTTTGGTAGAAATATTAGCTCAATTAGTCTAGTCCTTTTTGAGTTATGAGAGGCAAGGGGTTACGATTTCTGCCCAAACTAGAATGAACGGACTATAACAGCTAGAATACAAGGAAGAAAGGTGTCCTCATATCTTGAAATGCTTATCTGAATGCCACGTGTATTTTGCCACAGAATGAAAAAAATTAAGGAATACTCCAACTGTCCCCTCCAGTATGCCAGACTGCCACTCGTAGAAAAAAAATAAAAAATAAAAAATGTGCTTGGTACTATTGGAGTCTTATGTAAACTAGGATTTATCAGGGAAAATGACAACCATTAAAATAATCAGTAAAATCATCTCTATACATTTTTAACAAAGAATAACATTATAAAATTTGGTAATGATACAAATGCTGTCATAACATTTTGCTTCTTGATAATAATAATCAAATTGTAATACCAGAACAGCATGCATTACACAGTAGTACAATAACCTCTCTTAACCCTAACTGGTGGGAGGTGGGTTTTTCTGGACTACACCTGTTTCACCCCATTAGTTGGAAATTACGTTTCACCTGATTAGATTGGCGATTGTGCGACATTTCATACCATTTATCCTGAAAGTATGGATGGTATTGCTGTGGAGTGTATTAAGAAGGGTGGAGATGTGATAAGAGATTGGCTGGTTAAACTATTCAATGTGTGCTTTTTTGTGTCAATGGTACCACTAGACTGGAGAAGTGCATGTATTGTGCCGTTGTACAAAGGGAAGGGAGACCGGCAGGAGTGTTCAAGTTATAGAGGTACAGTATTAGTTTATTATCAGTTATTGGAAAGCTGTATGGCAGGGTGTTGATAGAGAGGATAATAAAGGGTACAGAAGGTGCAATAATAATGTATCTATTGCCTGACGCTGTGATCCCCGATGGGGTGGCCGCAAACGAAATGCCCCCATGCACCTACCTCAGTCACCAGTTAGTCAACGCCCATCCTTCCAACCAGCACCGCCTTCATTCATATACTTCTACAATCCATCCATAATAATGTAAAACTTTCAAAATAAACAAACCAAAACAAGGACGAGACTATATAAAAGCAAAATAACTAATCAAAATCAATCAAAATCGCTATGTGGAAACAACGCTTTAGCAAAATAAATTTTCTAAATAAAAGAACACAATCCAACACATAGGGTGTATGTCACTACATGAGCAAGTTAATCTGTTTCCCAAGCAAACTAATCGCACATAAAACAACGCACTATCGTCACGTTCAAGGAATTAGTCAATTTAGGAAGTCCGGGATGTGCTGGTAAATTTTTACTAAATTCTGTATGAATTATTATGTTCTCTCCACCAACCAACTCTACTCCTAAAATCGATTAATGAAATTAACAGACACATGTGGCAGTCCGGGGATTCGAACCTAGGATGCAACTAGCAACTAGGATGCAATAGGAAGAAACTACAATTAATATTCAAATTTTCTATTATACCAAATTTGCAATTTGACAAGATATTAACCAGACGCTGTAATTCCCGAGAAAGGGTGGGCATGAAGATTAGGCGTTTGTCACGAATTGCTAGGTCAAGTTGCCCAGGCTTGACATCTACCGCTACCAATAACATTTTGACGGAGAGGATTCGATCCGCCGACCCTTTGATCAGCAGCCGAAACTCTACTGACTATGCCACGGCTCGTAGCCTCGTACATATATTAACGATAGTACAAAATACATACAGCACTCACTAACGATAGTGCTATCAGGTAGGTACATACCTGTGAGTATAGCATGCTTCATATGACCCCTTCAATTACTATCCTACAATTAACCTACATTTATAGTACAAAAAATTGAGGATATCACAAAAGGCAAGTACTGTAATTAATACTATCAAAAGTTAATAGATACAATAAAATAAAGTATAATAATTGCAAATATGAAGAAGCAACAACAGATTTAAAAAAAGGGTACTCTTTTAACAAGAACAATTAATATTAGAAAAAATAAATACCAATAGAAAGATAAACTATTAATACAACATAAGTCGATCCTCGATTTAACGGACCCCGATGTAACGGAGTTCGGATTTAACGGACTCTGTCCGTAGCCGGACAATGAACCTAGCAACGGACTTTGTCCGTTGCTCGAAAAAAAGTCCGGTAATTGGCTGGCGCGGCGCACCAGTTTCGCGGAAAACCCCTGTATTTCTATGGTTTTTATTTGTTTATATTTGTTTATATTTGTTTCTAGGCCGTGGTGGTCAAGTGATGAGCACGCTCGCGTGTGAATCTGAAAGACCCGGGATCGAATCCCCGCCACGGCGGACATTTAGTGGGTGCGGTAGTACGTCCTAGCATGTTTCACATGCTTGCACCCAGTCAGGGGACATCCTGACGACGTATACAGACAAAACACACATAACAAAGCCACTCCAACACCTTCCTCTCTCTCCAACGCCCCTTCTCCCCTCTCAACACTCTTCTCTGAGCTATTGCCGATAAAAATGGCATGTTCAGTCCTGTAAAGAATCGTAAGATTCAGAGTCGTAAAGATTCCAGGACGAGCTTATTAGCGGCGGATCCCCAGATCTACCGTGGTGATTGTCACCTAAACATCTACAAAACTAAACTAAAACTTATCTCGGTAATGAAAGAATATTTTTATCAAATTTTTTTTTTTTGTTATGTGTAATATGTAAGGAAAGACATAAAAACACCCGGAAAGTTAAAAATCTTCATTTTCGAGGCATATTAGGGCTAAACCGGCGATTTTCGAGAGCGATTTTCCAGCAACGGACATTTTCCAGTAACGGACACCGTCTCCCCCCTATTAGTCCGTTAAATCGAGGGTCGACTGTATAGACAAAATGTAAGCAGAGGATATACGAGAAACATCAAGTTGAAAATGCTTGATTAAAATTATTGATATCAAATTTTAGAATACAGTCACAATAATTGACTTTAAAATATTAAATTTATGCAACAATTTACTTGCATCAAAACCTCTGTCTACTAAGAGTCAGTAAAGTAACCTAGCTCTAGCCCAAAAGTCCTCTACTTTAGTGCAAATTTTACAAAATCTTATTAGCTGGGAATAAAAACAATTATAAGTAATTTCATTATCGATATTACTACTTGGGAAAGGAAAATTTATTACGTTAAAATTAAAATTGTCAACTTTGTGATATACTTTAAGTGTGCACTGTTCATTAACAATCTGTATATTTATATCAAGAAACTTTTCAACTTCATAGAAGAGCAGTGCGGTTTTAGGAGGGGAAGGTGTGTGGATCAGATTTTTGCAGTAACACAGCTATAATAATGTAAACTTGCAAAATAAACAAACCAAAACTTGGACGAACACAGTAAAAAGACAAAAAAATTATCAAAATAGCTATTTGGAAACAACGCTTAAGCAAAATAATAATTCATAAATTAAAGAACACAATCTACCACATACAGTAGGGTGTACCGTACATTACTACATGAGCAAGTTAATCTGTTTCCCAAGCAAACTAATCGCACATATAACAACGCACTATCGTGACGTCACGTTCCAAGGAATTAGTCAATTTGGGAAGTCCAGGACGTTCTGGTAAATTTTTACTAAATTCTGTATGAATAAAGAAACTACAATTAATGTTTAAATTTAATATTTAATTAAAATTTGCAATTTGACAAGATATCAACAATAGTACAAAATACAAACAGCACTCACTAACGATAGTGCAAGAAGTATTTAGAGAAGAAGCATAAGGAGATATTTTGGGCTTTTATGGATTAGGAAAAAAAGAGTATGATCATGTGAATCGAGAAGCAATGTGGAAGGTGGTAAGGATTTATGAAATAGGAGGAAATTTGTTAAGAGCAGTCAAGAGTTTTTATGAAGAGAGCAGAGCGTGTGTTAGAGTAGGAAATAATGAGTTGAGTGAATGGTTTAAGATAAATGTAGGTCTGCAACAGGGTTGTGTAATGTTACCGTGGCTTTTTAATGTATACATGCATGGTGTGGAGAGGGAGGTTAAAATGAGAAATATGGGTAGAGGATTGGGTTTAGTTGGAAAGAATAGTAAAGATTGGGAGTTGAACCAGTTGCCGTTTGCTGATGACACAGCGTTGGTGGCGGATTCTGGGGAGAAACTGCAGCGAGTAGTCAAAGAGTTTGGTGTGGTATGTGGGAGGAGGAAGCTGAGGGTGAACGTCAATAAAAGTAAAGTGATGATGTGTAATAGAGGTGCTCGTAGGGTGAATCACGATGTGCGACTGGATAGGGAAATACTGGAACAAGTGGATTGTTTTATATATCTAGGAGGAATGATAAGCAGGGACGCAAGTATGGAAATGGAGGTAAATTAGAGAATATGTGAAGGAAGGAAAGTTTTTGGAGCAATGGGAAGTACAATATGTGGAACGTGAGAAATCTCGGAATGAAAGCTAAAAGTGCAATGTATCCAGGGATAGTTGTACCAACAGTGATGTATGGGGCTGAGACATTGGCTTTGAAGAAATACGAGAGAAGAAAGCTGGATGTGATGGAGATGAGCTGCTTGAGGAGTATGTGTTGAGTGACTCGTAGAAACAGAATGAGGAATGAAGAGATACGTAGGAGAGTGGGGCAGCAAAAACCGTTGTCGGCCAGAGTGGACAGAAGGGTGCTATGTTAGTATGGACATATTGCGCGAATGGAAGGTGAAAGGCTTACAAAGAGAATATGCGAGTCAGATACAAGGGGAGATAGAGGGGTAGGAAGACCTCCATTAAGATGGAGAATGTGTAGCACAAGCGTTGTAAGATAGAGGCATAACTATAGATCAGGCAAGAGAAGTAATAAATAGGAATGAATGGGGAATGCTAGTGAATGGATGAGTGAAAACGCGGTAATTTGTGAGAGGGGGTTGGGCGCCAGTTGTACTAGATAATAGTCCGTCAGGCGCCTGACCCGGGGAGCTGGTAGAAATCAAGGGTACACCTGGATGCATGGTGGTGTGCTCCGCTGCGTGTCTGCCTGCGGAAATCAGAGCCTCTCCGGGAGATCTGGAACCTGGGAATCTTGCTGGAGACCCCAAATAGGCCTGGGTTTCTGGGTATTTCTCCTGGACGGCCTAGATGTGTGAGATTTTGTGTTTTTATTTTTTTGTGTTGTCCCTGTCTCGAGTTGGCCACCCCAAATAAAAAAATAAAATAATAATAAATATATACCGTATATATATATTTAAATAAATTAATTAATAAAAGAAAAAGAAAATATAATGGGGAATGTGGAAGAGTATATAGATAGATAGATAGATAGATAGTTTTTTGTGTTGTGTTTTGTTATCCCTGTTCGGGCTCTGTCTCCAGTCGGCGACCCCCAGCTATGGGGTATGCGCCTGAGTATGTATATACATACATACATACACTATAACTCCTGAGTTCCTTGAGTTGACTGATCAGAACAATTTTGTAAACCATGTGTCCCACCCAACTCATATCTTAGGACACACCCTTGACTTGGTTTTCTCTCCTGTGGGTTGTGGTGGTGTTCTGGATGTTGATGTTGAGAATGCTGACCCTAATACCTCTGATCATGCTTTGATTACTTTCAGCTTTGATTTCCCTAAGCCACTCACACATGAAAAAGTAATCAGATTTAGAAATTATAAAAATACAGACCAAAATTTGGCTAGCAGTGAAGTAAAACAGTACTTGGGAAGTATTGATACTTCCAACCTTACTTCAGATGAGCTGGTGGAGGTACATGGAAATGCACTTAAATTAGTGTTCGATCATCACTGTCCAGAAGTAGAGAAGAAAATCATAGTACGAGATGATTCACCCTGGTATAGCACTCGAGTTAAATTTCTTAGAAGAGCGCGTAGAAGAGCTGAACGTGAATGGCGGAAAAATAAAACAGACTCTACATGGTTGCAATATCTGTCAGCCAGAAGAGCCGTGGTCCACACAATCAAAGATGAAAAGAAAGTGTATTATCGGGGAAAAGTTGACTCATGTGGTAACGACCAGAGGAGGTTGGCTTCAATTGTAAACAGTTTACTTGGAAAAACAAGAGTTAGCTTAAGACCTTCTGTACCCGATGCCGAGTTGGCTGCCAACTTTGTGGCATTTTTTGCTGGCAAGATAACTCGCATAAGACAGGAACTGGATGATGCTTCTGTTGGTGAAGAACTTTCAGTTGTACTCCAACCCCGACACATTCCTAATAATGTCCTCTCATCCTTTCACTCAGTAGAGGTGGACATGATCTCGTCCTACATAAGAAACCTCAATAAAACATTTTGCCCGTTGGATCCCATAAATGTTTCCAAGCTACCAAGAGTCTATGATCACACAGTTGAGTTTATTTCCAAAATAATTAATAAGTGCTTCTCTGAAGGTAGCTTCCCACATTCTGAAAAGCATGCACTACTCCGACCTACTCTAAAGAAACCTGGACTTGATGTTGAGAACATGTTGAACTATCGTCCTGTCTCCAACCTGTCCTTCATATCAAAGATATTAGAGCGTGCAATACTTGACCAATTACAACCACTACTACTTCAGCAGAATGAAACTATCCCAATTTTTCAGTCTGCTTACCGACAGCATCATTCAACTGAAACAGCATTGATTAGAGTACATAATGATCTAGTTGAGAACATTTGCAATGGTGTGGCCTCACTATTGGTCTTGCTTGATCTCTCTACGGCCTTTGACACAGTGGATCACGAGTTGTTATTGAGTGATCTTTATGATTGTGGTGTGCGTGACTCCGCTCTCTTGCTTCTTGGGTCGTACTTGTCAGGTAGATCCCAGAGTGTGATGGTAAATCAAATGGTCTCGGACTCGACACCCCTGCAGTATGGTGTTCCGCAGGGATCAGTTTTAGGTCCTATCCTATTTATAATTTATATCAGCAGTTTGTCTCTTCTGCTTCTGCACATAATGTCACCTTTCACTTGTATGCAGATGACACCCAGATTTATGTGAGAATCACAAATATAGTTGATATACGGAGTAAGATGGAATTGTTGATGTCTGATATCAAGAAGTGGATGACAGCGAGAAAACTTAAACTAAATGATGGTAAAACTGATATTCTCATCATCCGAGGAAATAGAAGAGCTGATGATATAGTAGGTGCCGTCTCCATCAATGTGGGTGGATCTCAGCTGCGACCGGCCAACTCTGTTCGAAATCTGGGTGTATATGTGAACTCCCGATTAGATTTCAAAGAGCATGTAAACCAGATAGTTAAAAGTTGTTACTTGCACATCAGAAATCTTTATTTGGTGAAGCCGTTTATAACCAGACGTTGCCTCCTGATGTTGGTTCACTCATTGGTCTTCTCTCGTGTTGATTATTGCAATGCCCTGTTGGTGGGTCTTCCAAATTATATTTGAAAGAAAGTTCAGTCTGTTCTTAACAGGGCCGCAAGACTCATTTTTGGTGTTCCACCTAGAACTCCTACTACATCTCTTCACATAGAACTGCACTGGCTGCCAGTAAGAGCAAGAATAGAATTTAAGTTGTGTTTGGTGACTTTTAAGGTTCTCAATTTTGGTGAGCCTAGGTACCTTGCGGAGCTGCTCAGGCGCCCACCGGCACACCATGGTGTAGTTGTGCGTCATGACAATGACCCTTTTCGTCTTGATGACCCAAGGGCTTTCCAGCAGTCTTCTTTCTTTGAGAGGTCATTCTCCTACATGGCTCCGAGGTTGTATAACAGGTTTCCGCTGTCCATGAGACAACTGAGTTCTGTTGAATGCTTCAAGAGACAACTTAAGACTTTTCTCTTTGAGAGAAGCTATGATCTTGAGAGAGGTGTCATGACAGATGGCTATAGAGTTTAGGCTATTTTGCCACTGCTAGTGATTATTAAATGTGTGTTGTATATAAGCCTTCTTTTGATGCATTGATTTTGTTCTTTTTTCTTTCGCTTTCCGAGCGCTAGTGAATTCTTCGGAAAAATTGACGCTTATGAGAAATAAGTAACATGCTTATTATTATTATTATATTTTGCTTAAAAATTAATTGACCTTTGATGGTGGCAGTAATTTACAGTATAGTTGCCTAGCCTTCATAGCCCTTTACTAAAACCCCCAACATATATTAGTATAGAAAAAGTATATAATAGGTGGATCTACTTGTTAAGATCAACTGAAAGACGACACAGCCCTCATTAGACACCCAAACTCTACTTGTCAAATTACACTACAAAAAAAACTCTCGAACCCCAGGCTTCCGTCAATCCATGACTGTCGGACTAGGTATGCGGTCGGACTCTACTTTATCAATTTTGGAATTTGTCCAAAAGTTAAGAGATACAGCATATGTCCAGACACCCAACATCCACCTCTAGGCCTGTATTTCTAGACAAACCCCATCGTTGTCGGTGGTAATTACTATTATTTTACAATATTCCTAGCCTAGTTCTTGTAATTGTAATGACAAATATTGCAACATTATTACAGCATTTCCAGTACAATTAAAACAACTTGCCCTCATAATTATAATGTAAAACTTGCAAACTAAATAAAACTGGATAGGAATACGGCAAGACTATTGTAATTATTACCACCGACATTGATGGGTTTGTCTAGGTATATGGACTAAAGTACTAAAGACTGAGGTAAATGTCTGAAAGACTAAATTGTTTTAAACATCTGGAAATTTCACTCCCTTATTAATTTGAAAGACAGGAATTTACTGTAATTTGATTGTCTCTAAGTTGCATTACATTACTAAGAGAGAACTCGGCCTACAAGCAGATTCTAAGCCGTTACTACCCATTTTTGACACTCTTTACTATAAAATCTGCTACTGTACCCACTAACACCTTTGCTACTACAGTATATATCACATGTTTGAAAGGAAAATATGTTACTCTTCCACATTTTGTTCTAAAGAGCAATACGTACCGGTAATAATGATTTCTATCTCATTATGTTTGAGGACATGTACAGATTATGTCACAGATGTCAGAGAAGTCCTATCCGGTCCTGTCCAAAAGTTTTGTGTAAGATGAATGTCCTGGGTATCAGTAATTCATATTGACCTACCATCCCACTGCATTCCAGCCTTACGTCATAGGTACTAGCTGTTATCAAATTAATACTGTGTTAATCATCTTTTATGACAATTTCAAGCTTGTATAAATATGTAAGTTTCAGTCTGATGGTTGTTATATATCTATCACAGACCCGTGTAACTTTTTTGAGCCATTAGGTTTTATTATGTCTTTGGTGTCATTGATGTGAAAAGTGTTCTCTGCTGCCCTGTCCCTGTGTTGTTTTTTTTTGGGGGGGGGAAGTTTAACCAGACCACTGAGCTCCCCAAAAGAGCTCCCATAGGGCTGGCCCCGGTGTTTGTGGCTGAATCAGATATCCATATAGTATAACATATGAGATGAAAGTGTCAGTGTTATATGTGTTCTACTGTCCTATCCTGCGAGAGGTTACTTAACCCCTTATTGGCGGCGCTCGACTTAAGTCGTGCACCAATTTGCAGCAAGTTAGGAGCATTATTAAGGCTTTTAAAGGGTTAAAATCGAGTGCAAATGGCCGGGAGCACAGCGGGCCAGACAGCCGACTCCCAGGGCTTACCGCCGCCCATTAACTCATGTTCCCTGTGTTCTCGAGAGGCCGGCAGTGTAGCCAGTAGTGAGCATAGCTGGGAAAAATATACCGATATATGCTACACGCCCATGTTCGTGGCATCACTGCAAGAGAACCACGAGTGCTACGTAGCTCGTTCTGGTCTCATTTTGAAACTTTTAGTGCCTAGTTTTTTGCTAAATAATGTTTTTTTTCATGCAGATGCTTGATTTATCATGCAGGAGGGCCTGAATATGCCCAAATGAGCCCAAAACACCCCGCTAGACAAGGGTTAAACATTTAGACAATACCTTACTATGACTGTCGTATCTTGAAAGCTGACATTATAATTCTCATACCAGTAATTATAATGTAAAACTTGCAAAATAAACAAACCAAAACGTATACGAACTTAAAATGTTATAATTGAGCATAGCATGTAATGTTCCTAATGGTTTAACATCCTTATCCATCACACTGTAATGGCTTAGATGGGGTTGCTTTACGCGAGCTGAACTGTACAGTGGTGGGCGTGGGCGAGCCGATTTGGCGTTCTGCGCTCTGCGATCCGGTGCGCACTACCAATATAGAGGAGCGAGGAGCGGCTAAAATCTGAACTCGGAGTGCAGGCGAGGAGCGCAGCTTGAATTTTGCGCTCCTTTCTGGCGCTCCGGAAGCGATTTTTCCTGTCAACAACAGGTTCAAGAACGTCATTATCGTGTACAGTCATCGTATGGTGTTACTCACGGTGTTAGTGAACTGTGATACAGTGATACTATGATAGTGACAGACTGACAGTGCCACCTTCAAACCCTGGAAAGGTAAGAACCTGGCCAGTGCCAGAGCTTGTTTTTTGTTTTGTTTTGACTAAATCTATCAAGTTGGGTGAGAAAGGATGGATAATGGTAAAAAAACACTCCCCTTGTCCATTTTCGCCAGAAATCAGGTCCCGATAGTTGCGAACGTAGCTGAAAAGAGTCAAAAGACACTATAGACTTTAAAATGTAAAACTTGCAAACTAAACAAATCAAAATTGGGACAAGGACAATATAAAGTCAAATTAAATTATCAAAATCGCTATGTGAAAACAACGCTTACTAAAATGAAAATTATTAAATAAAAGAACACAATCCACCACATAGGGTGTACATTACTACATGAGCAAGTTAATCTGTTTCCCAAGCAAACTAATCGCACATATAACAACGCACTATCGTCACGTTAAAGGAAGTAGTCAAGTTTGGGAAGTCCGGGACGTTCTGGCAAATTTTTACTAAACTCTGCATGAATAAAGAAACTACAGTCAGGACCCCCAATACACGATTCCACAATGCGCGAAAACCCTAATACACGAGTTACCCCTCGAAAATAAAATTAATTAATTAAACATTAATTACGCGAGGTGGTACCACAATACACGAATCGAGAGCTAAGAAGGGGCCAAATCCGCTATTCCCGCTTGATACGCGAGCACGTCTACGTTTCGCGAGGCCCAGGAGGAGCTCCGAAAAGAGAAGAAGACGGGCATACGCCTGCCTTCCCTCCCGCTTACCCTCCCTCCCTCCCTCCCACAGTCCCGCTCAAGCGCTCATAGCCGTGCGGAGTGACCAAACGTTTGTAGTGCCTGCCACTTTTTTCGCCATGCCACGCCAATATAAGAAGATAACACACAAAATGAAGGTGGAAGTGTTGGATCGCAAGAAAAAAGGAGAAGGAAACTGTGCAATAGGCTTGTCAGAGTAAACTGTTCGTACGATTTGGTCAGGGAGGGAGAAGTTGGAGAAAATCGTGAAGTCCTACGGTCCTAGTCCTAGTCCTAGCCTATCTACTACTAATTTTAAGGTAAGGTTTCATATTTTTATTCATTGTTCTTCTTATATATAAGATATAGACTGTACTGTAGAGCCAAAAATGTCGAAAATAGGGCCAAAAATGTCGAAAATAGGCCATAATTGAGAGATGTCACCCAATCTAATTATTCCCATTTAAAGTTAGTTCCACAATACACGAATTCACAATACGCGATGCCTTCTGTCACCCCTATTCTCGCGAATTGGGGGTCCTGACTGTACATGTTAAATGTCAAAATATTATTTAAAATCAAATTTGCAACATGACAAGACATTAACAATAGTACAAAATACAAATATTGATAAGATATGATTCTATACTATTACAAAATAATATATAAAATACAGTACAGCACTCACTAACGATAGTGCTATCGGGTAGGTACCTGTAAGCATAGCATGCCTCAAGTGACCCCTATCAATAACTACCCTACAAATAACCTACATTTATAGCACAAATAAACTAAGGAAATCGCAAAAGTAAGCAATTGATACTATCGACAATGAATACATATAATATAAAGACAAATAATTGCAAAATATGAAGTAACAACAGATTTAAACAAAGAGTACTCTTTTAACAAGAACAATAAATTTAAAAAATCATCAATATTAATATTAATAATAGAAAAAGAAAAAGAAAAAGATAAACAATAAATACAGACAAAAAACAATAAATACAGACAAAAAGTAAGCAGAGGTTATACAAGAAACTTCAAGTTAAAAATGCTTGATTAAAATTATTGATGTCAAATTTTAGAATACAGTCACAATAATTGACCCTAAAAAGATTAAATTTATGGAACAATGTACTTGCCTCAAAACCTCTGTCCACTAAGAGTCTGTATAATAACCTAGCTCTAGCCCAAAAGTCATCTACTTTAGTGCAGATTTTACAAAATCTTATTAACTGGGAATAAAAACAATTATAAGTTATTTTACTATCGATATTACTACTAGGGAAAGGAAAGTTTATTACGTTAAAATTAAAATCATCAACTTTGTGATATACTTTAAGTATGCACTGTTCATTAACAATCTCTATATTTATATCAAGAAAATTTTCAACTTTATAATTTACGTTACATTGTGTGAGGGGAATAGAATTAGGGTAAATAAGTTTAGCAACTTGATTAAAATTTAACAAATTGCAAACGAGAATATCATCAATATATCTACTATTATTACTTAACAATTTAGCAAGTGCTAATTTTTCTGGGATTTTATTTTTCTTGCTACTGTCAACTAAGTCTTTTATATATTTAAATTCTAAAGCAAGCAAGAATAAGTCTGCAATTAAAGGGCTAGCATTTCCACCCATAGGAATTCCTAATATTTGTTTGAAAATGTAAGGCCCGAATCTAACATAAGTATTGAAAAGGAGGAATTTAAGTGCATCTTTAAGTTTAGTTCTATCAAAATATACAGAACTAGTGGGAGTAGAGCTAAGTGATGCATTATTAAAATATGTATAAACATTATGAAATAATTACCATTCCCAACGAACCTGTCAAAGTTTGCAAATCTATAATAAAGCAAAGCTCTGAATATACTAAATCTAAAGGCAAATTGGTATACAAAGTTGAAAAGTCGAAGCTATGTACCGAGGTAACTTTCGGCATGGTATTTATTTTATCAATAACTTCTAACGAATTGTCAACACTCCAATAATAGTTAATGCCAGTTCTTCTCATGATGGTATTACAATATCTTTTATGAGTACTTTTAATGTATTTTAAGCAATTTACGACTTGTTCTGAGTTTTAGTGGTAGCAAATTTTGCTCCGACAATAAAGCGATATTTATAAGGTCTTTTATGAAATTTAGGTAACATGTATAATTTTGCAATGCACTTGTTCTTATCAGAAAGTTTAATATCAAATGTTATATTTTTCTTGGTATGTTCATCGATTAAGTTATCAATATTCAGATTATTTTGAATTTCATAAACAGAATTTCAGAGACTTTTATCATTTTATGGTATCGATACCATCGGAATGTTACTTGAATGTATGGGTGGGAGGGTGGTTTGGGGGATGGTGGGGGGAATAGAAGCGTAATTGACTCGTGTTACAAATATGAAGCCGATTGGTGAGGTAGTTTCGCCACCACAGATTTTTCTTTTTTTCCTTTTCTTCGTACGGATACGCTGGAAGTGGGTTGTTGTTGTTGTTGTTGTTCCCTAAGCTGCCTGGCCGAACAGCCCCGAGTCCCTGAGAAAGGCCATGGCCACGATCGGGCTTTCCCACAGAGCTCTCATTGAGTGTAGATTGTGTTGTTGGCGTAAGTGGTTGTGTGAAATGCAGTCTTCTATGATGTGTTTAACCCGTTGAGCCCCGGCTAGTTATAATATTTTGTTCACCCCAGTCCCAAGCCATTTTCACTTCTTTTTTTTGTTTGCTAAAATGGAAGACAAGGATGAGAAATGAAAAAAAAAAAAAAAAAATCACCTCGGATATTTGGGGCGGGGGAGCCTCAAAAAAATTTGTTGAGCCAAAATGGAAGAGAATGGTGAGAAATGAAGAAAAAAATAAAAAAAAAAACTCGGTCATTTGGGGGGCGGGGGGTCGAAAGTTCGTCTCCCCCGCATGACCACCCGCCCGGGAGCACTAGGGTGAAAACTGAGTATGGCATTGTACGGCATACATCCTAAGGAGTGTCTCACATAAATCTCAAGCCTCTAGCTCCCATACGACCGGAGTAATGAAGGTTCAAAGTGGCGGTGAACTAAGGGTGTAAAATATCCCCACTAAGCCCACCACCACCAGCCGCGCGGCTGTCTTGGCCCGCTCACACCTACCGGCCCGGCTCCCACACACTACGGTACCTCCCCCTCCTATTCTCCCGCCATTTCCTACCTTACGAGCCACGTAAGTGATTTTTATATGTCGGACGCACGTGATGAGTCGCTGGGAGTTGGTGATCAAACACTGCCGACGCATCACGTGCGACGCTGGGTCTCACTGGGTTAATGGTATGGGGTGCTGTGTTACATCCCGGGCAGGCGTCGACAACGGAGTCATCCAGTCTCTTCTGATAGCTCAGGAGAGCTGGATGGTGTCCGCATCTCAGCCTGGCCAGGTGGACTCTGTCCTCGCGAGGAAGGGAGGATTCGGAAGGATGGATTTCGGGAGGCCGTGCATGCAGCTGCGTGTTGTCTGTGAGTGAGTGGATGGATCGGTGAGAGATATGAGTATGGATGTGCTTCTGGAAGTTGGTTCGGGGTGGGCAGGGAGGGAGAGAGGACAATAATTGTGTGTGATACCGTGTGCTGGGTGTTGTTTTGATATTTCTTGGTGTCTGTGGGTGTGTTGCCATGTAGTTTAGTGGGTGGTCTTGGTTCGTGGAGGCTACTGCCAGGAATTGAGTGCCTCTCATGTCCAGATGGTCTTTGACTTTGAGGATTTTGGTTTCTTGATGTAGGTGATCTGTGGGTGCAGTAGCTGTGCAGCCTGTAATGATCTTCAGGGCTTTGTTTTGAATAGTCTGTAAGGTCTTATGATGTGTTTCAGCTAGGTTAGAAGCCCAGGCTGGGCTTGCGTATTCCATCACTGATCTTATGTATTGTTTATATACTGTGGTGGTAGTTTCTTTGTTGTGTCCAAATTTTGTGTGAGCAAGTGACCTGAGGGCGTTAAGTCTGGGTGTCAGTTTCTTTTTAATGTTTGTGGTGTGCTGTTTGAATGTCATATGAGTATCATATGTTACTCCTAGGATTTTGGGTGTGTGTGTATGTGTTAGGGGTGTGTTGTTTATGGTGAGTTGAGGGATGTATTCGTATTCTCCTGTCCAACTTGTGAGCAGGGTTGCGGTGGATTTGGCTGGGGCTAGATTAAGTCTGTTTGTAGAGCACCAGCCATGTAGTGTGTTGAGATAGGGTTGAAGGAGATCTGTTGCTCTTTTTGGGTCATGGTGTGTGCATGTGAGTGTTATGTCATCTGAATAGGAGGCTACATTTATTTGGGGCGTATTGGGTGGTTATATCGTGCATGTACAGATTGAAGAGTGCGGGCGATAGGACGGATCCTTGTGGGACTCCGTTTGGAAAGTTTCTGATTTTAGATGACTGACCGGCAAAAGATACGTGTGCACATCTGCCTGCTAGGAAGTTGGCCAGCCACCTTTTTGTGTTGTAGATTTTGTTTGTTAGGTTGTGGCGGGGGATGGCATCGAAGGCTTTACTAATGTCGAGTGTGGCTAATAGTGATCTGTGTGGTGGTCTAGCTGAGTTGATGCCATCGAAAGCTCTTTGTGTAAGGTCTGTGAGAAGAGTGTTTGTGGAGTGCAGTGGCCTAAAGCCATGTTGTGTTGGAGCTAGGGGTTGGTCAGGTGTAATTAGTTGTAATACTAGGCGTTCCATGACTTTGGAGGGGGAGCAAAGGAGTGTGATGGGGCGGTGCGAGGAGGGTAGCGTGGGGTCTTTGTTGGGTTTGGGGAATGTGATGATGATACCATGCTTCCAAATGTCTGGTATTTTGTTGTGTGAATAGCTGTAGTTTGATATGTTAGTGAGTGCTTGTATGCCTTGTGGTCCCAGGTGTCTGAGGTGTATGTTGCTTATGTTGTCTAGGCCACAGGCGGGTGAGTGCTTGAGATTGGAAGTGGGTTGTGGGAGGCAGTTGGGGGTGTGGTGGAGGGAAGGCAGAAGGGTAAGGCACTTGTCACACAAATATGGAACCGATTGGTGCAATCGTTTCGCCGCCACAGATTTTCCTTTTTTTTCCTTGTGAGGCGACCGATAGTCAGCGAGTAGGTGGGAGGAGGGGTTTGGGGTAGTGGTGGTGGGTATGCAGAAGGGTAAGGTACATGTGGTAAAAAACTAAAAATATGAAAGCCATAGGTGCAGTCGTTTCGCTGCTACAATTTTTTTTTCGGCGAGTCAGTATATAATTATATACGGACCTGGCACTGGGCGTGACAACTGACAAGACCCTAGTCCCGGCCGTATATATACCGTCGAAGACTGGTCAGCGGGTCATCCATGATATGATATCAATCATATCATTGATATGACATAAAGAATTACAGAAACTGAGAAAGTGAGAAACTTAAACTTCAGAAAGACACCATGACTTGAGGTTTTTTGAATTTTTTGAATTTTTTGAATTTAATGAAGTGAAAGACAAAAAATTGTATTAATTTAGGTAAATAATTAAATAACTTCTAGAAGCTGTTTTTTACTTTTTGTTATGATAGTATACCTATTTTTGGGAGCGCAGAGCGGGAAGCGCATCGGGTCGGCTGACCAAAGGAGCGCGTGAGCGCTGCCTCATTACCTTATGTCTGAGGAACGCGGAGCGCTGCCGCATTACCGGTCCCACCGGAGCGCGCCCACCACTGGAACTGTAGTACAATCAAGTAATAGCTGCTTAAGGGGACATGGGCTGCTTTCTGGTCACCCTTCTTCCTCATGCTTTTACCCCCAATAATTTTCAGATTTTATGACGTTCGGCCCATTAGTTTGGCGATTTTAATACCTTTTGCCCCATTTCGTTGTCAATTTTAAGACCTTTCGTGCCATTTAGGTGTCAATTTTTTCCTGGCGAGCGATAGCGAGCCTGTAATCTTAAGAGTAACCAGCCTTCGGCCAGGACATTTTTCTACCGAAAAATTTACAAATTATTCTAGAAGGGGAATCTGATGGATGTTTTTTTAAGTTTGATGGAGGTCTATGGAGGAAACTAAAGAAAATAATAAATAAATGAAAAAATCTACCAAAAAGTGAACCATCCCCCTAACTATTATAAGTAAGGGAAGCTATAATATCAAAGCAATGAGTATCGAAGTCCAAATATAAATATGTTCTCACTATCCTGTCCTAGTGAAAAATGTGTCTGCCTTGTCCTAGTATTTGGAGCAGTATCAGGTGTCAATAATATCCAGCATGTTAGAGATGGTGGTAAAAATGAAAAGAAATTTGCCCCTTATCGTTGTCTTAGTTGTAATATTTTCTCCTATAGGTAGTGCCAGCGAACTTGACAATAATCTTGACCCCTTATCTTCTTATAACTCAAAATAAATGAATGTAATAGGACTGATGTTTCTATCATTTGGGAGGAGTCCACCAGGAAATAGGTGTGGATATTTACAGCTAGTTTGCTCTAAGCCCTTTTGAGTTACAGCGAGATCAAGGATCAAGATTATTGTAAAGTTCGTTAGCGCTACATATGGTGTCCTATCCTTTTTACCCCTGTACCCCTGTTCTGGTGTATAATATGTCCACCGTGTCCTGGTGTCAAGAACAGCATTAGGATTTCATAATGCCCAACATGTGAGAAACGGCCGTGACCTTCTCCCGAGGCTTCCCCAGTCGGGCCCCCTCACTCTCCTCGTGCCGGTCCAGAAGATTCCAGTCATTGAAGCTCACCACTCGCACACCTGAACAACAAGATTATTTATCATATTCAGTATTATCATATTTATCATTATTAAAATGCATAGCTTGCAAAACAAACAAACTAAAACAGGAACTGCACAATATAAAGACAAACAAACTTATCCAAATCACTATGTAGAAATAACGCACTGAAGATTTAGCATAACCAAATTATGAAATAAAATAATACAAAACTATTATCTAATTGATCTAAATCATTATCATCTGTCACACATTACTGTACTTCCTCATGATAAACCCCTGCTATAGGTGTGACCACGATAGTTACGTCCCCTACTAGCAACTTTGGGGAAGAAACAGTTTTTCCTCCAACAACTTCTTGCTCTCCCAAACCATTTCTGGCCTTCCTTTACAAGCTGTATCTCTCACCATTCTATCCACACACAAAAAATGTAGCTGCATTAGCACATTTAGCATAAAAATGTATGATAGTGAAGGTCCATTTTGATGCTACATTTATTAATATAACTACTGCACTCATTAGTTTATGGGTATAATGTATGTTAATTGATGTCGCATACTAATTGGAACTGCACACAAATTAGCCAGTCTATTCTATTTCGGTAATTATTCCTTTAGCCATCTCTCCTAAAGACTCTGTGCACATTATATAAAAATTATCTTTGAGAGTGCCAGGCTGATGAAGCAGCCAGTTACCTCACAGTAGAGACCGTATATATGTAGCGCCAACGAACTTGACAATAAACTTGACCCCTTAACTTCTTATAACTCAAAATGAATCAAAACAATCGGGCTGACATTTCTATAATTTAGGAAGAGTCCACCAGGAAATAGGTGTGGATATTTACAGCCAGTTTGCTCAAGGTCCTTTTGGAGTTACGATGAGGGCAGGAGTAAAAAAAATTGTCAACTTTGTTGGCGCTACCTATAGTAACAAAGATCGGCCAACCTCAGCCATATTGGTGCCACTGATGTCATTAGCCTCTCTGGAAAAATAGTTTAGTCTTTGGATTATTACAAGACCAAAAATATATTACCACTCTTGTTGTTTAATAATTAAGGTAAACTGCATGATAGGATATCAAGTGAAAAGCTAAGGAGAAGGTTAGGTATCAAGAGTATCAGTGATAAGATGCATACTAGCAGGCTTGGATGGTTTGGACATGTGGAGAGGATGGATGAACTCATATCTATCGCCGTTCCATCCACTCACTCATAGACAACACCCAGCTGCAGGCACGACCTCCCGAAATTCATCCTTCTGAATCCTCCTTTCCTCGCGAGGACAGAGTCCACCTGGCCAGGCTGAGATGCGGACACCATCCAGCCCTTCTGAGCTATCAGAAGAGACTGGATGACTCCGTCGTCGACTCCTGCTCAGATTGTAACACAGCACCCCATACTATTAAACACATCATAGAAGACTGCATTTTACACAACCACTTATGCCAACAACACAATCTACACTCCTTGAGAGCTCTGTGGGAAAGCCCGACCGTGGCCATGGCCTTCCTTAGGGAATCGGGGCTGTTCGGCCAGGCAGCTTAGGGAACAAGAACAACAATAACTAAGCTGGGTGAAAAGATGCAAGTCCGTGAATGTGGAGGGAGCTACACCAAAGGGGCGGACCAAGAAAGACGTGGGATCGGACTTTGCGGTCTGATCTTAAATCAAAGAACCTGACAAGTGAAGCAGCTCTTAGCAGAGTTGCCTGGCACGCCGCCAATAGGAAGTGAGACCGGAACCGCGCTTCGTGTGGAGCACTCGGTCATTAATTTTGTGTGTATATGTATCAAAATGGCATCCAAAGAAAAAGATGGTCAATCTCTCTTTCCACAGGATTTTTTTCTCACAGCTCACTTGGTTCATGAAGTGATTTTAAAAACCCACAGAGTGATAAAGAAACTCCAAAAAATAGACAGAATGGACATGGCTTCTTCTTATGTGAAATAGATACCGATACTGTTTAAGCAAAACATTGTCAATACTGTACAGTAAAGTGCGATTTCGAAGATAGGGTTTATATCACAAAACAAACAGATACTTCTTAACATGTATCTATTATGGAGATATTTACATTTATATAGACAGTGACTAAAAGGGGGTGCCATATCATACGAGAGCTCTTATCATCAACTTTCAAAGGTCAAAATTTTTCCGACAACCTTTTTGGGATCTTTTGCACTGTTATCGGATATCATACTTTCAAATATAGATTATATGAGGTGATAGAATTATTTTCAAAATTTACCAAATAAGCTGCTAAACATGAATGGATGACAAATGTTAGGGGGAAAAGTGCTTGTGTAATACAGTTGGTCCTCCGGTAACGCGAGTTTTAGAAACGCGGATTTGGTGGCACGCGGTACACCCCAAATATCCAAAATGTTATTAACGCGGTCAATACTTACAATGACGCGGGGTCCAGCTGGGCAGTTTTCTCTCTCCTGGGCCGGGCGAGGCTGTTCCGTCTCCCTCCCTGGTCCAGTGACGTTACTTGCGCTCGTCCGGGTATGTTATTCCCTCCCCAGCGTCCTTCCCCAGTTCCACCATTGTTCGCCTCACGTACCCGCCCCCCCCCCCCCCCCCCCCCCCCCCCCCCCACCCCACCACCACCACCACCACCACCACCACCACCACCACTTGGAAAAATTTTGTGCCCGCCAAAACATTGCTTTTAACACCTTACGAGCGGCCTAGGCGGTTTATTTATATGTACCGCCCAGCGGGGTGTTTTTACCCAAAATAGGGCTGTTTACGTGATCATTTTCATGCCTAAATAAGACCCAGAGCGTAAAACAAGTATCTATCCCTGAAAGGGCATAAACAGAGCTTTCCAATGACACCATAACGATCCTTTTATGATGGCTAGTTTTCTTGCAACAACCGTGCAACGCGAGTGCAAAAAGCATGTAATTCGGCACTTTCCCCATACAATTCCGTATATAGCGAGTGAGAGAGGGAGGGAGGAGGTGGGATTCGTGTCAGTAGGTTCGCCGCGGTGGTCTGGAGCAGTCATACGCTCGCTACTCTCCTGCCACCACTTGTCTCTCTCTCTCAGCAACATTACGTGCTGAAATTGCCACACGACCTATGTCGAGCGCCGCCAGATAGTCCAGATTTATTATACTCGACTTATGTTGCTCGCCGCTAATTAAGGGTTAAAGCACTGTTATTGCTTGACAACGCACCCGGACATTCCCGATTGTTGGTTGATCGGCACCCTAACGTAAAAGTGATGTTCATGCCCCCGAATACTACGTCTCTCCTACAGCCCCTGGACCAGGAGGTGATAGCATGCTTTAAAGGTGCGTATGCCACTAAGACTTTCCTGATGCTCGACACTGCCACTGACACCCAAGAAGAACTGCTACAGATGTCAGACGATGAATCAGTCCCTGACTCTCTCCCACCACTCGAAGAACTGTCTGCCCCAGACTCTCCCCCACCACTGAATGAGCAGGCACCAAACGTGCCTCCACCACAACAACAACAACGACCACAACACCAACAGGAACCCGCCGACGGAGCAGCTATGACAGTGCATGCCTTTTGGAAAAGGTTTCATATTAGAATGCAGTGGATACGATGGTGGAAGCGTGGGCTGATGTGACAAGAGCTACAATCCACCATGCCTGGAGGAATGTTCTAGAGGGGTTACCTGGGCACAAGCTGGATTTACCTGATCAGCCAGTCAGGCTTGAGGCAGTGGTGGAGAGAGCAGTCGAGGTTGCCAGACGTGTGCCTGGGATGGGTGAAGTGGGGCCAGAAGATATTCAAGGTTTGATTCAGCCACCACAGGAGCCTGATGCTGAGGACCTAATGCAGGATTTGGAAGAGGAAGAACATCGAGAAGAAGACGAACCCCAGGAAGAGCCGAACACTCCTGGTCTACGGGAATTTGTAGAATTGTCACAACGCCTCAGCCATCACAAGAACAACTTTGATCCCAAACATGATCGTTCAGCACAGATAATAGCAAGCTTCACTGCTTCCATCCAGCCGTACTTCGAAATGTTTCACGACAGGATAAATGCACGCCAGCAGACACGAATAACAGATTTCTTTCGACAACGAGCACAGCAACAGGAACAAGTGGCGTCGAGTGACTCCGACTCCGACCCTCAGCCACCAGATGATTTACTGTCGGGTGTATCAGATGCCGACTACAGTGGCTTCGAGGACTCTGATGCTGAAGCTGGGGAGGGACCACGCCTTATCAACGAATGGCTGGCGGCGAGAGCATCAACTTCATCGCAGTGACGGCGATGGATCCGGGGGGGGAGGGGACGGGGGGGATGCAACACTTCATTTATTCAGCGGTAAGAGTTGCAATGGGCAAATCAACCCAATGCACATGTAAAATAACCTTTATAATTGAATTTATTATTATAACATAGGCATGGGCGGGTGCCCGACCCCGAAAGGGGTTGAAATAGGGGAGCTATCCCCCCGCCAAAGGTGGCTTTCTAGGGCCTTTCCTAGCTGATGCTGAGAGGATTGGGTTCTAGTCATGTGGTGATGGGCTGGTCTATCAGAGTGAGAACTGAGCGATCTCTGCCATACCCATAGCTTACTCTGACTGTTCCTTTAACTTATATATTTTCTAGATCTCAAGTGACGGCGTTTTTTCCGTGGATTAACCTCCCAATCTACCAAGATTGGAAGCCAAAGCGTCACATTTTTCCCTTGCCCCTCAACTTTCTCTTCATAATTGCTGAGGGGCACAGGGCCCTGGGTGGGCTTGGTTTCCCGGCGTTTCCGCACCCTCCTCAGCTCCCCGCCATGGAGTGGCTTCGGTCACCCAGGCTTTATTGTGGTCGGCAGGGAGGGTTCTGTGGGGGCGCTCGGTTATGGCCTTGGAATTGCTCGGGGCCTTGGGGCTGTTCGGCCAGGCAGCTTGGGGAACAACAACAACAACAACAACAACATAGGCTTCTATGGAGAAAAAGTGGACTTTGTGGAAATCCCCAGAACACCAAGGTATGTACCTTTAACATGTAAACATATGGGTTCGGTAACGCGGATTTTGCTAACACGGGCGGTAACCAGAACACATTGGCCGCGTTATTGGAGGACCATCTGTACTGGTACCAGCTTAACCCTCCTGGCCCGGGCAGCATGTTAAAATTACATCGCGGCAGATGGGCAGGACGGTGTCCTGTTAAAATCCGTATGCTTGAAAGCCTATTCAGCTTGGTCTGAACGCCGTGCGTCCGACGCATGTAAACAAAGCCGATCGTTGCGTCACCGCACCTCCGAAAACAATAAGGAGACGTCGGATCAATGTTATTGTTGTGACGTCAGATGAAATTAGTGTCTGAAAAGCTCCGATATTGTCAACATCTCGGCAACATTTGCTCCACGGAAATCGTCATCACAACTGAACCAGTTGACTTACAGAGCTCTACTTAACGCCAGTCTACAGATTGAAAACCGCACTACATTTATAGATGTGTGGGAAATTTCTAGCAGTTAAAATAACAAAGATACGGTAGCCTAGGCCTAGACGTTTTTCGGCCAGATCGCCAGGATACGACCTCCGTCCTTTGGAAAGGCAGCCCGGGTCACGAGGGTTAAGGGGGAAGGGTATATTTTGTTGTTGATTATTTCATATATTATTATTTTTTTAGTTTCCTCCCTAGACCTCCATCAAACTTTAAAAAAAAACATCCATTAGAACCCCCTTCTAGATTAATTAGTAAATTTTTCAGTAGCAAAATGTCACGGCCGAAGGCCAGTTCTTCCAAAATTACAGGCTCACTATCGTTCGCCAGGGCCCAGGAAAATAATTGACATCTAAATAGTACGAAAGGTACTAATATTGACAAAGAAATGGGTAGAAATTTCTTAAAATCAACAAACTATTGGGACAAACATCTTAAAATTTAAAACTAATGGGCCTAAACATGAGGGAGATAGTTCTGACCTTTCTTGTCCAGGAGATCCTTGATGTGGTCCTTCCCCGCCCTCTCCTGGGACCCCTTTAGTTGTCCACTCTCCAAGTCGGCCACCACCGCCTTCCCTGCACTGAACCCACTGGTCATGGTGGACAGTATCACACCCACTGGTCCCGTCCCAATCCAACCACTCACATACACACCTGGTAAAAAGTATTGTTATAATTTGTTTTTAACTCTAAATGCAGTGACGTCTTTCTTTATCCTATACTAGCTACCATTAGACTCAAAATGCTAACCACCTTGTTATCACTCTAACAATCCCTGGTCCAATCCAACCACTTAATATACACTCCTGGGTTGGGGGAACATATAGATAAAATGAGCCATCATCTTCATAAACCTTCAAGTACGGTAACCTATCTGCACTAGATGTAGAGCTGTGCCCGATCCAATTTTCTGATCTGATATATCCCCAATTTCTGCATTTTTCCCAATCCCATCTAGTACTCGATATTGAACATCTGATCTAGTAGATTGGCTACATATAAATAATGGAAACAAATCGACCCACGGTTACGTAAAGGCTACAGATACACTTATGTTATTTTGTGTGGTTGATAAGCTCGCATATGCATGCTATAAAAATCTATGATCTATATATTGATCAAACATAATAATAGTTGAAAAGAGAAGATGCTATGTATGCCTCAAACACTGGAATAATTGGTACTATGGAAAGTGTATGTAAGTTCTTACTTCAAAGGTCATGAGGCTCGTGATTGTTAAATCACTAGTGGTCGAGAATCACAGAATCAGCCTACTAAGACAAACATCACTCTTTATGATTTTTCTTTCACGACTAATCATTGCACCAGTTATTATATTTTGTTGATAGATTCACTAAGCGGTATTGAATATTTCATATTTCCTTTGCAGGGAATGTTGTTAAAACACGGAGCCTACAAAAAGACGCAAAGGATGATGATTCTTTATGGCCAGAAATTTGTGTCATACAGTACATATATATACCGGTATCTTACAAACACGCAATTAAAGGCTATATTCATAAATTGTAACTTTCGATTTTGCCTATGTAAATTAATGATATTAACAATAATAGAATACTGTTGAAAGGTCTGATCCAAACAGAACTGATAATTGTAAATGTTCAAAATTATAAGAAATAAAATGCTCGGCTTATAATAATAATAATAATAATAATAATAATAGTTTTTAAAGCTAGCGCATGCTAAGCCAGCTAAGGATAGCCCAATAAGGCCGATTAGGCGTATTTCCATTGGGGTCCTGTACTACTACCCATCCCCTTGCTCATGAGGGATGGTAACGACTCAGTGCTTGTGAAAAATCTTTAATGCGCCGAGTGTGGGCGCGATCCCGGGCCTTCTGGGTGGAAGTTCGAGACGCTAGTCACTACACCAGCGCGGTCGCTCTACACCAGCGCGGTCGCTGGTCGCTTCAATAATTATGACAGTATTTGCATTAGTTTTGTTCATTATCACTACTGTATACGATCAAATCCGATCCGATTTGATAATCAGATATTATTAATTTACAATTTCCGATCAAATAATAACCCTCGTCGAACAGCGATTTATACCTTCACGCGAACGCTGGAACCATATGTTTCGTTGAATTCTTTGGATTTTGGCGCACTTACAATTACTGTACACAAAAAAATGGCCTAACCTAGGTTTTATATATATATATATATCCAGTGGCAGTACTCGTTGTTATCTTGCGATACATACATACATAACATACATAACAAAGGGTGGACCGAGGAAGACCTGGGATCGGACTATACGCGCCGATCTCAAATCCAAGAACTTGACAAGTGAAGCAGCCCTTAACAGGGTTGCCTGGAACGCTGCCATTAGGACAAGAGACTGAAACTGCACTTATGTGTGGAACACTCAGTCTTAAAATTTTATGTATGTATGTATCTTGCGATGGGTGAAGACTATGTCTCTAGACCAAGTTGTTCAGTTTTTATGGTGAAAATAACTAGGCCAGTTATGGCCGCCGAGTTTCGTCATTTACCGATACTCATATCTCTACCAATAAATGGCCTAACCTAGTTTATATTCATACCAGAGGCAGTACCGGTACTCGGTGATAATTGCGATGGGTGAAGACTAGAACACTGTAAATTAAGCGGTTATTGTGAGAGGTGCAAAATAAAAGCCAGTGTTTTGTTATGATACTGAGAACTGTTCCAATGCGGCGACGCAGCAGCAGCAGCCACGGCTATGGTTTCTTTACATTCGTTCAACAATTTATTATTGATTATGGATTATGAATTATGTAATAATATTGATTATTTTGATTACTGATTATTGATTACTGATATATTTCACCATTGTAACCATTCCTAAGTCACTGTCTGCTTTCATGCATCGTTTGGGACTCAGGAAATAGCAATACAAGTACTGTACAAGCTTTCGTTAGGCCTGCTTGCAAGCAGGAGTCACATGACTAACTGGCTATGTGTTCTTGTTCTTGTTGGTTGTACGGACCATCTGCTAAGACAACAAAAACTTCCCTTAGTGTGGTCTTAAGTGGTTTTATGCCATGAAAGAAGACTATGGAGCTATGTAGGCCAGCCGTGTGTTATGGAGAAAGACTCGATATAGAGCTATGTAGGCCACCCAGGGAGAGAGGTTAATCGACAAATTCTTACAAAAGCACAGCCTAACTAAATGGTATTTAAAGATAATTCAATCTCACTGGGCTTCTGAAATCCATTGGTTAGTATGTGTTCACATATCTATCTATCTATCTATCTATCTATCTAGATAGATAGAGTACAGTATGTGTTCCTATATACTGAGGCCCCTTGATTGAATCATCGAGAGGAATTGACCGAAGCTATAAAAATACTGGTAATGTACTATGGAAGAGATCACTGGATGTTATAGATCAAATATTTCATGTAAATACTAGTACTGTAGTCTATTACTTGAACAGAGTGCTGGCAAGTTTAAATAATGTACTGTTTTTTTTTTTTTTTTTTTTTTTTTAAAGAGACAATGAACGGAGGAAGGAAAACACAGATAAAACAAAAAGGTCCATGTGCCTAAAGGCATCCTCCATTCATAAAATGTTTGTAACAACTGGATTTAAACATTTGTAGATTGTAAGTTTGTGGAAAGCAATTCGAGGGAAGTGAATTCCAAAGAGTAGTAGCTCTGGGGATAAATGAATTCTGATAAGCAGAAGTTCTGCATTGTGGAGGAGAAAGTGTAAATTCATGGGCGCTCTAAGCTGCCCTAGTTCTATGGGGAAAGATGTGGAGAGGCGGCACAATTGAAGCAAGTTCCTCGGAAAAATTGCTGTGAAAATATCTGTAGAATAATGCAAGGGATGCAACGTTTTTCGTATGGATAATGTAGGAAGGTCCTGTGTGATTGCAGGGTTATTGATTAATCAAATAGCTTTATTTTGAATTTTGTCCAACTGCCTCAATGCAACCACTCCAATTCCACCCCACAGAGGTGAACAGTAATCCATCTGAGAATGCACATGACTTTTATATATTACGGCCAACTGCTCGTCAGTGAAGAATTCTCGAACTCTGTACAGGAGTCCCAGTTTTTTAGAGGCATTCTTAGCAATGCTTCTAACATAATGTGTCCAGCTCAAGTTAGTAGTTAATGTTACACCGAGAATGTCAATACTAGGGGAAGTGGGAATATTTACATCATTAAAAAATAT
Source organism: Paralithodes platypus (assembly GCA_032716605.1). Taxonomy (NCBI): domain Eukaryota; kingdom Metazoa; phylum Arthropoda; class Malacostraca; order Decapoda; family Lithodidae; genus Paralithodes; species Paralithodes platypus. The sequence continues at coordinate 52,008,186 of CM064514.1, read as the reverse complement.
ATGGGAGTCAGTGAGATTCTGTCGGTTAGAAAATTGAATGTACTTGGTTTTCTGCAGAGGTGGGCAGGTGCGCACCATTTGGCGCTCTGCGCTCTGCGATCCGGTGCGCATTACCAATATAGAGGAGCGCGGAGCGAGGAGCGGCAAAATTCTGAAATCGGAGTGCAGGCGGGGAGCGCAGCTAGAAATTCGCGCTCCTTTCTGGCGCTCCGGAGGCGATTTTTCCTGTCAACAACAGGTACAAGAACGTCATTATCGTGTACAGTACAGTCATCGTACCGTTCGTACGGTGTTACCCACGGTGTTAGTGAACTGTGATACAGTGATACTATGATAGTGACAGACTGACAGTGATACAGTTGTTAACTTGTTATTTTTTTTGGGGGGGGCTTTTGCTAACGCAAAGTAAACCTTACGGGCAAGTTACAGCTTACGAAGGGGCCTAAGGGTAAGTCTGGCAGTGGTATAGCCCGAGCCTGTCTGACTGTCTGAGTGTCTGTGGACAGCTTGGACGGGTCCAATAATCATAATATAATCAATTAATCATATCATATTAAATTATTATTCATTTAATCATGTAATCAACTAAATAGTAAATACTAATCAATGTAATCATGTTGTATTGTTGTTATTGTATTGTTAGGCTTGTTAGAATGTTAGCTTGATAAGTTTAACTGTTTAAGTTTCTCAGTTTGGACAGTTTCTGTAATTCTTTATGTCATATCATAGATATCAATGGACAGTCACAATGTCACAAACTCACAATGATATCAATCATATCATATCATTAACATTTGCAATGATATCAATCATATCATATCATTGACATTTGATTCATTGATATGACATAAAGAATAACAGAAACTGAGAAACTTAAACAGTTAAACTTCAGAAAGACACCATGACTTGAGGTTTTGAATTCTTGGAATTTAGTAAAGTGAAAGACAAAGGACAAAGTGAAGGACAAAGGTAAATAATTAAATAACTTCTAGAAGCTGTTTTGTTTGTTTTGTTTTTTATATACCTATTTTTGGGAGCGCGGAGCGGGAAGCGCATCGGATCTGCTGACAAAAGGAGCGCGTGAGCGCTGCCGCATTACCTTATGTCTGATGAGCGCGGAGCGCTGCCGCATTACCGGTCCCACCGGAGCGCATCCACCTCTGGTTTTATGTGCATTAAAGGAAACTAGATTCTCTTGTCCCCATTCATTAATTCTAGAAAGGTCCTGGTTCAGAGAAATTGCAGTGTTTATTTTTGAATTTATAAGATCGGGTTGGGTGAAAGAATTGGTAAATGTGAAGGAACTGTGGAGTGTTGAGTCATCTGCGTAGGAATGTATTGGATTATGAGTGGTAGATATGAGATCATTGATATGAATGAGGAACAGAGTTGGGGCCAAAACTGATCCCTGGGGAACACCAGCATTTATTGAGTGAAATTGAGAATAAAGGCCATCTACCATTACACGTATTTTCTGTTATGAAGATAAGAAGAAATTAGTGGAACTAATGATGCAAGGCTGTAGTGTGACATCTTCGACAATAAGGATTGATGCCAGACTCTATCAAATGCCTTTGATATATCCAGTGCTATTGTATGTGTTTCACCATGTTGGTCTGTAGCTTGGTTGATTTGATGCGTAAGAAGGCAAAGAATATCTGCAGTTGATCGACATCGTCTAAAACCATATTGCCTATCACTGATTAATTTATTATTCTCAAGATGCTTAATTATGTGATTATTTAATATAATTTCAAAGACTTTACCAAGAGTGGAAGTTATAGCTATTGGTCTGTAGTTTGATGGATCTGAAGAGGCACCTTTTTTAGGAACTGGATGGATGTTTGCTTCTTTCCAGGGTACTGGGAAGCATGAGGTATGAGTACACAGACGGAATTTTTTTGCCAATACAGGAGCGAGCACCAAGGAGCAATTCTTAAGTACTATTGGAGGAATTTCATCTGGACCAGGAGCCTTATCTACTGAGAGATTCTGCAAAATAGTTTTGACATGTCTGGTGTGGATCTTAAGTGAGGGAATTTCAGGCGAATTAAAATTAAGTACAGGGACATCTTGATTTATTTCATCTAAGGTTGAGTTGGTGGAGAAAATATCCGCAAGAAGGTTAGCTTTACCTCGTGGGTCACTTACAAGATTGCCAGTCGGAGATTTTAATGGTGGAATGGATGAAGCAGTAGTGAAGTTGGATTTGAATGAGTTAAGAGTAGACCAAATATTTTGTTATCATTTGGATTATTTAGAAGTTTATTTGCCTGCTTGTGGAGAAAGTTTGATTTAGTTAGGTTTAATACAGTTTTGGCATGATTTCTGATGTTTCTAAAGTAATTAAAGGCTTCATGTATTTTTTATCTTGAGTATGCATTGTAGGCTATTGTTTTTTGTTCAGTTACTCTAGCACAATTATGGTCAAACCATTTAGGTGAATTAGATCTTTTACTGTACTTATGATGAGGAATAAAAGTTTCCATTCCAATTTTTACAAAATCTTGTATGTGGCTCAAGGTGGAGTGTGCATCATTAGAAAAGAAAGAGGTCCAGGGAATATCAATAAAGAAACCTTGAAGACCCTCCCAGTCTGCCCTATCGTAATGCCATTTAGTCACCAAAACAGGTTCAGAGTGGGAAGGTGTGGTAGGTGATAGACAGGTGGCCTGTATCAGACAGTGATCAGAAGATCCAAGCGGGGACCTCACTGTAACATCATAATTTTCTGAATTGGTTGTTAAAAATAAGTCCAGTAGGTGGGAATTATGATTAGGATTATCTGGTACACGGGTGGGTTGGTTGACTAGTTGAGTGAGATTAAATGAGTCTGCAAATAGCTCACATTCAAGACCAGCATCATCAGTCCTGGCTGAATGAGTGAGCCATTCAACATTATGGACATTAAAATCACCCAACACAGTGATTTCAGAAGAAGCATTTAAGTTGAGGACACTGAGTTGTGAGGACAGAGAATCAAAAAGACTTTGCTCTGGAGGAGTATTTGGGGAACGGTAGATGCAACATATGTATTTAAATTTACCAGCAGAAATTAATTTGTATATAGAATAATCATAATAGGGACAATTGAAACTAGTAACCGCCTCCAGGGCAATTTCAGATTTTGCGAAGCAACATACACTTCCTTTAGGTCTGAAATTTTGGAGCAGTTGATAACCTGGAAAATTAAATCTAGACGTGTCAGATGTGGATGTTACTTGAGTCTCTGTCAAAAAAAGGAGAGTAGGGGATTCTGCTTGAAGAAATTGGTGTACAGAATTGATGTTAGAGTGAAGTCCCCTTATATTACTAAAGAAAAAGCTGCACCGACGAGCAGCTTTGGGACGTTGCAATGCTCTTGACACAGTCGCATGATGACGACCGGGAGGGCCCTGTGTCAATGACCCAACCCTGCCGGGTTACTTACGTCACACATATCCACCATCCTACCTGTATGTCCAGTGACCCTGCTGTTCTGGTTGGCCACAGTTCCTGTGGCTGTATTAAATGGCAGGGAAGGGTCCAGACTGACACCCTGGTACCCTACACTCCGCACCACCAAGCCACACTCTAACGTCTCCGTCTCGTTGGTTGACACCGCTTTCTCCTTTCCTACTTCTCCCTTTAGTCTGGAAATACAGTGGATATTAACAATGGTAGACCCTCTAATAACATAGCTAATTCCCTGAGCTAACCAACATTTATAAAAAATACACATAGGGGCATCCAAATAATATTTTTAAAGACCTATCTAGTTCTGAACAGATGCCTGAAGCCCCCCCTTTTACCTTTTATTTTTTTTGCAGTCCGTTTCAAACATAATACAGTACTGTAAAAATAGTTAACTAATGTCCAAACACACTCAAACATATGGCATTATAAGTACTGTATACCTGAAAACATTAAATAATTTTAATCAGAGTAGCATTGAGAGAAGCTGGTGCATCATATGGGAATAATTATATCAGATCAGATGTAGTTCGAGGGAAGCTAAACCTTGACAACGGTTTCCCTCTGTTTATTTCTTCACTTTGAGTCTTCAGTCTTGGGTTTCTTTCATTCTTAAAATACATAATAATTATCTACTATCTCCTTTGAGCTTTCTAATTTTTTCTCATGGATGAGAAAGTCTCCAATAATTATTTGTGTCTTCCAAAGGACCAGGGAAAATAACATGCAGTTTAATAAAGAAGACAAATTTTAATTAATACGATACAGAGATGATAATTTCATTAAAGAGAACACAAGTTACATAACAGAATCCAACCACATAATAGAACGTAAAGACAATGTGAAAGACCTTGGGGTGATAATGTCTGAAAATATGAGACTTAACACCTTAAGAGCGGCCTAGGCGGTAATTTCTATGTACCGCCCAGCGTTTTTTTTTTACCATAAATGGGGTTGTTTCCGTGCTCTTTTTCATGCATAAACAAGACCCAGAGCGTAATACAAGTATGTATCCCTGAAAGGGCGTAAATTGAGCTTTCCAATGACACCCGAACCATCCTTCTACGATCACTGGTTGTCTTGCAACGATCGTGCAACCGAAGGGCAAAAACGGTAAAATACAGCAATTTCTTTATATAATTACGTATGTAGCGAGGGAGTGAGGGTGGATGTAAGTGGAGATGTTGTTGTTCCCCAAGCTGCCTGGCCGAACAGCCCCAAGGCCCCGAGCAAGACCAAGGCCATAACCGAGTGCCCCCCACAGAACCCTCCCTGCCGACCACAATAAAGCATGGGTGACCGAAGCCACTCCATGGAGGGGAGCTGAGGAGGGCGACAGAAACGCCCGGGAAACCAAAGCCCCACCCAGGGCCCTGTGCCCCTCAGCAATTATGAAGAGAAAGCTGAGGGGCAAAGGAAAAAAATGTGACGCTTTGGCTTCCAATCTTGGTAGATTGGGAGGTCAATCCACGGAAGAGACGCCGTCACTTGAGATCTAGAAAATATATAAGTAAAAGGAACAGTCAGAGTAAGCTATGGGTATGGCAGAGATCGCTCAGTTCTCACTCTGATAGACCAGCTGTTACGATCGGGTCTCGTATAAATCAGTGGCTCTTATACATTGGACTAGACTGGCATAAATGCAACAACGGAAACGCTAGATCCAACCCCTGATATATAATCCCGTCGAACAAAGAACACATATACCCTCCAGAGTTATATCTGCGATAGCGGGGTATCTTAACTCTCAGTATCTATGTGCTTCTACTATAGGCTGATGTTCTCTGAAACAGCCTATTACCTATAACTATATGGTTGCTTAGTTATGGTACACAAGGAAAAGATAGTTAACTTAATTAAATCACAAGAGTGATCTAATGCAAACAAGAAGAAGGTTTACTTAATGTTACTTTAATCAATAATATCTGTCACTCCTTTATGAAAGAAAGTGTTGTAAAGTCCTCAAGCACCGAACAAGGAATCTTCTGAATAATGTCGGATGCTACTAAGAAGAACGTATCGGAAATGGAACCACAAAATAGCAGGAGGCAGGACAATGCACGTGTAGGCTAAATACACAAAAAGGCTGGACCTATAATGTTATTGGACACAAGAATATTATAAGCGGTGCAACAGTAATAATGCTCGCCACGAAAAAGTAGTACTCCTATTAACAAAACCGGTCTATGCTGGTTGTGTCTCTCTACAGCAACCTAGACCTCAAAATGCTTATGTAGAAATAATGGGTATGCATAAAAGAGTATATGATCTAATCCAGCTAATGTCTACCCGGGTTAATAAAGTCTAGCTGGGATGCGCAAAGGTACAGAATTCTGGTGGAGCAAGGCAGCTCCTAGCCTAGTGTGGACCTTGGGTCTGTGCGGCCTGATTACGTTAATATGAAGGGGTGCTCTCTTGAGGATTCTCGATCACAAGTATCGAGTATCCTCCTGGCGACCCTCAAAAGTAAAAGCAAATAGAGTTAGAACAGTGTTGGGTGGATTAGGCAAGCAGCCCTCACGCACTACACAGTCTAAACTCCAAGGTACACAGACAAAAGATCCACCCAGGTAACCCACAGAATCCGTAGTGTCGTGCAGCTCAAAAGTAGCCTACACACAGTGAAAACACCAACAGCAAGGTACCTGATCCCTAGTCTAGCATTATTTAACCCTGTAGAAACATTAGTGATTGATGGAGACAGTCCGAGCAATACAATCTCCCAAAAAGACAATGACTATCTTCAACCTTAGCCTAGTACATAAGAAATGTGAGATCCAGCATATAATACAGTCTGGCCACCAATTCAAGGTGTGGATGCAGGGAACCAGAGGGGGATTGATATTAATAAAAGGTGAGGAAGTAGTGGAAATGATAGAGGCAGTAGGAGAGAAAGGTTCTAAGACAAGAGTGTGGAACAGTTCAGGGGAGATGCTTAGAGTATGCTGTCTGGGACGGATCTGACAAGGATATTCCCAGGGACCGCATGGCTGGAGTCCCAGTTCGCAGGAATGGCACGAGGGCGCGCGACAGTCGCCCAGTAAGCAGCCGCCTAGTAGGCCGTGTTAGGCAGGAGGCAATGAATCCCGCGAGGCCTATGTAAGGGGGCCAGCCACGCGCTACACTCACCACCAAGTCACACCACCTGGTCACACCACCTGGTCACACCACCTGGTCTCTCTCTCTCTCTCTCTCCCGCTCGCCTTCCCATCATTCAACTACTTAACACAATACTTTCAATTGACTAAATAAAATAGAAAGGATTGTGACAGACGAAAATAAAGAACAGTTCTGAACTGTCTGCAACACAAGCTTTCTCGAGAAGTACACAATGATAGGTAGACTGTAGCTATATTCTCTGCCCTGGCGAGTCCTAGCGAGTAAGCCATGCGGTTCTGGGGGAAGCGGTGAGCATCACACAGCCCATCACCACATGACTAGAACCCAATCCTCTCAGCATCAGCTAGGAAAGGCCCTAGAAAGCCGCCTTTGGCGGGGGGATAGCTCCCCTATTTCAACCCCTTTCGGGGTTGGGCACCCGCCCACGGCGGCCGTGGCGAGCGGTCAGGAGGTAATCTATGCTCCTCCCACCGCTCCGCTCTCTCTCAGAGCACATTAAGTCCTCAAAATTGCATTCGACAATAGCCGGGCCCCGCCCATAGGCCCCATTTTATTAATTCGACAATAGCCGGGCGCCGCCAGAGAAGGGTTAAAGAACATAACCAGTCAAAGTTTCAGCTGCGAAACGGCTAACAGGTTGGATTCTACGTACATTTAAAACTTGCGGTGAATTTCCTATGATAAAGCTCTTCAAATCCCTGGTGCTACCGCGGCTAGAATACTGTAATGTATCAACATCACCATACAAAGCAGGTGAAATTAATGACTTAGAAAGTGTACAAAGGAACTTTACCTCACATATAAACTTGGTAAAACAGTTACACTATTGGCAGTGTTTAAAATCACTAAAGCTGTATTCGTTGGAGCCGTAGAAGGGAACGTTACTTAATATATACGTGATAAATCGCAGAGGGTTTTATACCAAATCTACATAACCCAATAGCAATGAAGTTAAGTGATAGGAGAGGCTGGGAATGCGATATCCCCAAGATGAAAAATCGGGGTACTATTGGATCGAGAGGGCTGGTTATCACATAGAGGAGCACGTATCTTTAACAAACTTCCGCGGCGAGTAAGAGACACGAGGGGCATCTCATTAGACAGCTTCAAGAGAGCCCTCGATGTCGAACTATAAAAAGTGCCAGACGAGCCGATCTTCGCAGGGGAGCGCTCCGCCCCCTTGAACAGTCTGCTGCACCAATTTTCAAACAACAATGAAGGGCGGTGCACTCCTCGGTGCCACTAGCAGAGTGACGAAATTCCACATAGGTAGACATAGGTAGGTAGAAGGTTGATGCTTGTGTTCCCAATAAATAACAAGGGTTTATGATACTGCAATCATTATCTTCTAATTTATGATTCAAGACTGAAACCATACTTCTTAAGGAACATTTGGTCTTTAACCTTCGCCGAACGGTGGTTTAAACCTTTCCGCCAGCGCTGGATCCGGGTGAAACATCGAATTCTCAGGATTTTTGCGCGCTTATAAATACGCAAAAAAATGGCCGATCCTAGGTTATATAAATATCCAGAGTCAGTACTCGTTGTTATCTTGCGATGGGTGAAGACTAGAATTCTCTAGACCAAGTGGTTCGATTTTGATTGTGAAAATAACATAAATATGTAGGTCAGTTATGGCCGCAGCGAGCCTGGATTCGTGTGAATGCTTGAGTTTCGTCATTTATGGATACACATATCTCTGCAAATAAATGTCCTAACCTAGGTTATATACATACCATACCAGAGGCAGTACTCATTGTTATCTTGTGATGGATGAAGACTAGAACACTGTACATTAAGCGGATATTGTGTGAGATGGAAAATAAAACCGAGTGCTTTGGCCTGTTACTGAGAATTGTTTGAATGTGGCGATGCAGTATCGGCGACCACGGCTACGGTCTATTTACATTCGTTCAACAATTGATTATTGATTATGGATTACTGTACAGGTCTCCCTCGATATACGATTGGGTTACGTTCCTGAAAACACGATCTTAAATAGAAAAATTGGATAGCGAACCCTAAGATGAATGGGGTAAATGGGGATGCGTTCTCGGACCAGCCAAAACCCAAACCCAAACACCTAAAACCCTCTAATAATATCGTAAATTGGGGCATCGGATAGTGAGGGAGACCTACTGTATATGTATAAATATTGATTATATGGATTATTGATAACTGATTTATTTCACCGTTGTAACCATTCCTAAGTCACTGTCGACTGCTTTCATGCATCGTTTGGGACTAAGGAAAATCAATACAAGCTTGCGTTAAGGCTGCAAGCAAGCAAGAGTCAGCTGACTGACTGGCTACGTGTTTTTGTAATGATTCTATGCTATTACTGCCGCTTCGGCCCATGGGTCAACCACTCTGGCGTGATGCTGGAAACTCTACAGGTCATCTAACCTAACACACTTTCAAGCAAAGACGCATTTTCTGACTAAATTATCGACCACAGACTGTGGCGGAGGGGTATCCCAACCTACCAATTCCTATCAGATGCCAGTATCAGGTGAAATACTTACACATGCATGGAAAAGATTTACTTGGAAAAGAATAATCTACTATCTAACAGGCAATTTGGATTCAGGGAGGGTACCTCATGTGTTACAAATCTACTCAGTTTTTATGACAGAGTGGTTGACATATTACAAGAGAGAGATGGATGGGTGGATTGCGTATATATTGACATGAAGAAAGCTTTTGACAGAGTATCGCATAGCAGGCTGAAGTGGAAATTAAAAGAGTATGGAGGGATTCAGGGTAGTTTGTTAAATTGGATGGAGGACTATCTTTCAGGGAGACAGATGAGGACTACTATCAGAGATAAATTTTCTACGTGGAAAGATGTCACAAGTGGAGTTCCGCAGGGAGCGGTGCTGGCTCCCATAATGTTTCTAATATACATTAACGACATGCCAAAGGATATAAATGCATATATGAATATGTTTGCAGATGATGCCAAGATCATGAAGCGTATAGAAGATGAAAACAGTGGTAGGGAATTACAGAGGGATTTGGATAGGATAGATCAATGGAGCAAGAAGTGGAAAATGGAATTTAACACAAATAAATGTCATGTAGTGGAAATGGGAGTAAGTAAAAGAAGGCCTCATACGGAATATAAGTTAGGAGAAAACACTATTAACCCATCAGAGAAAGAAAAGGACTTAGGGATAACTGTTAGGAGTGATCTTTCACCTGAGAATCATATTAATAAGATAGTGGGAGAAACATATGGACTGCTAAACAGAATAAAAATAGCCTTTAACTATATAAACGAGGAGATGCTGGAGAAAATAATAAAAACATTGGTGAGACCAAGACTGGAGTATGCGGCAGTGGTGTGGGCACCACATCTAAAAAAGCATATAAAGAAGCTGGAGAAGGTTCAGAGAGCTGCAACTAGGATGATACCAGAACTGAGAGAATTACCATATGAGGAGAGATTAAAGAAATTAGATTTACCATCTCTAATGGATAGGAGGGAGAGAGGCGATATGATTATGATGTACAAATGTGTGAGAGGACTCGAAAAGGTGGACAAGAAGGGTTATATTGTGAAAGATAATGGTAGAACTAGGGAGCATAGATATAAACTAATGAAAGGAAGATGTAAAGGAGATGTGAGAAAGTATAGTTTCCCTTACAGAAGTATAAGTAAGTGGAATCAGTTGGAAGAGGAAGTGGTGTGTGCCAAAAACATTCATATTTTTAAGGCAAAGTTAGATAATTGTAACTCAGGAAGCGGGACAATACGAGCCTAAAAAGCTCAACTCCTGTATACTACAAATAGGTAAATACAAATAGGTAAATACATAACTACACAAGTCTTAAAATATGTAACATAATGTAAATTGAACAAACCTCTAGTGAACACCAACCTGTTAACTGCCATTCTAAGGCCAGTAACCTGCCCCTCAGAACCAGATAAGACTTCCACGGGGCTGCGAAGGAAGGTGAGTCCCCAGGTGCGTTCGGCGGCAGCATAAGAGGCTGCCAGCTTGGTGTCCGGTGGATCCAGGGCCGTCTTAGCCAGCAACTCCAGGAGTCGCTTGCGAGGACGAGGCAAATCTGAATAAGGTTACAGATCAATGCGACTCACAAAAGTGTTTATTATAGCTATTTTTGGATGGGCAACTATTTTCTGATAACTTTATTGGGCTTTCTGAAAAATTAGACTAGACTGCATCTCTTTTACTTCCTCATTTGTCTGTCTATCTCTCTTAAGTAACTCCACATGCACTTCTTCAGTACAGTAGCCTACTGTAACTCATTTCCACCACTCTCAATCTTGATTAATGTCTCTCCAACAACATCCACGCTTCACACCCATATGTCCTTACCTTTGGATACCTTTGGATGTGTTCGCCGCTCCTCTAGCGGCACCAAGGAGCGCGACGCCCCTCGTTATGGGTGGTGATTTGGTGCAGTAGACTGTTTGAAGCGACAGCTCGCTCCCTTGCGAGGATGGGCTCGTCTGGCACTTTTTGCAGTTCGACATCTAGGGCTCTCTTGAAGTTGTCTAACGAGATGTCCCTCATGTCTCTTACTCGCCGTGGGGGTTTGTTGAAGAGACGTGGGCCTCTGTGTGATAACCAGCCCTCTCGCAGAGAGCCCATAGCACCCCTGTTATTCATCCGGGGGATTTCGCATTCCCAGCCTCTCCTATCACTGAATTTCATGACTATCGGAGTATGTAGGTTTGGTACTAAACCCTCTGCGATTTTCCATGTGTATATTATTAGGTAACGTTCTCTTCTACGTTCCAGTGAGTACAGATTCAGTGCTCTTAAACGCTCCCAATAGTGTAGATGTTTTATCGAACTTATATGCGAAGTGAAATTTCTTTGTACACTCTCTAAGTCATTTTTTTCACCTGCTTTGTATGGGGATGTTAATATGCTACAGTATTCAAGCCGCGGTAGCACTAGAGATTTGAAGAGCGTTATCATAGGTAATTCACCGCGTGTTTTAAAAGTACGCAGAATCCAACCCGTTTAGACGTTTCGCAGCCACCACTTTGACCTGGTTATGTACTTTGAAACCCATATTTTCAGACATTAATACCCCAAGGTCTTTCACACTGTCTTTCCGTTCTATTATCTGGTTAGATTCTGTTAAGTAATTTGTAATTTCTTTAACACCATTATTATCTCCGTACCGTATTAATTGGAATTTTTCCTCATTGAATTGCATGTTGTTTTCCCTGGTCCACTGGAACACTACATTCATGTCTTCCTGCAGTCGGCCCGTGTCCTCTTGTGTGTTTACTATCTTGCTTAATTTTGTGTCATCAGCAAAAGACGACACCGTACTGTGTCTGGTGTTGGTATCTATGTCGCAAATTAGTATGAGGAACAGAAGGGGCGCTAGCACTGTTCCTTGGGGCACTGAGCTTTTGACATCCGAAGGCTCAGAAGTGACTTGGTTTACTGCTACCGATTGTTTTCGGTTTACGAGGAAATTGTATATCCACCGTCCGATTTTCCCAGTTATACCTTTTGCTTTCAGTTTGTGGTCTATTATACCATGGTCACATTTATCAAATGCCTTAGCAAAATCGGTGTAAATGACATCCACGTGTCAATGTCGAGATTACCACAATTATGCAGTGATTTCTTTAATTATATGCTCAGTACCTACTTGTCACTGCTGTCAGCATTCCTACAATTCTCTTCCCCACTTGTACCCTCTCTTGCACTTCATCCTCTATACTCCCATCTTTACTCATCACACTGCCCAAATACTTAAGGGGGGATGGTTCACTTTTTGAGCGATTTTTGCATGTATTAATTATTTTTCTAGTTTCCTCCCTAGACCTCCATCAAATTTAAAAAAACATCCATTAGATCCCCTTCTAGATTAATTTGTACATTTTTCGGTAGAAAAATGTCCCGGCCGAAGGCCGTTTCTTCCAACATTACAGGCTCACTATCGTTTGCCAGGGAAAAAATCGACACCTAAATAGCACGAAAGGTCTAAATATTGACGAAGAAATGGGGTGAAAGGTCTTAAAATCGACTAACTAATGGGGCAAACATCTTAACATCTGAAAACTAATGGGGATAAACATGAGGGAGAAAGTGGTCCAGAAAACCGGCCCATGTCCCCTTAAATGAGTTGACTTTCTCCATTACCTGACCATTCAACGTCGCCTCACTCTCTGTGAATGCATCCCTCTCAAAGACCATAACCTTACTCTTCCCAAAATTGAACTTCAATTTCCATTTCTCACACACATTTCCAAACATATTTACCAAATTTGCAACTCCCACTGGGCCACTCATCAAAACTGTATCATCAGCACATGCAGCTTCCACACACTCCTTTCCCTTCTCAGGAGTATTTGAACATTCACTGCTCTTCCTTGTATTTGTTTAATGACTCCATCATATACACAACATACTGAATAACCATGGGGACATCACAAACCCTTACTTTAACCAGTATATATCAACATTCCGATCAAACAAGCTCTGTTCATCCTCTACATACATTGCCGCCCTTGCACCATCGTCCATGCGCTTCACCACTTCCAAACTACCGTACTTTGTATATTCTCAATACTTTCCAAAAACCTTCTCTATCTACTACTCAACTTTCAACTTTCTCTTCATAATTGCTGAGGGGCACAGGGCCCTGGGTGGGGCTTTGGTTTCCCGGGCATTTCTGCACCCTCCTCAGCTCCCAGCCATGGAGTGGCTTCGGTCACCCAGGCATTATTGTGGTAGGCAGGGAGGGTTCTGTGGGGGCGCTCGGATATGGCCTTGGCCTTGCTCGGAGCCTTGGGGCTGTTCGGCCAGGCAGCTTGGGGAACAACAACAAAAACAACTACTCTGTTATACTGTATCTGTACTGTATCAAAATCCTTCTCCTACAACCCATGCTGGTTAGGCTTTGCTGCATGTCTGCCTGCTGAAACCGGAACTTCTCCGGGAGGTCGAGAGCCGGGGGAGTGCTGGAGTGACCTGGGTGATCCTTGGTCTCTGGGTCTTCTCCTGGGTGACCTAGATGTGTGTGAATTTGTGTTTTGTTTTTGTGTGTTCATTATTTGTTTTGTGTTATGTTATCCCTGTTTGGGCTCTGTCTTGAGTCGGCCACCCCCAGAAAAAAAGGGGGGAGGGGGGAATGGGACTGAGTAAATAGATAGATAGACAACCCATGCACATCATGATAGGCTACCCAAGAGATTCCAAGAATTGTAAGGGTGAATGAAGTTGTATGTCGGTAGCTACATGAACATGTACTGTAAGGTAAAATCAATAAAATGTTCATACCTATCCCAGTCTTTCTAAAAATGTCATATACGGTACATATTTTACCTACTACCAAATCCCTCTCCTACAGCCCTCATCTCGTATGACCTCCGCACATCATGCAACCCAAGTACACTACTCTGTGCATCAGGTTTGTATACATAAGACTATTCAGGGTGAGGTGGGGTTGGACCATACTACTAGTGGACAAATATTTATCTAAAATCACATGAAGGCTGGCAATGAGAAACATTATATGTGGATGAAACTTTCATTACTTGCACATCCTTTGGCATGCAGATAATTACGAAATACAGTATGCTTGCAACACTGGAAAATAAATTCAAGGGGGGTACAATTTGTATGGACCATCACTCAGGGGGTGATGGACCATACAGACCACCAAAAAATTGCTTACAGCTTAAATGGACACTTAGATATATATATATTATTTTAGCCCTTATACTTAAACCCCTTATTGGCGGCGCTCGACTTAAGTCGTGCACCAATTTGCAGCAAGTTAGGAGCATTATTAAGGCTTTTAAAGGGTTAAAATCGAGTGCAAATGGCCGGGAGCACAGCGGGCCAGACAGCCGACTCCCAGGGCTTACCGCCGCCCATTAACTCATGTTCCCTGTGTTCTCGAGAGGCCGGCAGTGTAGCCAGTAGTGAGCATAGCTGGGAAAAATATACCGATATATGCTAAACTCCCATGTTCGTGGCATCACTGCAAGAGAACCACGAGTGCTACGTAGCTCGTTCTGGTCTCATTTTGAAGCTTTTAGCGCCTAGTTTTTTGCTAAATAATTTTTTGTTCATGCAGATGCTTGATTTATCATGCAGGAGGGCCTGAATATGCCCAAATGAGCCCAAAACACCCCGCTAGACAAGGGTTAAATAGTAAAATACCCTACTATAATTGGGCAAAATATTTGGCTGGAGGCCAAGTATTAAGCAAATAATACTTCAAATAATCATATAGAGAAAAAGAAGGCATATATTATCAGAAATTACTTTTGCTGCTTATATAATTGCATGGATGGATGTATAAGTCATGTTAACAGATCTTTTACAGACCCAGGGGTAACCTACCATACACGGAAATTTCCATGTACGGAACAACACGTACGCTAGGTTTTGGGGAAACAATTTGGAGAAATTTTATTAACAGAAATAAGTCTTCCAAATCTGGCCTATAACATGCCTTAGTGCTTATATTCACTTTTACTTACCCATATCTCTATATATCTACAATACCTTAAGATTATCATAAATATACATAGAAAGGTATAAAATTACATCAGACATGACAAAAAACAATATAATGACCTCACATACTCATTTCAATGCTCCGTCTGGCGTCACTCAGTCCGCCGATTGCTATGCATGCAGTGTTGCCAGTGCTACCAGGATTTTCTGCTACACCTAATTTCTAGCAATTTAGGGCTGTCGTACGGTACATCACCAAGTATGGTCCAACCCCACCTGACCCCTACCAATCTTAAATCTGTGTCCTTTCTTTTTAGTCATTATCATAGAATACCAGTATATAAAGATAAATTTGTTTTCCAGTTTTTATGTTTTTGGAAAGGATAATGATGCAATGAAATGTAAATTTTCTTGTATTTTCTTTTTTCCATATCATTCCAGCCTCTAAACCAATTTGTTCCAGTTTGACACCCTGCTGTGGATCACCTAATCTAATAATCTGAACTAACCTGGTAGTAAGCCCCTAAGATGATGATAATCACGAGGTTACAAATGGGATCTACAGCCGGGCAAGTTGACCATCTCCCACAGCTCCTTGAAGGCGATGGCCATGTATTGGGGTCCTCGCTGTCCAATAAGTGTCATCTCTCTTATGTTCAAGTTGCCAGGAAAAGTACTTGTATGAATAAGCCTTTATTACCACAATACTACTCCTACAGCCTCCAAAGGACCTGATAGACCTTCCCTACCAGTAACCTATATTTGGTAAGGGGGTGAACTGACAGCTTTTAAATTTATTTATCATCTCTTACCTGGTATTAAACCTCTAATATGGTGATAGTCCTTAGGGTTTAAATGGGGTCTACAGCCAGGCAAGTTGACCATCTCCCGCAGCTCCTTGATAGTAAGAGCCACATGTTGGGGTCCTCGCCGCCCCACTAGTGTCACCTCTCGGACGCCGCTTTCCGACAGGCGCGACAGTACGTTCTCAGGGATGTCCGTTTTCTACGCCCGGGAAGAGCGTGTAGTCATAAGATATTTGTTAAAGAATTAATTGTTATACAGTACATACAATTGTCATTTGTATTACTATGACATATATACTGTAATCCAATCCTTAAGGCCAGCTCTATAAGAGGTCTACTATGGAGCTCTTGTGGTCTGCTTAACTAATTGAATTTTGTTATTCTTTTTATCATGCTTACTCTCTTATTTTCACCAACAAGAATGGTACGTACATGAATGTGAGCAAGCTTCAAGTGCCAGCAAGAATCTACATGGGTCCCTAAAATATCACTGCTCGAGTGACTTATAGGTCTTGAACCAAATTAGTATAGTACGGTACAGCATATTGTAGCCTACCATTACCTCTATTACCTTGAACATTCATATTTTCTACAACCATACAGATAATTATATTTTTAGATATTTGCAGATGAATTAGTATTTACACATACTGTAGTATACTATTACCTTAATAGATTAGGTTAGGTTAGGTTTAATACCTTGATTGTATAAAATATTTTCTTAAAATATCTATTGCCGGACGCCGTGATCCCCGAAGGGGTGGTCACGAATGAAACGGCCCCATGCATCTCTGTCCTCAGTCAGTCGATGCCCATCGTCCCATCCAGCACCGCCTTTACTCATATACTTCTTACCTCTCCCTCTCTGTCCTTCCACCTCACTCTCGTACACTCTCTTAGTCATTCTATCGCTTCCCATACGTTCCACATGGCCTAACCATCTTAACCCTTGTCTAGCGGGGTGTTTTGGGCTCATTTGGGCATATTCAGGCCCTCCTGCATGATAAATCAAGCATCTGCATGAAAAAAAATAATAATTTAGCAAAAAACTAGGCACTAAAAGCTTCAAAATGAGACCAGAACGAGCTACGTAGCACTCGTGGTTCTCTTGCAGTGGTGCCACGAACATGGAAGTTTAGCATATATCGGTATATTTTTCCCAGCGATGCTCACTACTGGCTACACTGCCGGCCTCTCGAGAACACAGGGAACATGAGTTAATGGGCGGCGGTAAGCCCTGGGAGTCGGCTGTCTGGCCCGCTGTGCTCCCGGCCATTTGCACTCGATTTTAACCCTTTAAAAGCCTTAATAATGCTCCTAACTTGCTGCAAATTGGTGCACGACTTAAGTCAAGCGCCGCTCTTTAAGGGTTAAGGTGTTCCTTTTCCCACTTTCCCACACATCTACATCCACACCACACCTCTCTCGTATTTCCTCATTCGTCTGTCTATCATTCCATGTAACTCCGCACGTCCTTCTCAAGTAACTGATTTCTACCCCTCTCACTCGTGGCTTGAGTCACTTCACCAATGTCCATACTTCGCTCTCGTAAGTCAATATCGGGATTACCACAATGTCATGTAAGGACTTCTGTACTTCCATGCTGACCACCCTATTTCTTGTTACTGCTTTCAGCGTTCCTACAACCCTCTTCCCCTGTTGCACCCTCTCCCACACTTCTTATCCATACTCCCATCTTTACTCAGCACACTGCCCAAATACTTAAATGAGCTGACATTCTCCATAGCCTGATCGTTCAACCTCACCTCACACTCTGTGGCTTCACCCTTTTCAAAGACCATAACCTTGCTCTGCCCCGCATTTACCTTCAGATTCCGTTTTTCACACACTGTTCCAAACATATTTACCAGCACCTGCAACTCATATTCATTAGCGCTCATCAGAACTGTATCATCTTAACCGTATTTTCTTAAATGAGTATCTTTTAGACTGTCAACAGTCACTCCCTGTACCCCAACCAATGGGATACAAATTACAGGCACACAGGACTAGTTATTTGAATAAGTCTTCAATCCTCAGGTTCCTGAACCTTGCCAAATTTAAGAAGAGAGTACTGTATGTATATATATATGTATATACCCCATAGCTGGGGGTGGCCGACTCAGGACAGAGCCCGAACAGAAACAACATTTAAGGTTTCAATTCTTGGGGTTAGGGACCTGTTACGACCGGCACTACGAAATAAACAAGGGCACTTAAGAATGGACTAGATGATAGGCTATATCTGCAACAACGGTACGCTAATTCCAAACCCTCGAACTATTATGCCGGTGAACAAAACACTTAAAACCCTCCAGAGTTAATCTACTGGATAACGGGGTATCAATTAACTGGGTTTTAGTGCACTTCTACAAAGGCTTACCGATGACGGCAAAGCCTACTCACAACCGGAGTACTTTACGTTAATAAAATGCTCTTAAGTAATAACAATGCTTGAATAAACTATAACAAGATTTAATAAAGGAGTACAGTGGAGCCCCCATCTTCGCTACACCGGTCTTCGTTGATTCAATTCTCGCACCACACACCAAATATTCCCCATTTCAATTCTCGCGCCAAAAGCCTCAATTCTCGCATCAAAATCCCAGCCGAAACCCGAAAAAATAGCAAAAATAACGAAAAACTCGACATAAAACTAGAAAACAAACAAAAACAATAATTTTGTTTTAACATAACGAAAGAATCTGCCAGTAGCTTGCCGTTTAGAGACGAAATCCGAGTGAATCCGAGATCCGATTGTCAAATGCGCAAGATGCCGCCATCTTTGTATGACGTCATCACTAAGCAGACGCTTGCAGTTTAGCTAGTATCTGTGTTGACAAAACAACCGTTTGCAAGCCTTTTTGTGCCTGAACCCCTTATCTCTCGCGTTTATTATAACCTCTAGTACATCTAGTGATAGGAATGGTTGGCCTGGTGGTAGCAATGAAGGAATTTCATGCTCAAAACACAGAGCAAAGACCAGTCCATGTCGGACGAAAGCGATTGAAATGCCTAGCCTAGACGATGTTACCTAGGCTAGGCTAAATATGACAATGATTTATAATAAAATCTGTGTGGTAAGTAATCTTCTCATAATACGTATTTATACGTCTTTTCCTCATAATATGTATTTATTGGATGTATTTGGGGCGAAATGGGTACTTGAGGAGTGGCTGGACGAATTTAGAACCTAGGCCTAGGTTAGGCCTAACAAAATTTGCATGATAGAAACAATGCCCCAATCTACAGCATTTATGGTTAGGACTGTCATTTAGCCATGTCTACATTATTATTTACAATGCATAAGATTTAGGCCTAGGCTACTTGATGTAGCCTAGACAAAAAACATGTTTTCATAGCAGCCCTAACACTGGGAAAAAGTGCGGTAATTGTATAGATATTGGGCCTTTTTTTCTAGTTATTAAAAACTTATTCTATGGTGTATTATATGATACAGTATAATGCATAAAATTTAATTTGTGTACAATAAAACATGTTTTCATAGGCAAAAAATAGAAAAAGACGCAAATTTTGGCATGAGCACGGAACCGATTGAATTTTCCCCATAAGAACAGTGCCCTGATCTTGGCTGTTTCAATCCTAGCTCCATTTCTGCGGAACCGATTAGCAGCTAGGATGGGGGCTCCACTGTATATGCTTACGTTAACTTTAGTGTGAGTCTGTACTCAACACTAAACTCTACAATGCTCTATGAAAACACTGGAAGTCTAGTCCTACAGCAATCAGATATAGAATCTTCTGAAAACGTCTGATGCTCTAAGATGCTCATTAATATAGAACAGAAATAATGCAGGGGCAGGACACCAAAGCGTGTATCTTAAATACACCAAAAAGTAGGATACATATATATAACAAGGGAGTGCATCAACTCTGTGACAGCACTAATAATAGCCACTCAAAACAGTACTTCCTTAGCCAACGTAACAGCCAAACTGGGTTGTGCACGATGCATCAACCTTGGCTAAAATAAGGCGTGAATTATTCCTAAAGCATACACAATTAAAGTTAATAAACACAATGCTGTCTTTCTCACTAATAAAGTCTAGCAGTGGCATAAAAGGTACTAGGAAACTAGGCAGAGCGCAAGCATGCTCGTAGCCTACTGTCTCCCCTTGAACAGATTTCCCTTATGTTACGTTAAGTGACTTGGAGGCTCTCTTGGTAAGTCCAGATCTCAAGTATCTGGTCTTACCCTGGCACTCCACAAAGGTCAACAAAATGAGGTAGCAAGCATACAGGTAAGTGTAGGCAAAAGCCCTTCACCTGTATACTGCTACACTCGCAAAGGAAAATATGCACAAGGGTTACAGACTACCTAGCTTCGTCGATGTTGTACAGGCTCTGACTTGCCACATACATAACTCAGACAATGACCAAAGATACCTTCCACTGTCTAGCATTAAATAATAGGAAAGAACAGCTCAATAAATAGAAGCACCCCAACACAATGATACCATTTGACTATGACTCTAATAATCCCTAAAGCTAGTGCAAACATATATGGAGAACTGGTGCTGGTAATACGACTGGCCGACTATGGAAGTCGTATACAGAACCAGAAGGGATAAGTAATTGAATAAAGATGAGAAGTATGAAAAAGAAGAAGTTCAGAGAGAGAAATAGTAGTACAGTGGGTTAGAGGGGGGGACAGATTGCAAAGGACATGTAGGACCAAGCACGCTGTGCCAAGCTCTGCAGGAGAAACGCGGGCAGGAGCCCCCCAGCACTGAAAAAGGCAGCAGCACCCAATCACAGACGACTACGTCATGAGGAGCAGGCGTCATATGACGCGCCAGGCCCGCCAGCCAATCACGAGCGTGGGAAACTCCTCCGAGCGAGGGAGGCACATGTACATACACACGCACATATTACCACCACGCTGCTCGCTCTCTTTCTCCCTACAACTTCACACAATGCATCTTATATTCTATCAATGATATAAAATACTTCCAAGTGTCACAGACAAGAATAAAGACCACCACTGATCTGTCTGTGACAACATGAACTGAAAGAAAGAACATCGTTCTACGATTATTGTAGCCCATTTCACTTCCCTGGCGAGCGCTAGCGAGTTACGAGTGCATTCTGGCAAGCTGGCCAGCGTAACAGACCACTTTCACGTTCCCTCGCCCCTTTCTCTGTCTCGTCTAGTAGGTGAATTTTACAAGGGGAGGAGGATTCCTAGCCTCCTGCCCCCGAAGTAGGAAAAGTAGTACAGTACAGTAAAAGAGACAAACAGAAACGGCAAAGATTGGGTAGAGGATGCCAAACCTCACTCTGGACAGGACCAGTGCTCACCCAAAAAATTAACTCGACCTGGGTCCTGTTAAGCTGGTGGCTCCAGCTGTGTCACTTCCACCACAGTGTTCCCTAAGATGAGAGTTCTATTGACAAAATACAGTTGTATACTTTCAAATGACGGTAACCTGACATGCCTCTTCATTACTCAGCTATTATGAAGATTTTCTGCCGTTGTTGTTAATGAAAGCTTGGTGTTTATATAATAATCTAATTTATTAATTTCACTCCCAACACCAAACACCTCCCAATGAAATTAATGAAAGCATATGCTCCACCTGGGATTCGAACCTGGGTTACCATATCTATTCATCTATCTATTTGCTCAGGCCCAATCCCCACTTTTCCTATTATTATTATTACTGTGTATATATATCTTCTTTCTTTGAGAGATCATTCTCCTACATGGCTCCGAGGTTGTATAACAGGTTGCCGCTGTCCATGAGACAACTGAGTTCTGTTGAATGCTTCAAGAGACAACTTAAGACTTTTCTCTTTGAGAGAAGCTATGATCTTGAGAGAGGTGTCATGACAGATGGCTATAGAGTTTAGGCTATTTTGCCACTGCTAGTGATTGTTAAATGTGTGTTGTATATAAGCCTTCTTTTGATGCATTGATTTTGTTCTTTTTTCTTTCTCTTTTCGAGCGCTAGTGAATTCTTCGGAAAAATTGGCGCTTATGAGAAATAAGTAACATGCTTATTATTATTATTATTATTATTATTATTATTATTATATATATATATATATATATATATATTTATATTTATATATATATATATATATATATATATATATATATATATATATATATATATTTTTTTTGGGTGGGGGAAGACTAAAGACAGAGCAAGAATAGGGACAATACAAAACACAACAAAATACAAATTCACACACATCTAGGTCATCCAGGAGAAGACTCAGAGACCAGGGTCACCAAGGTCCCTCCAGCACTCCTCCGGCCCCCGACCACCCGGAGAGGTTCCAATCTCGGCAGGCAGACATGCAACGGAGCCGAAGCCACAAGCCCGCCCACCACACTTCCAGATGCACCCTTCATATAAATCGTCTCCCCGGGCCAGGCGCCTGATGGACTATTATCTAGTCCAACTTGCGCCAGACCCCTTCCCCCTAATGACCACGTATTCACTCATCTATTCACAAGCATTCTCCATTCATTCCTGTTTATTACCACATACAGATCTTAAACACTTAAACCATTACACCATCAAGACAGTTAAAGATTAAGTACATGACTATGATTAATTAAAATGTAAAACTTGCAAACTAAACAAACCAAAATTGGGACAAGGACAATATAAAGTCAAATTAAATTATCAAAATCGCTATGTGGAAACAACGTTTACTAAAATGAAAATTATTAAATAAAAGAACACAATCCACCACATAGGGTGTACATCACTACATGAGCAAGTTAATCTGTTTCCCAAGCAAACCAATCGCACATATAACAACGCACTATCGTCACGTTAAAGGAAGTAGTCAAGTTTGGGAAGTCCGGGACGTTCTGGCAAATTTTACTAAACTCTGCATGAATAAAGAAACTACATGTTAAATGTCAAAATATTATTTAAAATCAAATTTGCAACATGACAAGACATTAACAATAGTAAAAAATACAAATATTGATAAGATATCTATACTATTACAAAATAATATATAAAATACAGTACAGCACTCACTAACGATAGTGCTATCGGGTAGGTACCTGTAAGCATAGCATGCCTCAAGTGACCCCTATCAATAACTACCCTACAAATAACCTACATTTATAGCACAAATAAACTAAGGAAATCGCAAAAGTAAGCAATTGATACTATCGACAATGAATACATATAATATAAAGAGAAATAATTGCAAAATATGAAGTAACAACAGATTTAAACAAAGAGTACTCTTTTAACAAGAACAATAAATTTAAAAAATCATCAATATTAATAATAATAATAATAGAAAAAGAAAAAGAAAAAGATAAACAATAAATACAGACAAAAAGTAAGCAGAGGTTATACAAGAAACTTCAAGTTAAAAATGCTTGATTAAAATTATTGATGTCAAATTTTAGAATACAGTCACAATAATTGACCCTAAAAAGATTAAATTTATGGAACAATTTACTTGCCTCAAAACCTCTGTCCACTAAGAGTCTGTATAGTAATTATATTCATTTATCGAATACTGGATATCAATCTAATCGTGTACTCAGACTCAACTGCACACAAAATAGCCTAATGTTTAAGTGAAAGGAAAATGCAGAGATACTGTTTAGTTGTTTCATATTTTTCCAATAAGCATTGAGAAAGCTGATGCTAAGGAAATTAATTTACTGTCAGCTATAAACAAATTGACTATAGTGGATGTGAATTTTGAGCAGACCCTCTGCTAATGTATTTTATTGTCTGGTAAACTTTGGTTGAAGTTGACCATGAGAGACATAGAGTTATGGCTAGGATTGCATTAAAATTGCTTTGTTTTTATAACTGCATGTACTATATGTATGTATATACAGGCAACAGGAAGAGACAAGTCTCATATCAGTGAAAGTCACCAAGGACAAGGAGTATATCCTGAGTGATACTGGACTAAAATTGAGACGTGTTTGGTCAAAATATAAGTGCTAGCAAATACATGCGACAATGTTTACTGATCAGTAACAGTAAACAGTGCACATTATGAATCCACCCTAAAACAAAAATCTTACTGTGTCTAACTAACCCTCAAAACATCTACTGGTGTAAGTAATATCCTGGCCACATCCACTGCAACATTTCCCTGACCAACGACGGCCACAGACTCCCCAGAAAGGTCCACTTGGAGGTCAGCATCCTCGGGCAGACCGTTGTACCAGCCTACCAGCCGACGCGCTGATACTACATTACTCAGCGATTCACCAGGGATGTCTAGGGTTCGGTCTTTAGCAGCACCATAGGCCTGTGTAAGGAATAGTGTCATTTAGAAAAAGATGGGTACCGGTAACTCAGAACAATGTGCTGCCAGTAGAAGACATATACTGTACAAGCAAATGGTAAAATTTTGAAATAAAAGAACACAAAATCAGAGAACATCTAGAATGTCAACAACTAATCAAAAACTCTCAGTGTGGATTCATGAAGGGTCAATCCTATTTCACTAATTTATTGACCTTTTTTTCCCAAATACACAAAGCGATAGACAATTACAAAGAATATGACATAATTTATTTAGATTTCAGTAAGGCATTCGATAAGTTCCTCCACAAAATATTGCTGAGGAAATAGAAGCTCATGGAATAGGGGGACCTCTATGAAGAAAGATTGGGTCATGGTTAATTGGTAGGAAGCTAAGAATTAGCATAAAAGGCATACAATCAGACTGGGGTTTGAAAGGTTTGAAAGGTTTATTAACTCGAGCGACCCCAAGTGGGGTATTAAGAGTACATACTTCAATACAAATACAATAACACATATACAAAACAACAACATTATTTGTACATAATAATATTTCAACTTGACTGGTGTAGTTAAGAGTCGAGTCCAACTTATACTGGTACCGGTACCGGTATTATGAATAATTTTGTAAAGATTTTTGGTGGATGTTCTGGGCGATATTCCTACTAAAAATAATGCCTCAATGATTCAGATCAATAATCCCATTTCTTCTGCATGAGTTAAGTTTGGCAAGGTAACAAAAATCGCGATTTATTTTCACCAACTTTACCATTTTTTTAGTGTAGGCCTACTTAAACATTACGGCACTTAAAAATAAGATACCAACATGGCAATTTGTAAAAAACATTACTAAAAACAATGCAAACAGATTTTTGCTTAGCTATTTTACATACGAGATATCCAATCCTGAACGCTGAGGCCTAACCAATAACATTTCTGAAAACACCCTGTACCATGGTATATACAACATGGCTTTAACTAATCTTAATACTACAGGTAATCTAGAATGTTCACTAATAATTGTAGCTAAAACCACACACAAAATAATAGCATTGCAACATGATAGCAGTTCTTGAGTTGTGGTAGCATGCTAAACCACTGCGATTCCACACCCTCCTCAGCTCCCCGCTTTGGAGTGGCTTCGGTCACCCGGGCTTCATTAGTGGTAAGCAGGGAGGGTTTTGCGGGGCGCTCGTTTATGGCCTTGACCTTGCTCGGGACCTTACAGCCTGGGGAACAGCAACAACATCAATAAACTGCAAATTTCTAATTGTGGAAAACAAAGGGTCACCCCAGGAATAAGACCTCTTGGTGGTGGAACGATGAGGTAGAACATGCTGTGAAAGAGAAAAGGAGATGCTTCAAAGCATGGAAGAAGGGAGGAGCAAGGAGGAATACCAGGCAGCTAAACAAACTGCCAAAAGTTATTTACAATGCTAAAAAAGGCATTAAGGACCTGGTCCTTGAACAAGCGTGTAACACTGACAATCCCAATGGGATCTTCAACCTAGCTAGGCGAGTTAAAAATTACAGTAAGGATATTATAGGTGAACAGTGTGTTAGAAACGATAATGGGAAGATTGTGTATGCAGAAAATGAAATCAGAGAAGCATGGAAGGCACACTACGAACGATTGCTAAATGTAGAGTTTGAATGGGATAAGGAACAGCTTAGTATCGAAAAAACAATATCTGGACCCCCTCCTTTGATAGCACCGCTGTAGTGAGCGACGCAATCAATAAAATTAAGTACGGTAAAGCTCCAGGGTGCTCTGACATTGTGGCTGAGATGATAAAAGCCTCAGGGGAGACTGGTGTCAACTTAGTCACTGAGTTGATAAACACCATTATTAAAGATGAGAAAATCCCAGAGGATTGGCACAAAAGTGTAATAGTAAATATACACAAAGGAAAAGGGGATGCGCTAGATAGAGGTAATTATAGGGGCCTGAAAATGCTTGAAGGTCTGTGAGAGAGTCTTTGAGGGTTTGATCAGGCAAAGCATCTCCAATGATGATATGCAGTTTGGTTTCATGCCAGGACATGGTTGTACCACGTCTATCTTCATAGTCAGGCAGATACAGGAAAGATACTTACTAAAAGGCAGGGATCTTTACTTTGTGTTTGTAGACCTGGAGAAGGCCTTTGACAGGGTGCCCAGAGATGTTGTGCAGTGGGCTATGAGGAAACTTGGTGTGGAAGAGTGGCTGGTGCGTGTGATAATGAAGATGTATGAGGATTCGCGAAGTGCGGTGAGGGTGAAGGGTGTAATGAGTGATGAGTTCCCAGTCCGTGTTGGAGTCCATCAGGGTTCAGTGTTAAGCCCCCTCCTCTTTATTATGGTCCTAGAGGCACTGTCTAGAATTTTTAGAGGCAGACTCCCATTGGAACAGTTTTATGCAGACGATTTAGTCCTAATAGCTGACAATATGCAAGATGCTGAGGCCAAATTCAGAAGATGGAGAGAGGGCATGGCGAGCAAGGGTTTAAGAGTCAATATTAAAAAAAACAAGGTTATGCATTGTAGATTGAGACGAGGCAATGTGGAAAAGAGCGGTGCATACCCATGTGCAGTGTGTGGAAAGGGTGTGGGCGTAAACGCGATTCAATGTAGCATCTATCGACGCTGGGTGCACCATGGGAGTAAGCGCTGTAGTAGAATAAAGGGACCCCTGCCGAAGGATTAGTCAGAAATAGAGAAATTTAAGTGCGTAGTGTGCAAAGGCGAGCTTGTGTTAAGTGATGATCCTGTGGCTATGAATTTTGGAAATGAGTCATTGGAGCTGGTGGACAAGTTTTGTTACCTAGGAGATACCATCTCTGCCGGTGGTGGTGCCGAGGCTGCCACTGTCGCTAGAATTAGATGAGGCTGGGGGAAGTTCAGAGAACTGCTGCCAATTCTGACCATGAAAAGAATGCCTCTCCCCCTGAAGGGAAAGGTGTATGCCTCATGTGTTAGAAGTGCAATGACGTATGCCTTAGAAACATGAGCCGTTAAACCTTTCACGCTTTTATGATGCAGAGGTTGCCAGATTAGCAATACGAAATAGAGTTCTCTCACTCTTATAATAACCTCTCCAAAATTAGTTTTCTGCCCACAACTAACTCAAAGACAACTGCAGAGGTTGAAGTAACTAAACTAAAGGTTTATAAATACCCCTGATGGTAACAAAGGCTTTAAAGTATCCCCAATAGGCTCAAAATTGCGTCATATGCGTGAAAGGGTTAATGTAGAGGATGTCAACAGAATGGAATGTAATGAGATGAGAATGGTGAGATGGATGTGTGGGGCCAGGCTGCAAGATAGAATAACAAATGTTGAGCTGAGGAGACATTTAGGTATAAAGAGTATTAGCGAAGTGATGTGTATGAACTGTAGTAAGTACTTCACTATCGACCAATCTAATTACACGCGGGGAAACGGTTGCAAAATTATTGGTAAATCTTTTAACTCGCACGAATCTAAGAATTTCTTCTTCAATCGGGTTGTCAACTTGTGGAATGGGCTTCCCCGAGACGTTATAGACTGCAGCACCGTTGATTCATTTAAATTCCGCCTAGACAAATATCTCGCATCAAACCCGCGACTGACTGCGTTTGTAAATGAATAACTTTATCCTCCCCTCAGTTACTAACCCATATGTCCCCTACTAACTTCCTAGTCCTGCCACGTTAGTGGCAGGGCAGTAGTTCCCTTTCCAATGTTCCCTTACCCACTCTAAACCACTGTTTGGACACTTGATCCTCAGTGTTTTGGAGGACAAGCAACCTAGAAGGGTCACTAGACCTGTTGTTGCTTGATTTCCTTTGTACTCCTTTGTACAAGTAGACTGGGATGGTATGGACATTTGGAGAGAATGGATGAACAAAATTGGGTGAAAAAATGCAGGGCTGTGATTGTGGAGGGAGCTGCACCAAGGGGTGGACCAAGGAAGACCTGGGATCGGACTATACGTGCCGATCTCAAATTTAAAACCTTGACAAGTGAAGCAGCCCTTAACAGGGTTACCTGGAACGCCGCCATTAGGACAAGAGACTGAAACTGCACGTATGTGTTGAACACTCAGTCTTAAAATGCTATGTATGTATCTAAAACAAAACAAAAACAAACAACCCTCACTAACCAACACAACAGCATGATAAGCGTCCCTTAGTTGTGGTAGGGTGACGTCGCTTCCAATCGCCACATTGCCCAAGAATGAGAAACGTTCCTTAGCGGCGGTGGTTGTGAAGGTATTGATGCAGTTCTTGACCTCTGGGTGATCGGGGGCCACGCCATAACGCACCAGACCAAATGGCACTGGCAGACGTTCGTACATGTCCACAACGGCACTCGGGTGGCTCTGGAAATTATATTAGCCCTTTGAGAACCCTGGCTGATGTATAATGAACATAATTATAATGATGCACACTCCACCTTGAGCCACATACAAGATTTTATAAAAATTGGAATGGAAACTTTTATTCCTCATCAAAAGTACAGTAAAAGATCTAATTCACCTAAATGGTTTGACCATAATTGTGCTAGAGTAACTGAACAATAGTAGGCAATAGCCTACAATGCATACACAAGATAAAAAACACATGAAGCCTTTAATTACTTTAGAAACATCAGAAATCATGCCAAAATTGTATTAAATCTAACTAAATAAAACTTTCTCCACAAGCAGGCAAATAAACTTCTAAATAATCCAAATGATAACAAAATATTTTGGTCTACTCTTAACTCATTCAAATCCAACTTCACTACTGTTTCCTCCATTCCACCATTAAAATCTCCGACTGGCAATCTTGTAAGTGACCCACGAGGTAAAGCTAACCTTCTTGCGGATATTTTCTCCACCAACTCAACCTTAGATGAAATAAATCAAGATGTCCCTGTACTTAATTTTAATTCGCCTGAAATTCCCTCACTTAAGATCCACACCAGACATGCCAAAACTATTTTGCAGAATCTCTCGGTAGGTAAGGCTCCTGGTCCAGATGAAATTCCTCCAATAGTACTTAAGAATTGCTCCTTGGTGCTCGCTCCTGTATTGGCAACATTTTTCCGTCTGTGTACTCATACCTCATGCTTCTCAGTATCCTGGAAAGAAGCAAACATCCATCCAGTTCCTAAAAAAGGTGCTTCTTCAGATCCATCAAACTACAGACCAATAGCTATAACTTCCACTCTTGGTAAAGTCTTTGAAATTATATTAAATAATCACATAATTAAGCATCTTGAGAATAATAAATTAATCGGTGATAGGCAATATGGTTTTAGACGATGTCGATCAACTGCAGACATTCTTTGCCTTCTTACGCATCAAATCAACCAAGCTACAGACCAACATGGTGAAACACATACAATAGCACTGGATATATCAAAGGCATTTGATAGAGTCTGGCATCAATCCTTATTGTCGAAGATGTCACACTACGGCCTAGCATCATTAGTTCCACTAATTTCTTCTTATCTTCATAACAGAAAAATATGTGTAATGGTAGATGGCCTTTATTCTCAATTTCACGCAATAAATGCTGGTGTTCCCCAGGGATCAGTTTTGGCCCCAACTCTGTTCCTCATTCATATCAATGATCTTATATCTACCACTCATAATCCAATACATTCCTACACAGATGACTCAACACTCCACAGTTCCTTCACATTTACCAATTCTTTCACCCAACCCGATCTTACAAATTCAAAAATAAACACTGCAATTTCTCTGAACCAAGACCTTTCTAGAATTAATGAATGGGGACAAAAGAATCTAGTTTCCTTTAATGCACAGAAAACCAAGTACAGTACATTCAATTTTCTAACAGACAGAATCTCACTGACTCCCATATATTTTTTAATGATGTAAATATTCCCACTTCCCCTAGTATTGACATCATCATCATCATCTCCGACACCTTGCTTCCCCTTGGGAAACCACCACTAGAGGATGGCCATGACAGAAACGTCTCCAAGCTACTTTGTCAAGACATGCCTCCTTTGCCCGTGCCACAATGCCCCTTCCACTACGTGGAAGTTTTTCTTCAATATATTTTTCCACTTTCTTTTCCCATACCATAGGTGGTCTTCCACTACTAGCGGTTCCACTCACCTGACTCCCATATATCTTTCTTGGCATTCTGTCTTCATCCATTCTCTGAACATGACCATACCACCTCAAAGTACTTCTCTTTATCCACTCAACCACCACAATCAATGCCCAAAGCCTGCTCTTCCATTCCAAAGGACTCGTACACTTCCCTATTACTTGGCCCATCTAGCCTATTCATGCCAGCTGCCATTCTGAAAAAGCTCATCTCCACAGCTCTTAGTTTGAAGAGGTCCTCGTCACTTGCCGTCCATGTCTCGCTTCCATACGAGAGTGTTGGGAGCAGCACACTGTTTCTCAGTGACTTTTTGACTTCCTGGCTAACCATTCTTCCTTTGAGAATACTAGTATTCTAGAATTGCTAGTATACTAGTATTGACATTCTCGGTGTAACATTAACTACTAATCTGAGCTGGACACATTATGTTAGAAGCATTGCTAAGGGTGCCTCTAGAAAACTGGGACTCCTGTACAGAGTTCGAGAATTCTTCACTGACGAGCAGTTGGCCGTAATATATAAAAGTCATGTGCGTTCTCAGATGGATTACTGTTCACCTCTGTGGAGTGGAAGTGGAGTGGTTGCATTGAGGCAGTTGGACAAAAATTCAAAATAAAGCTACAGTATTAGATTAATCAATAACCCTGCAATCACACAGGACCTTCCTACATTATCCATATGAAGAAACGTTGCATCCCTTGCATTATTCTACAGATATTTTCACAGCAATTGTTCCGAGGAAATTGCTTCAATTGTGCCGCCTCTCCACATCTTTCCCCGTAGAACTAGGGCAGCTGAGAGTGCCCATGAATTTACACTTTCTCCTCCACAATGCAGAACTTCTGCTTATCAAAATTCATTTATCCCCAGAACTACTACTACTACCAGAACTACTAGCTTTGCGCAGTGGCGGTATCGTAACCAATGAGGTTTAGAGGTCCTGTCATCTGCGTATAAGTACAGTATTGGTTAAAGTCTTGCTAAAACGCACCTCTGTAGCTTACCGTGACTAGTTACGGTAAGTAAGTCCTACCCCGCCTTCTCGAGGTAGCCTCGTTATTACACCGTCCTTATTTTAATCCTCCCTTTTAAATTTCGAATTTTTTTATTTGTTGACGGTGGAACTAAAGGGGAGGGCGGGTGTGCTATTTTCTTCAGCACACTTGTTTTTAATTTTAAATCCTCTTTTAATTTCCACTATAAAATTATCCCCCTTGTAACTATATTTCTGTTGTCCCCTGTATATTTTTGTTCTCCCTATCTTCTTAATATTTTCATTTTACTGTGTTGTATGGTTTTTTTACTGATGTTGGTATCAGTTTTTAGTTTTTCTTTAGTATACTTTTGACAATCCGGCGCCCTGTTTGGAGGCATTATGTCCAGGCCCCAAGTCCTCCTGGGAAGCAACTGTGCTCGGTATGCTGCCGGCCAGGACCCCCTCGGGGGTGGAGGAACAAAGCAGAAAAGTGGTGGAAACGTCGTTCGGGTGAAGGAAAGCGTGCTCCGTGTCTGTGCCTTCAATGCCAATGGCATAAATGATTTTAGCAAGAGAGAGTGTCTGATGCGAGAGCTTAAAGATGGATGTGTGGATGTGTGTGGGGTAGGTGAGACGCACCTGTTGGGTTCTGGAGTGTGGGATGGTGAGAGTGAGCATGATTTGTGGGGTGGGGAAGGATGGGTTGTCTGGTCTGGATTGGATGAAGGATATAAACGTAAGAAAAAGGAAGGGGTAGCAGTAATTTTGTCAGAAAGGTTGAGGAAGTGTGTGAAAAACTATGGATGTGTGGACTCAAGAATTGTATGGTGTGAGTGCAAGATTGGGATAGATAGGTATACTTTTATGTGTGTCTATGCACCAGTCAACCAAGAAACTGGGAAAGGTGCGGAAGAAAATAGAAAATTTTGGAATAAAGTCAATAAATGTATAAGAGAAAGGCAAGAGTGTACACAAGTAATATTAGTAGGCGACATGAATGGTAGAGTTGGAAACGAGGAGATAGAAGGTATAGTGGGTAAATGGGGTGTGGAGGGTAGGAATATGAATGGTGACTTCCTTTTAGAAGTATGTGCGGAGAGAGAGATGTTTCTGGCTAACACATTTTTTGAACATCGTCACATTCATAGATATACATGGCACAGAGGTGAAGGTGAGCAGGAACAGAAATCTCTAATTGACTACGCCATGATGGACTCCGGACTAAAAGGAAGAATTTTAGATTCAAAAGCTGTAAGAGGTATACTGACGGGATCAGACCACTATACAGTGCTGACAAAAGTGAGGATAAGGAAAGAGTGGAAATATGAGAGGAAAGAGAGAAAACTGACAGTAGAGAGAATAAATGTGAGAAAATTAAATGAAGAATGTAATGCAACAAAATACAAGGACATCCTGAAAGAGACTATAAAGGACATGGATGTTATGATAGATCTGGGAAATACTGTAGACGAAGTATGGAAAGGTACAAGAGACTGCATGAATAAAGCAGCTGAGAAAGTATGTGGGAAGAAAACCTTTAAAATGTGGAAGAAGAAAGGTAACGCATGGTTTAGTAAAGAGATAGAAGAAATAGTGAAAAAGAAGAAAGAGTTCAGAAAGAGTATGCTGCAAAAGAATATACCTAGAGAAACTAGAGATGCGAGGAAAGAAGAATATAAAAATTTGAAACAAAGAGTGAAGAGGGCGATACAAGACGCTAAAAGGAAGACAGATAAGGCATATGGGAGAAAGATTAGTGAACAGTTTCTGAATGACAGGAAAGCATACTACAGAGCTGTGAAAGAAGCCAGAGGGAAGAAGACTGAGAGTGTCTCAGGTGGTAGGATGAGGGACATGAATGGGGAAGTGGTAGAGGGTGATGGTGTGGTGAAAGTATGGAAAGATCATTTTAGTAGCTTAGCTGTAAAGAGTAGGGGGAAGGCAAAGATCTCATCCATAGGAATGGAGAGAGGTAGAATAAACAGGGTAGTTGAAAGCCAGATAAGCAGAGAAGAAGTCAAAGAAGCAATCTATAGACTTAAAATGGGCAAAGCTGCTGGAGTAGATAACATCCCAGGTGAAATGCTGAGATATGGAGGAGAAGAAGCTGTTGACATAATGCATAGGTTATGTAAATTAGCATGGGAAAAGGAAAGTGTACCAGAGGACTGGAGGAAAGCAGTGATAGTACCCTTGTACAAAGGGAAGGGTAGTAAAGAAGAGTGTAAGAATTATAGGGGAATTAGCTTGCTTAGCATACCTGGAAAGGTACACGCAAGAGTAGTAACACAGAGGCTACAGAAGATAACGGATGACAAAATAGGCGAGGAACAGGGAGGTTTCAGAAAGGGCAGGGGCTGCGTTGACCAGATAGCCTCAATGCGATTGTTGGTAGAGAAGTATCTGGCCAAAAACAGAAAACTCTATGCAGCATTCATGGATTTGGAAAAAGCCTACGACAAAGTAGACTGGGAGGGCCTGTGGGATGTGTTAACAGTATATGGTGTGGGAGGAAAGTTGCTAATGGCAGTAAAATCTTTTTATAGGAATGCAATGGCAAATGTGAAGGTAGGGGATAAGTTAAGTGAAAGTTTTGAGGTCAATGTAGGTGTAAGACAGGGATGTGTCATGTCAGCTTGGTTGTTCAATATATACATGGATGGAGTGATTAGGGAATGTAGGGCTGTATCAATGGGTGTGGGAGCTAGACTGGAATCAGAGGGAAGAACATGGAAGATTTTAACATGCCTATATGCGGACGATGCAGTCCTGTTGGCGGAAAATGCTGAAGAACTTCAGAGAGTGGTCACCGACTTTGACAGGGTATGTGAAAAGAGAAAGTTAAAGGTCAATGTAGGGAAATGTAAGGTAATGGTGTTTGAGAGAAGAATGCATGAAACTATAGATTTTAAGGAAAAATATAGAATCAAGACAGAACACAAGAAAAGTTGTAAAATAAAATTGAAAAATGAAGTACTAGAAGAGGTTGAAAGTTTCAAGTATTTGGGAGCTGTACTATGCAAATATGGTAAAATGGAGAGTGAGATAAAAGAGAGAGAAAATGCAAGGGAGAAAAGTGATTGGAGAACTTGATAGTATTCTCAAAGGAAGAATGGTTAGCCAGGAAGTCAAAAAGTCACTGAGAAACAGTGTGCTTCTCCCAACACTCTCGTATGGAAGCGAGACATGGACGGCAAGTGACGAGGACCTCTTCAAACTAAGAGCTGTGGAGATGAGCTTTTTCAGAATGGCAGCTGGCATGAATAGGCTAGATGGGCCAAGTAATAGGGAAGTGTACGAGTCCTTTGGAATGGAAGAGCAGGCTTTGGGCATTGATTGTGGTGTGGTTGAGTGGATAAAGAGAAGTACTTTGAGGTGGTATGGTCATGTTCAGAGAATGGATGAAGACAGAATGCCAAGAAAGATATATGGGAGTCAGGTGAGTGGAACCGCTAGTAGTGGAAGACCACCTATGGTATGGGAAAAGAAAGTGGAAAAATATATTGAAGAAAAACTTCCACGTAGTGGAAGGGGCATTGTGGCACGGGCAAAGGAGGCATGTCTTGACAAAGTAGCTTGGAGACGTTTCTGTCATGGCCATCCTCTAGTGGGGGTTTCCCAGGGGGAAGCAAGGCGTCGGAGATGATGATGATGACTACTACTCTTTGGAATTCACTTCCCTCGAGTTGCTTTCCACAAACTTACAATCTACAGCAGATTAAATCCAGTTGTTACAAATATTTTATGAATGGAGGATGCCTTTAGGCACATGGACCTTTTTTGTTTTATCTGTGTTTTTTCTTCCTCCGTTCATTGTCTCAAAAAAAAAAAAAAAAAAAAAAAAAAAAAAAAAAAAAAATCCCAATGAAATTTATGAAAGCATGTGATCCTGTATGACAGAGCTGCCTCGAGGCAATTAATTCATAGCCATCCCCTCGGAGATCAAGACATCTGGCAATAGATATATCTATCTATCTATCTATTGCCTGACGCCGCGATCCCCGAAGGGGTGGCCACGAACGAACCGCCCCCATGCACCTCTGTCCCCAGTCAGTCGACGCCCCTCCCCCCAACCAGCACCGCCTTCGTTCATGTAGTTCCTCACTCCATCCTTCCACCTCATATTCGGTCTACCTCTCCCCCTCTGTCCCTCCACCTCGCTCTCGTACACCCTCTTAGTCATTCTCTCACTTTCCATACGTTCCATATGGCCGAACCATCTCAAGTTGTTCCTTTTCACACTTTCCAGCACATCTACCTCCACACCACACCTCCTTCTTACTTCCTCATTAGTCTGTCTATCCCTCCATGTAACTCCGCACGCACTCCTTAAGTAATTCATTTCCACTGCTCTCACTCTTGGTCTGAGTCTCTCAACCAACGTCCATGCTTCGCTTCCGTAAGTCAGTGTCGGGATTACCACACTGTCATGCAAGGACTTCTTCACTTCCATACTGACCACCCTATTTCTTGTTACTGCTTTTAGCGTTCCTACAACCCTCTTCCCCTGTTGTACCCTCTCCCGCACCTCTTCATCCATAGTCCCATCTTTACTCAACACACTGCCCAGATACTTAAAAGAGTTGACGATCTCCATAGCCTGACCGTTCAGCTTCACCTCACACTCTGTGACTTCACCCCTTTCGAAGACCATAACCTTGCTCTTCCCCGTATTTACCTTCAAATTCCGTTTTTCGCACACTGTTCCAAATTTATTTACCAGACCCTGCAACTCCCATTCATTATCACTCATCAGAACTGTATCATCCGCAAACAGCAGTATAGGTAGCTTCCACTCAATTCCCTCCCTTTTCAGCGATACACCAACATCCACTGCTCTTGATAGTATTTCTTTCATAACTCCATCCATATATACAGTAAACAACCACGGGGACATCACACACCCCTGTTTCAAACCAACATTCAGGTCAAAGAACTCGCTCTGCTCACTCTCCACACGTACTGCCGCCTTTGCACCCTCATACATGCTCTTCACTGCTTTCAGCAACTTGCCCTCTACTCCGTATATTCTAAGTACTTTCCACAAACCTTCTCTATCCACTCTGTCATAGGCCTTCTCCAAGTCCATAAAGGCAACATACACCTTTTGTTTCTTCTCCAGATACTTCTCCACAACACAATTCAGGGTAAAAATCTGATCTACACATCCTCTTCCCTTCCTAAAACCTCCCTGCTCGTCGCCTATCCATTTCTCCGTTCTCACTCTCACTCTCTCAATCACTACCCTACTGTATACCTTCCCTACTACGCTTAGAAGACATATTCCTCGGTGGTTACCACACACTCCTCTTTCCCCTTTGCCCTTATATAGGGGGACTATTATGCCAGTCTTCCAGTATATAGATAGATTAATAAAGAATGAGAGATCCTTATTGAACAGAATAAAATTGCTGGGAGATAGCTGCCTGATATTGTAATGTACTGTATAATAAACTCCAATCATTCGTTATAGTTATGAAAAGATTAAACACGATAAGCGGCAAATGTATATAAAATAATTTGGAATGATTTGTGACTTTAATAGAGGATTGATAGAATTAATAGAGATAAGAGGCCTGTCCTAAGCTGAAAAAATGACTGTACTGATAAATGGAGGTACAGTAGCTAAAGAAAAATACAATTGTTAGAAGAAAACAGGATTAATTAATATACTGTAGTGTTTTTAGCCTAAAATAAAAATGGTTAAAGGATCTGTTGCAGGTGTCGTGATATTAACCCTTGTCTATCGGGGCCCGACTTAAATCCGTATCTAAAAATCTGGACTATGTGGCGGGGCCTGACTTAACCCTTCAGACCCGGAAGGGCTCTTAACCACCCATAAAAAACACACCCGAGCTACCCGGAAGGGCTCTGAGACACCCATGAGCTCAAAGCCTGTAAGCTTGGTGTGCGAGGCGTACGTCCGATGCATGTAAACAACAGCCGGCTGGACCGACGCCCGCATCTCCGGCCACAAGAAGGAGTGCGTCGCTTGTTCGTGTGTGCCTGTATGTTATTGTTAAGTATCGAAAAGTAGTGTAAAGTGGCTGTTTTTGCCATAAAGTTATCTCCAATGAAATCATCATCACAACTGAACCAGTTGACTTAGAGAGCTCTACTTAATGCTATTCTACAGGTACGAAACACATCTACGCTTGGGGATGCGCGGGAATGCGGAAGCAAGCCAAATAACAAAGATGCGGCAGCCTAGGCGTAGACATTTTTCGGCCAAAACCCCCGGGTTTCGGGGAATATATATATAATACATAGCCGGGGCTGGAGGGTTAAGTCCGTGTGCAATTTTTGAGCAAGAATGGCTCTGAGAGAGAGACGAGCGACGGGAGGAGCGTAGGTTACCTCATGACCGCTTGGCATGGACCCCGCGCGCCTACTGACATCTACTCCACACACATCCACCCTCCCTACCTCGCCACACAGGGAATTATGTGAGGAAATTACCGTATTTTAGGGTTTTTTCACTCGTGTTGCACGATCGTTGCAAGAGAACGCGTGGTCGTAGAAGGATGGTTCTGGTGTCATTGGAAAGCTCAATTTACGCCCTTTCAGGGATACATAATTGTATTACGCTCTGGCTCTTGTTTATGCATGGAAAAGAGCATGGAAAAAAGGCCATTTAGGGTAAAAAAAAAAAACGCTGGGAGAGTAGTGGAAAAAAACTGACGGGCCCGCTCGTAATAAGTTAACCATGGCTGCTCCGCTTTATTTTTTCACCGAATAAGAGCAGCAAGCAGTGTTTCGCTTTTTGTGGGCTAAAAGCATACCAGGGGCCGAAAACCATCGAAGACTTTCAGTACAGTATGGTGATAATGTTTTGTCGAATTGAAGGGTTTACAAATGGATTAACAAGCTTAACCCATGAACTATGCAATAAAAAAGTCAAGTTGAAGTAGAGGGGAGGGGGGGGGGGGGAGAGAAGTGGAGGATGCCACTACTTTCTATGTGTCACCCAATTTTGAGTCATTTCCCGGCACAGGAACAATATTTGAAGGTTTTTTAATTACAAGCTTAAATATCGTGCCTTCCGGAAGGCTTACCACAGTTCCTGGGTTAATAATGGTCACACAAGTGTCAAGCACGAAAAAGGAGACGGACGCCCGTCCACATCCACTGCTGATGAGAATAATGAACAAATCTGTGACATACCGGTAGTTTAGCAGAACATATGATCGACTAAATTGCTGGAGGCAAATCATTAGCAAATTAGTCATGGTTCTGCCTATGAAAACATCCACAACTGGATCACTGCTTGGTGTTTTTCTTTGGTGTTAAGAGTAAACGGAGCAGCTATGATTAACGTCATGACACCTATAACAGAAGAGAGATTATTAAGGTTAAACCTGTACCGCAGTAACGAGAATGATGCTCATGTCTAGTGATGTATGGGCAACGAGCAATGTTGTCAATAGAAAGATATTATTTAATAGTGGCCCCTCCATCATTGACGATGTTGCCTATTAGTATAATAGTCTCCATTCAACATCCACGTCAGTCGTTTGAATCAATTGCCGCGAGGAAGAATAGGAGTCATCTTCATAAGTGCAACGCTACTTCTCTTATGGTGTCGTCACAGATCGGGTACCCACTACGAAAAAGCTTCGTAAAAAATAAGAGAACAACAAAGGAAAAAGAATTTTCCACCTTAACACTGTTATTCACAAGCTTCCCACATTCGGTGGATTTTCTTGCGTTGCGGCTTCTTACCGCCTCTCGCCAAGCGCAACAATTCTTCCTTCGCTTCCTCGCGGGCCTACTGTCAACACTTGTGCCCCCACGCTCCGGCTTCATTCGACGCTCGCTCTCCTCTAGTGAGTCATTTCTCATTTGTATGTATCTGGGAGATAGTGAGCAGGGTTTAGACTAGCTAGCACGGGTTGTGTTATTGTTGGCCCGCAGGAAGTGTTAAATTAGGGTACGTTTAGGCGTTTCTCCTTGTGTTCAATTTTTCCACCGGTGTTTTTTTATTGTTGCTAGGCGCCTTAGTTTTTGTTTTTTACTTAGTTAGGAGGCTTTCCTTTAAGTTTCTTGCTGTTCCTAGGAACAGCTTTAGGGTCTAAGGACCCTGTCTTTGTTGCAGACGCGCCAGGGTTAGGATTGTCCCACGTGGTTGTGGCGTCCTCCGGCAATTGAACCTGTGGAGAGGCCCCTCGTGGGGGCTTTTCTCTTCGCCCTTATGGCACGGTTCTGAGTTCTTCGTGTAATCTGTAATGTTTTTTTCCGGATAAGCCTATAGGTTATCTAGTTTTGGGGGGGCTTTTATTATTACTGTGATTGTTATTTATTATCTCCCCTGTGAGTTGTGGTCTCCCTGTTGGGTAGTGTGCCACTTTCCGGGAGTCCGGCAACGTGTTCCTAGCGTGGGAGTGCGTGAGTTTGGGGTCTAGTTTCCTCGCGGCTGTGCCTTGCTCCGAGTCCCCCCTCACTTTGCTGTGCTCGCCGGCCTACGGTTTGTAGCCGTTGGGTCGGTCCGCCGTGCCGGCGTGTTCACGGGCTCGTGTCTCCCTCGCCGGGTTTTTGCGTCGGTGGGTGTGGCGGCGCCACTGCCCCCTGGTCCCTGGCCCCTCGGGAATCCGGCGGACGCCGATGTAGATCTGGTTGGTAAGGTGCTTTTCAACCCCTCAGACTTTGCCTTCCGGCGGTTGCGCGAGCTACAAGTCCTCCGGCGGGTGGTGTTTTCGTATACGGAACAAACCGATACCCGCCGTTCGGGGTCCCCCGGTCTTTCGGCCTGGTCAGTTTTGACGGGGTATATTGCGGTCGTTTACCCCGCCGTGCCGGCGGCCCAGTGGGTAACGGACCCCGGCGGACACTGCACTATGTCCATTAGCTAGCACGCTTACCTCAATGACGTTTACCCAGCCGTGCCGGAGGCCCAGTTGGTAAACTAATCAGCGGCTGCTTGTGTGTTTTGTGGAGCACAGAGCGGTCCGCCGTCAAAGGGATTCCTGTGCTACGACATACGTCATAACGGGGGCCCTCGGTTTCGGTGGTATCCCCTTCTCATGTTACCCAGGGGCATGGGAAGAGGATATTCACGCCCTCTTAGGGGTAACAAGAAAGAGGAGGCCGTAGCCTCCTATTCTTCTTACACCGGGAGGTTAGGATGGGTGAGACTCTCCCTGTATATCCTTATGAGCATTGATTCCTGGAAATTTTCTTTCTCAGGACAGCCGGCTACCGCGTCGTTCCCGCCGGAGAGAGGAGTCTCTGCATCATGCCTTTGTTTACAGTCTGCTCAACCCCCTCTTGTCTTTTGCTACCAATACCAGCCCATAGCAGGTGTATCAGATGTGTTCAGTGTTTAAACAGAAACTCTTTCTTGTGGGCATCTCGTACGTGTCCGGTTTGTTCCGATCTGTTTGAAGAATGGCTCGCGGCCCAAGATATGTCTTGCTTACTCACGCTCATTGATGTTAAGACTAAGTTTAAGATCTATGCTTCTCCGGTAGCTAACAAAGAACTGTCATGTGATAACCCAGAATTGTTGATGGTAGTTCAATTGTACTCATTTGATTATCATATAGCTCACCAATCACACAACTCCCCTATACCCTTGTTGACCATTGGGTCCCCTACGTCCTCCACGACATCCGCACAGAGCTCCTCTCCCCAGCCAAGAGGAGCCGCTTGATGTCACCGGAATGCCTCCACCTTGCCCAACCGGCTCCCCCGGCGGGCAACCTGAGGCGCATGGACAGCACGGAATATCTGCCTGACAAGATCCGCCGGCTCTCGAGCCCACCACGACGTGTGTTACTTTCTAATGAAACTCCTACTTCTGCGCAAGTAGATCTCACAGGATCACAGCTGGAAGGTCCGGCGACCTCCTCGGGGACGCAGGAAGTTAGTCCCGATCTCCCCGAGCCGGACGCCACATTGCCAATAGACTTAGACAAACTGTACACGTTAGGCTCCAAGGTTCCAAGTTAGTGTTGTCAAACAAACAGGCTCAGCAAGCCGACATGGCTCATACCTCTACTCAGTCTCCGGGTGTAATTACGTCAAATGTGGTTACGACCATACGGTCTCACGCGACACTCCTGGCTCCTTCTAAGGACCAGCTCGGCTTGACAGCCGCCCTCAAGAATATAGGTTCGCAAAATGCGACCAACCCAATAACACCTCAGCCGCGTGACCAGAAGTCACCGGCTTGCGGTTCGCCCCACCCGGCTACAGCTAGTAGCAGTCTGATGCTGATGAACAATCATAAGACACACGCGGCCACTATCAAACAGGCTGACACTCTGATACAGACAGACCAACATGATAGGCCAACGACACAAACCACTACCACGAGGTTAACGGCTGTACAACTAAATGAATTGTTACAGAAGGTGATAAGTCAGTGTGTCATTAAACAGGGTCAGACCCCTACTCCGGCACCGGGACCACCTCACAGTGTGGCTAGGCCCCCCTCCCATATCAATGTAAGCATTCCCTCTCCGGCAGTCCCCTCCGCCGGGCCAGCAACGGCCCGTATAATTGACTACCCGCCGCCCACGGGCCCGGCACTAAACAGACCAATTCATTCCCGACCTGCGGGGCAAGAGTTTCATCCGCGGGCCGTAAATGTTACCCCAGGTTCGTTGCCAGACCCATTAGTCCGTCCCTCAACCTCGACGCAACTCCTAGGATTAGGAGACCTTGAGTTCATAGGTGTGTCCAAGCCCCCCAATATAACTCCCCCTTCCG
The DNA here is from genome assembly GCA_032716605.1 of Paralithodes platypus. Taxonomy (NCBI): domain Eukaryota; kingdom Metazoa; phylum Arthropoda; class Malacostraca; order Decapoda; family Lithodidae; genus Paralithodes; species Paralithodes platypus. The sequence goes on along the minus strand of CM064514.1, from coordinate 51,966,294 downwards.
CCGGCCGATCCAAGCAGGGACTACCGGCGGAGCCTTGGGCAATTGTTCCTCCCGGCCTTAGATCCCCCTTGACTAGGTTGGACACTGAGTCAGTTCATAGTCAGGAACGCCTAAGTCTGAATAGTTCTGTGGGTTCGGATGATACCCAACCTTACTTATCCCCCTCGATAGACAGGACCCATAAGGTGAGTAGCCTGTCGGGTCCCTCTTCTACCCCGAGTTCTCACCCCGGTGCTCCACTAGCCCCGCCGGGTGTCCCGTCAAAATCTCAGGTCTTTAAAGCGCCAGGCAGGCTCTGGCTTCCGGTTACGGCAGTGACACAAGGTAAGGGTCATAAATCAATACAAGGGGAGATCCCGGTGCCGGTGGAGTGGGCTATTGAAGTTAACCGTAAACATGTCTTTAGGGCCAAAGATGCTAACGGTACAGTCATACAGGTTCCTATATATGCCAAACCTGACCCGGCAAATTTTCAGTATTTTGTGTACAACCCATGCCAGCTGGTTCCTCTTCCGGCGGATTCCCCGGTCCAGGATCCTTCTCACCCAGACACTCCCATTTGCCCTGATTGCCATAAACGATGTAGCCCTACTGGTTGTCGTTATCTGCCCACACAGCAGGAGCCTTCTGGTAATTTTCACAGATGTGGTCCACATAAAGACCAAAGGGAGTTGAATCTGAGTGAGGTGGGCGATGGACCATGGGTAACGTGGGATCAGGAACTGCAACAATTTGCTATAGATATTACATCCAATTCCTTGTCCCCAATTCCCCCTCCCCCCCTTATCGAGTTTGACTGGCTAGCACAACGACCGGGCGGAGTTCCATTCCCCATTTTAAATTTTCTTATAGCCCCTCAATTGATGGCGGAAGATTTTACCTTGCCACTCATTACTCCTGAACCTATTGAACTTCAACGCGAATTTCTGGTCAGAGATAAGGCCCACAGGACGTTTATTTGCTTCCTGTTAACTAGAGACACGGCCCAGGCTATTGCCCAACCAATGCCGAATCCCTCTCCACGAACCCAGGAATTAGTTGAAGTTTTTCAACAATACCTCCTCCCTGCCCCGGCTAGAACACTCACGGAAATTCGAACAGCCTTGTTTGAGGCAGTCCAGTCACGTCAGCTACTCAGACTCGGTATGGCTCAAGGGTTGCCTATGAATGCTTACTATAGGATCTTGTTCTCCCCGGTCTTAACTGCGAGTCATAGATAAACAGACGGAACGTGATGTTCGGGTAATGTTGCTCTTGAAGAACAAGACAAACCAATAGCTCTCCCCCTGTCGGCTCCAGGCGGCAGGCGGACGGGTTCACCTCCGGCTCTGGGGGTTAAAATCACATATCCTTTTAGGACTACTGTCCAGGATTCTCCAGTCCTCCCTCTGTCTTCCTCCCTCCCTCGGCCATGCTAGCGCAATAGGGTTTGAGGTTCGACCAAGTGTTAGTTCCCATGGGGGGCAGCGCCCCCTGATGGCTTCGGTCCACACAAAAGCATGCCGGAACGAAAGTCATGCGGCTTTACCTCACATGGCGTTGCATAATAGACCGATAACCACCCTCTGCATAAGGGATAAGGCGACTAACTCATTATGCAGGGACGAGGGACTGCGGCCGCCATCCAGGGTCGGTTCTGCGACAACCGGGCGGCCCCGAACCTGGAGTGTCCATCTCACATTTTGAACAAGTGATAGCCGGAAGCACCCGCCCGCCGGCTTGCCTCCTTTAAACGATGTAATAACTAGTCATTAACAGGGAGAGGTCACCAAAGGATTCTCACCCACAATAATGGGGCCCCTAATAACTAGTCATTTACAGGAAGAGAAGGTCACCAAAGGATTCTCACCCACAATAATGCATGTCGGTCCCCTAACAGGTCCCTCTTGATATGATAGATACGGTGAAACACATCAGTTTTCCTCCCTATACTAAGCCATTCCAGTCCTCGGCTCGTCTGGCTGCCGGCTGTTCCTTCAGAGATCGCCCCCCGCCGTTGGGGATAGGAAGTCACCCCGGCGGGGCTTTTTCTTCCTATCTCCAATGGACTAGGGCCTATCTCCATATACTTAACCTAGGGGTATGCACCCGGAAGATGTTTCCCAGGGTCAGGGATGGCTCAGCAGCAAGTCATTTTTTTTTTACAAAACAACCACTGCCGGCCGGGGTCATTCTTTCCAACCTCGTTTTTGAAGTTCTGTTGTCAGCAAAGGGAGCCCTTCAGGACACTCTCGTTCCTGTCTTTCTCTTGTTTTTATGCCATATAGAATCATAACCACAGTCCCTTGCTCCTTGCCGGTTGGCAGGCTTCACTTGATCTTACGGACACGTCCGTGTTTCTGCAATCCTTGCGGCTGATGCCTTTGGTCAGGGCTCCCCGACCACATTTCGGCCCGGTTAGTCCCGAGGCCGTTTCAGTTCTCTATAACTCATCCTTTCACAGGAAACTCCTTTTCCCATTCAATCCCACATGACCTTAACAAACGGTCCCGCCGTAGGATACCCTACGATTAGCCAGATCATCCCTCTCTTAGTGACTAGCCGCGCTGTCCCTGATCCTTCTCTGGCCCCGGGTGTATGGTATATTATATATTAGAGTTAAGATCAACCTTTCACCATAATGGCTATGTGCCGGCTGGGCCAAATTATGCTTTAGATATAAGATCAACCTTTCACCATAATGTCTATGTGCCGGTTGGGTCACACCGAGAAGGGCGGGGGTCATGGCAGAAGCCTGTCAAGGCCTCCGGCTCAGGTTCCCCGAGTGTATGCCTCGATACCCGCCTAATTGAGATTATAAGGTTTTCCGGCGGACTGACTGAGATAGTCGACTAACTCAGTTACGCACTGATCCTTGCAGAGAAGGAGGGGCTCGGTAATTGAAGTAGGAAGTGCCATCGAGACAGCTTGTCATGGCAAAAGTTACTTCCCCGTGTTCTGTACAAACTACATTTTCTTTCTTAAATTGTCGTAAGTATGCCCGTGGACACACTCCTGTTGTTCGTTCTTGTATTCCTAGTTTTTAAGTACTGTACTGTGATAGTTGCGCCCTGAAGGGCTTCAGAAAAAAGGGGGGGGGGTATGTGGATCCCAGTACAAGAGAGGAACTCTCCCTTACACAGGATTACAAGTGGGTTTAAGGGCAAGCCTAGACGCTGTTTACGCCGGGCTGTACCCAAAATTAGATATGTATGAGCTTAGAAGCTCAGTTTACTTGATTTAGAAAGAATTTGGAATTTAGATTGCTTAATTCAAACATAGACCCTGGTCTCTGGGTCTTCTCCTGGGTGACCTGGATGTGTGTGAGTTTGTGCTTTTTATCTGTGTTTATTTGTTCTTTTATGTTGTTTTTGTGTTTTCCCTGTTCTTGCTCTGTCTTGAGTCGGCTACCCCCAAAATGGGGATTGGGCCTGAGCATATACTGTAGATAGATAGATAGATAATTCAAACTCAGGTTTTATTAATAAAAGATTTTTTTTTATGTTTCAATTTTTTAAACTAGTTGCACTAGATTACAATAGGTCCTAAGTGACTGTAAATATTTCCATTGTCTAACTGTCCAGCTTATGTTTTTTATGAATAATAAAGAATTATTTGCCCTACGGTTTATATGATTTTCAAGTTTCCAGGCTAGTCGCACTAGACTCAGAAGGTCGATAGAGATTAGATGGTGACTCCAATATGTTCCTGGCTAGTTACACTAGTTTCAGTAGGTTTGATATTTGTCAATATGACTACGCCCAGGAACCTAGCTGAGCTCAGCATAGGTTCCGGGTCAGGGTGATGAAGAGTTGTTGCTTTTAACTCTGTCTCACCCGGTACAACAAACACCTCACGCATGAGGACTCTGTTGTTGGAGCAGGCTTCTTTGAAGCAACGCACTGCTCACACTCTGTCAATATTTTTTAACTGTGTTGTATACACAACTACATATACGAATAGCTTTTCCTGTTATGAGGTTTCTTGGCTTAAGCATGCGGTTATTAAGAGTTTAATACTACGAATGTCCCCCTCCAGTCTTGGAATTCAGGCAACATCGTCAATGATGGAGGGGCCACTATTAAATTATAGGTTTGATTCCCGAAGGGAAGTAGAGAAAACCTAATATTTAGTAGGGGCCCTGGAATCATTGACGACGACGTCCCTCCCAGCCATCCCCTTCCCATTCGCTGATATTTTGAGTTATCTTGTTATATCATTGAAGGAAGAATTGTTGCACTTGGCGAGAGGCGGTAAGAAGCCGCAACGCAAGAAAATCCACCGAATGTGGGAAGCTTGTGAATAACAGTGTTAAGGTGGAATTTTTTTGTCCTTTTTTGTTCTCTTATTTTTTACAAAGTTTTTTCGTAGTGGGTACCCGATCTGTGACGACACCATAAGAGAAGTAGCGTTGCACTTATGAAGATGACTCCTATTCTTCCTCGCGGCGGTTGATTCAAACGACTGACGTGGATGTTGAATGGAGACTATTATACTAATAGGCAACATCGTCAATGATTCCGGGGCCCCTACTAAATATTAGGTTTTCTCTACTTCCCTTCGGGAATCAAACCTATAATAACTACATTGCACAAAATCATTAACTCACCCTCGTAGCCTACATGGTAAGAATATAAGGGTACTGTACCATGCTTGAAAGTGGACCTAACTCATAAACTAATCATAATCATATTATTCATCATCAGTAATCTTGCCTTTCAACCTACCTTGAGTATCTGTTGAGCAGTGTAGAACCCTGCAGGACCACTACCAATGATACAAACTTGTGGGACCCGAGTGGTGTTGGTGGTGGTAGACTGGTTAACCCGACATTCCCTTACGCACTGCTGGGTCTTTAGCCTGTCACACAACCTTCTCAAGGTCCAGGATTTTTGCAGAAACATCTTCATTCTGTAATAAAAACATTGATTTCAGTAATATTCTAGGATACTTTTATACACAAAGAATACATTTTCAGAACTGAATACATTTATACATGGCTGAGGAGCCAGGAAACCTTTACTCTGGAAATATTTGAAGATTGGTTCAACTTTCTGTAGCTATCAGGCTTATTGAATATTATCTCTTTGAGTGGTCTACTATCTATTGCTAGAATAGTAGATGCCTTAGTCCCCCAGGGGGTAGACATGAATGAATCACCTCCATAGACCCTGTTCCTCGTCAGCCATTGGCCAGCACCCATCCTCCCACATAATACCACTTTCATTGATATACCCCTCAACTATATCCTTCCATCTCATTCTCAGTTTGCCTCTCCCTCTGTGCTCTTCCACCTCACTCCCATACAATCTTTTAATAATTATTTCACTCTCCACACAACTGAACCGCAATAAGGTGTTCCTCTTTACACTTTCCAGCACACCCATATCCATACCACATCACTCCCATACTTCCTCATTTGTTTGTCTATCTCTCCAAGTGACTCGACATGCACTTCTCAAGTACGTTCTTCTTCAATCGAGCATATCCGGGATTCTTTCTTTATTCGACAGAGACATATTTGAAGAGCACCTAGATATGCTCAAAAAACAACATTGAGAGGGGAGATATATGCCTCTTCCATGGAAGCGAGGATAATTGAAGGAAATGTAAAGTACCTAAAATATCTATTGGGAGAGGATAGCAATGGACTACTGTAAGGCAACCCCGTCTGAGCCGTTACATTGCATGTAATGGAAAAATTACGTTAAACCATTGTATGTACAGGTATATATACTGTAATTATTATGTTGTATATTTTCATTTCTTCTAAAATCTCCCATTTAATTTGTTATTCTAAATTCCCCTCCAATATGATTTTGTGTTATACAGCATTTTTCCCCCAATCTTTTCATGCATTCTCTGTTCTATCTACGCTCCCTGTTTGCCCTTCCTGGGGAAGGATGTAGTAACCGGGTGTACCACTACCGACATACAACAAAAATCATCTATAAATACTTATAATAAAATAAATACTTATAAATCTATAATACTAGGTTAGGTTAGGTTAGGTTGTTTGGTTATGGTAATGTAGTGTACTGTATTTTTGTATCCAAAGGCAGTCAAAATAGACGGGAACATGATGGTGAACGACCGCGTAGTGTAAACAAGACGGGCGGTACACCCGGTAACTACATTCTTGCCCTACTGTGTATTGTAAGAGGTAATAGGGACAGTGACACTCCTCGCCTCCTAAAAAAACGCTTACCTGTATATACAGTACAGTACAGTAATACCTACAGAGTACTGGTATTCCATCCTGCTTACAGTAGCCTAGGCCTACGATTAATTTGTGGGTGCGTTTCAAAGTTATATTTGTTTTTAACTCTATTTACCGGTAGTACCGGTATCCTTAAACAATATTTTAGAAATGAATCCCAGACGTAGGACGACCGTCGACGCTACCATGCGGAATTTGTTTACGTACGCGATCTCCTTATTTTCTTTTGATATATTTCTTTCTAACTTAGCCTACCATATTCAAGAAGCCTGTGCCCTACTACTGACGCACGGACAGCGGGGATAGGCTAGGTCTGCAATCAGTGTACTGTAATGCCATTTCGTATTATGTGGAACAGTGGAATAGGCCTAGGCTAGTTTTAAAAGCAAATAAACGGAAGGCAAACTTAGGTTAGGCTATATAAGCTATTAGGCTATTACAGAAACTCCCAAATTTTAGGGTAATATATAATCCTAGGTTAGGTTAGGCTAAGCATATTTAACCAAAATTATTTAGCCTAGTCCTATGCCCTCTTTGGGATGGATGTAGATTCCGGGAGTACGGTCGTCATGTTTACATCTAGGGCGATCGCTGCGGTTAACTTCGCGTCGATTTTGACGGCAATGTTTTCGTTTATTTGCCTCCTGCTGGCAATATATATGATGATGACAATATGTCATGGGGGTTGAGGGGGGGCAAAGTCCCCCTCAACATATTATTGTGTCCAATGGCATTCAAAATAGACGGGAACATAATCGCCGCCCCCGCCGCCGTCATGTTTACATTTGTCGATCGCCGTGGTTAAATTTGTACAGTATCTATTTTGACAGCGATTGTTTCGGTTATTTGCCCACTGCTGGCAATATATATGATGATGACAATATGTCATGGGGGGGGGTGAGGGGGGGCAAAGCCCCCACCTCAACATATTATTGTATCCAAAGGCAGTCAAAATAGACGGGAACATGATGGCAAGCGTCCGACGTTGCTCCGCGTAGTGTAAACAAAGCTGGCGGTACGCCCGAACTCTACATTCAACGGGATGGATGTAGAGTTCGGGCGTACAGTTGTCATGTTTACATACGGTGATCGCCGCGGTTAACTTCGCGTCTAATTTGACGGCGATTTTTTCGGTTATTTGCCCCCTGCTGGCAATATAGATGATGATGACAATATGTCATGGGGGGGGGGGGGGGGGGGCAAAAACCCCCCTCAACATATCATTGTATCCAAAGGCAGTCAAAATGGACGGGAACATAATGGCAAAGGTCCGACGCCACTACTCGTAGTGTAAACACGCAGGGTGTCAATCCACAAAATATGAATAGTGTTATCATTAGGACTATGGTTTATTATTTTGTTATCATTAGGCCTATAGTGCGACGGAGCGAGCTCTAGGGGGGGGGTCCGGGGGCATCCCCCCCCCCCCCCCCGTGTTTTTTGAGAATTTAGGTGTCTAAAACAGTATTTCCTGCAATCTAAAAGCAATCAAGATGGAAAATATGGAGACCAAAATTAGGCCTAGGCTATGTTAATTTACCTTTTTTGTTTCTTTAAAAAAAAAAAAAAAAAGGGTTGGGGGAGTTTGTTATCATTAGGCTAGCCTATACAAAAAGTTCATTTGCGTTATCACTCAAAAAAACAGCGTCGTTTGACACCCTGCTTAAAACACGTACCGTAAGTTGATGTCAAGCCGCCCCCACCCATAATACTAGGATAGGTAAGGTTGTTAGGTTAGGCTAATGTCCTTTCAAAGCGGTATAGCCTAGTAAACACTAGGATATACCCGGTCAGAGGTAGGTGATACGCCCGATAACACAACTCTTGCCCCCTCTTTGGCAAGAGTTGTGGGGTAGGATGTAGTGAGCGGGCGTACCGCCATTTTTGTTTACATTACGCGTAGTGGCGTCGGACCTTTCCCATCATGTTCCCGTCTATTTTAACCTAACCTAACCTAGTATTCATGTAGTAATGACAGGGGGCAAATAGCAGAAAATATAGCGTCGAAATAGACGGGAACGTAAGTGCGAACGCGGCGATCGCCCTATGTACGACCGTACGCCCGAACTCTACATCCATCCCGAGTTGTGTTATCGGGCGTATCACCTACCTCTGACCGGGTATATCCTAGTGTTTACTAGGCTATACCCCTTTAAAAGAAAATTAGCCTAACCTAATAACCTTACCTAACCTATCCTAATATTATGGGTGGGGGCTGCTGCCCCCACACCCCTGCTGTTTGACATCAACTCACGTATTTGCACAACGTACGCCCGGTAACACAACTCATGGAAAATATAACCGAAACAATAAAAACTAGCCTACCACTAACTTTCCCATAGTTTTTCTTTTTGGTTTTAGGTAGTTTTCATGATAATCTTCAAGGACACTACATCCGCCTTATTAGAAACAATTTATTAGAGAAAATAGTGACCAATAGACTCGCCATATTTTTCTCATTATAGTCTGCATGGAGGAATTTCGTTATCGACACTTGAAAAAAACCCTGATTTCACAGAAAAATACACCCAAAATCTGTCTAAGATGTTAAATAGCAGGGGTGTGGGGGCAGCAGCCCCCACCCATAATACTAGGATAGGTTAGGTAAGGTTGTTAGGTTAGGCTAATCGCTAATGTCCTTTCAAAGGGGTATAGGTTAGTAAACACTAGGATAGCCTATACCTGGTCAGAGGTAAGAAGAAGAAGAGTCCTGCTGTAGTCTCCTTGAATGCTACCGTTTTCATCATTAGGCTATAGGCCTACAGTAGGCTAGTTGAAATTAGTTACAATCCCCGGAAAACTCTATTTCTCCCATTATCCAACAATCACTCAGATTGTCATTTTGTCAATTGTCATTGCCTAAATCATTTTCAGAGTAGGCCTAAATATACAATATTTGGGATGGATGTAGAGTTCGGGCGTACGGTCGTCATTGTTTACATAGGGCGATCGCCGCGGTCGCACTTACGTTCCCGTCTATTTCGACACTATATTTTCTGCTATTTGCCCCCTATCATTACTACATGAATACTAGGTTAGGTTAGGTTAGGTTAGGTTAGGTTAAAATAGACGGGAACATGATGGGATAGGTCCGACGCCACTAGGCTCTGCGTAATGTAAACAAAGATGGCGGTACACCCTCTCACTACATCCTACCCCAATATTTTTTGCCTTTGGATACAGGATGGGTTGAGGGGGGGCTTTGCCCCCCCTCACCCCTCCCTGAATTATTGAAATTAGTATCTACTTTAACAGTAAGGGGCTTAATAAGAGTTTCACGGTAAGATCCTGTGTAGCAGGATTTTCCAGGTAAGAAAAAAGTGGGAGGAACCGTTTTTCAGATGCCTAGGCCTATTTACTAATCTGAAACAATGGGTATGGTAGCATTCAAGGAGACTACTGCTGGACTCTTCTTCTTCTTCTTCTTACCTCTGACCGGGTATAGGCTATCCTATACAAGATACATGTACAAGTACAAGATATGATGAGGAGAGAGACGAGTTGGAGGGATACATGAGGAATAGAGTTGGGGAGAGGGGGTGGGAGGAGGTAAAGCAGAGAGATGATAGAGGGGTAGGGGCACTGTTGGGGTTAACACAAGAGATGGAAACACAAGACATGGATGATGGAGATGATGAAGAAGATACTAGAAAAAATGTGGAGGAAGAGAAATGGGTAAAGGGGGGGGGGGGGGGAGGAAGTGAGGGGTACGTCTATAACAAAAACAATTTTCCCTTAAACTATCCTTCTGCTCTAAACTTTCCCTCCTAGGCTACTAACGTTTCTGAGCCAGTACCGATTCAAAGGTCAGCCCTGTGGATCTGCACGGTCTGCGGGCGGGTTCTAAAGAAGAAGAAGAAGAAGATCCTAGTGTTTACTAGCCTAATACCCCTTTGAAAGGACATTAGCCTAACCTAACAACCTTACCTAACCTAACCTAGTATTATAGGTGGGGGCTGCCGCCCCCACACCCCCGCTTTGACTTAGATTTTTGGTGTATTTGTCTGTGAAGTGGGTAGGCTAGCCTATTTTTCAATTTGTTGATAACGAAAATCCTCCATACGGACTATAGCCTAGGCCTATGGAGAAAAATATGGCGAATCTATTGGTGCCTATTTTCCCTAATAGCCTAAATTGTTTCTCATAACGTCGCACTAGTGTCCTTGAATATTATCAAACAATGAATAGGCTAATAGGCTATCTTTAACCTAACCTAGTATAGGCCTATTAGTGGACTATTTATGAATGTAGGCTAGAATGTGAAAATATAGGCCTATTGTAATATTAGGCTACCAAATTATTGAGATATAGGCTAGCCTAAGTACAGGTCGTCCCGCTACACAGGATTAGGCTATAGGCTAGCCTACCAAATATTTCTCCGGAGGTTGAAACACATTTTAATATGATCTTTGCAACATCCTTAGGACCTATTATATAGGCCTAATTGCCTTCAAATATTGAGAAATAATTAGTGGTAGTTCAGCCAATCGGTCCTTCTTAAACTGCTAAAGTCCTCTCATTTTAGCTAGAATCGTGCTGAAGGATTTAAGGCTTAGCCTACCAAACTTTGCATTCCTAGGCTATAGAGTTGGAAAGTAATATTATTGTTTAATTAAACAAAAAAAATCTGAATTAGCCTAGGCCTAGGCCTATGCTTTTTTATTATATATAGCCTAGGCTATTTAAAAATTATAGGCCATGAGCAACTTACCAGTTTTTCAAAACATAAAAGTTCTATGGTCCAGTGTCTTTGAAAAATGCGCTAATGTAATTCACCCCCTTATTATCACGAATAAACTTACTAAATTAAAAAATAAACTCCACAATAACACTCGGTGACTGGACGACTCGGCCCACGGGACAACTCGGCTCGGACAGCTCGGCCCACTTTTGGACAAATCGGCCACGACGGCGAGACAACTCGGCCCATTATTTGAGCTAAGTGATATTGGGGGGTGGAGGAGGGGGTAAAATAAGGAGGGGAGAGTTCTGCTTAAGCTATATACTTCAATTCTTTTTCTTTAACTATCCTTTCTACGACTACATATTTTCTAAACTAATTCTTAAATCTAGCTCTAGCTGTTTCTGGAGAAGTCACCGGTGCATAGGTGAGCTGGCTTTGAAAAGGGACAGCAACTCCACAAAAAGAAGAAGAAGAAGAAGGAGGGTTTATGGGTGAGGCCATGTATGCAGCACCAAATCCTGTCCTCTGCGCATGCGCGGCCTTTTCCCTAATATCTGTTAATAAAAATAATATTTGTATTATGTTATTTAGGCTCAACTGTTAGGTTAACTTAAGTTAGGTTAGGTTAGGTTAGGTTAAGATAATATAATAGTATAAAGGAAAACAAAAATCGTGGCAAGGGGCCTAAATTAAGATTCTCACGCATGCCAGAGGACAGGATTTGCAGGATTTGATGCTGCATACATGGCCTCCTGTTTATCGCGTGGGGAGCAGGTCTTTCCCGCCCTCAGACCATTCCGACTAGAAGATCTCGCCCGAATGTTGTAGGCGGGAAGAGCCAAGCAATCAATCTTTCCTTGGCTGATTCCGCCCTCCAAGATTAGACCGTCCCGCCCATTTGTATGGTTCACACAACCTTGGTCTTGGTCTTGGTGCGAGAGTCACGCTCGACTGGTCGAGGTGTGGCCTTAGTATTGGCTCTCTCACCTAGGATAAACTTATAAGCTATAATGGAAAAGGACAGGTTGAGAATAAAAGAAGATTGTTCCCCCGTGGGCATTCTCACCCCAGCCTCACTATTGTGAGGCTGATCTTTTCCTCCACACTCCCTCTAGGTAGTCCTTAACACTCCGTGCAGTGGTCTCATTCCACATGTTTAAGTCGTTCACGCCAAGCAGGTAGATCACTATTCCGTCGAGCCCCCATTCATACCTTCCTACCACTGCATTCCATTCCTCCGCACCAATCTCTTGCACTATGGATCTTAGCATTACCCGCCTTTCTCCTTCATATTTTCTGCACTTTAGGATATGCTCCACAGTCTCATCCTCCCCACTCTCTCACATCTTACATGCCTTGTTGCCTTCATTTGACCATCTATATGTTCTGCTGTTCAGCTCAAGTGACTTAGTTCGGGCCTTGAAGAGGAGTTCACCTCCGATGCTCCCATCGTAGAATGGCTCCCTTCTTGGCTGTTGCTTACACATGTACCATTCTAGTGAACTCTTGTTTCTCATATTCCCTGCCCCTTCGTCCCTTGCTACGCTTTGTACCCGTTTGCCGATCTCTTTCTTCCATCTCTCATGGCTCCACATTTCCATACTTTCCCCCATCATGATACCACGCATTCCGTACTTCTCTATCTTTATGTCGCACATCTTGTTCCTCTTACTGCTCTCCTTAGCCCATTCAAACACCTTTCGTGCCCATCTATCACCATTCATTTTTTCCAGTCTGACCCGGTACCGTAGGACTCCTTTGTCTATTCTTTCTTCAAAGGAGCTCCACCCCGCATCGCCTCTCAAGGCTTCTACTGCAGTGTACTTGTTCGCTCCCAGTGCGAGCCTTCCGACCCTATTCTGGGCAACTTCCAGCTTTGCCGTGTCATTCGCCGTCCACGGGATGGTTTCCAGACCATACATCAGGCCTGGCACCGCCATACCTTTCCATACTCCTCGCACTACTTCATACTTGTTCGCTCTACACCTTGCAGCACTGCCAAGTCTTCCCACCCACTGGCTCGCTCTTGTTAGTCTCTCATCTTTTGTTTTCTCGCATCCTCTTGCATCCACTGTCATTCCCAGGTACTTGTATTCATTTGTTTGGGTAATAATATTATTCCCAAGTAGCCACGTCGCACCCACATCCGTTTCATCTCCATTCACTACTAGTACTTTACTTTTCTCCCTTCTAAAGCTCACATTCAGGTAATTCCCATATTCGGACACCACATCTAGCATCCTCTGCAGATCCTCTCGGTTGTCGCTCATGATCCTACATCATCTGCATATAGCAAGATACCCAGACGTTCGTTCCCAATTAGTGTTCCCCTGCCGGCTTCTTTCATTCTTGCAGCTAGTTCCTCTGTGTACATCCCAAACAGGAGGTAAAGTGAGATTGTTCGAAGCCTGTTAATTGCTGGAGGCCCTTTTTAAACTGACTAAAGTCGCCTAAAAGTAGCCAGAATAAAATTAAAAAGACGTCACCGGTAAAGAAAGGGTTAACCCCTTCTGTACCGGCGACGTCCTTTTCATTATAATCTGGCAACTATTAGACGATTATATTATGCAGCTTAGAAAGGGGGTATACCGATTAAAAGGCTACAAACTATCTCAATTAATCCTTTTAGCTGTCACATATCCTTCCTGAGCTCCATAAAATCGTCTAAATGTAGCTGAAATATAATAGAACATTTCCACGCCGGTACAGAGAAGGTTAAACAATTATTATCTCCCTTCGAAGCTCCGTTAACCCCTTCTGTACCGGCGGTGTCTTTTTAATTTTATTCTAGCTATATTTAAACGATTTTGTGCAGCTTAAGAAGGTTCTGTGTTTGTAAAAAAGGTTGAGTGGGATAGTTCGAAGGCTGTAAATTGCTGGAACCCCTATTTAAGCTGAAGAATATCATCTAACAGTAGCTGAAATAAAATAAAAAGGACGGCACCGGTATTGATAGGGTTAAGCGGTTATTATTTTGTACAGTACATATTCAACAGAAATAGGCCTACCAATAAATGACCCAACTCGCCCTTATAAGTCACCACCAACAATTTTAGAAAGAGTAGCTACATAAACATCATCTCCAACAAAGAAATATAGAAGATGTTTATAAAAATCAATAACACAATTATACCGAGTCAGCATCCCTAATCCCATCATCAACTCAGCACCTGCAGCACCTTCCCTCAGGCTTACTTTGCCGCTCACATAACCACCGTCCGGCATCCTTAGTTTGACCGTATCGGGTCTGGTAGATATACCGAGATGTTCAAAGACTCGTTCGTTAACGTGAAATTCACTACCTGTACCGGAATCAATTATTAGGCGAAACGGCACTTGTGGTTTTCCAGAGAGATAGACCTGCAGGTAAAACAAACCATCTGGTTGTTGTGTAACCGAACCTCTGCATATGCGTACAGCGCAAATTAATCTATTTAAAATTCGTGTTGACCTACGAGGAAAATATAGAGCAGGCGAGTCTACTGAAAAACGTTGGATGACGTTTCGATGGAAAAGATCCACTGTGCCTAAGGAGGGGTAACGACGTAATTTAAATAAACCATGTTGTGATTTTATCAGAACATGGATATCTGCTAAAAGTATAATTCCATTACTCAGGCAAATTTTAACATTCGCTATCCTTTTGAAACGAAGAATATCGATCCCTTTCCAAACCAGTATATTTACATTCATCTCTTCACCGTCCATCTGGTCTATTCCCAACCTTACAGCAGTCTTTAGGTTCATCAGTGTCCTGTCATTACCAGTGTCCGTGAAGAAATAAACCTCTTTATTGTTAATCTTTCCCTCAAGATAGTATACATCTATTTCTGAAGTGGGCAATTTAGAAAGTCCTGGCATTGGATTCGTCACCTTTTTAAGCTGTGACGCTACGTCAAAAACCAACTCCATTTCTGCATGACCTGCTTTTACACCCAACTTTGGTCTGATGTGGGGCGTCTCACCTTTGGCAGGATCGGCCTTTGCATCCACCTTTGGTCTTTTGGTGGGGGAAACCAAATGATCCGGGGGGGTTTTCCTCTTGTTTTTGGACCGACTTTGTGCATTTTCGTTTGTGTTTTTTTCCAAAGCCAAACATCCAGAATCTAACCTATTACTTCTTGTACGTTTTGTAGGTCTGTCTATCACTGTATGATCTTCCCCAACACCCAATGTATACACGTCCAAACTTGTATCCCTTGCTCTTTTCATTGTTATTCTCTGGATGCTATATATAGATACTTAACAGAAAGTTTGTAGACGGAGATAACGGAGACGTCCAATAACGGAGACAGCTCGCTCAGGAATGAAACAGTTGTCTCAAGATTTTCAACTTATATACATCATTCAAATTTGTATGTTTTGTTATATTAGTCATATACTATTAGAAAAAATAATATAAAAATATACGTAAACAATTATATTACTTTATTGGAAATTATAATATGAACTACACACTATAATATAAGGTATAAATATATGGGAAATTGTATTTATAATAGTTAGCATTCAAATTGTTTGTTTTCTTTAAAACAGAGTTAGTAAAAGAAAACTGAATTTTGTAGTAGACTAAACAATTTTTTTTTAACATTTAGTACACTTTTACCTCCGAAAATCGCCCGCCAGATCTTCCATGCAAAGACGAAATATTAAATTTGTGTCGAACTCTCCGAATTATGGTCATAAACACAGGTTATTGTCGAGTCGTGTATTAGTAAGTTTAAATATATAGTATAGTACATTTGAATAGTCTTTGGTCCTTTGTTTTACTTTATAATCAACAACATGATATAGTGTCTATGTTTTATCTTAAACTTATTAGAAGTATATAGAAGTAATAATGAAGTACAGTACTATTACACAAATAGTATCTAGGCCTCTGGTATTCGGTGACAGCAGCCTCCAGCAGGTTTAGGAGAAACAGATTTAGCGAGTATACTGAAGGAAGAAATTAAGAAGAAAGTTAAAAATTGGGATACAAGGAAATGGCAGGAAGAGCTAGGGGAGGAAAGCAGTTTAGAAATATACAGGTGTAACGCTTCTGCATAGTAGCCACGTGCGGGCATGCGCGCGCGTCGGCTGCCCTGCCGTTCAGAAACCGGCTGGCGGCAGCCGGCCGGCAGGCTTTTCCTTAGTATATATCCTACGACAACGTAACTAATGTCTGGGATATTCTTATGTTGTTTCACAGCTTGAAGCTGAAGCTTATTCTTAACCAACGCATCTTAGTATATTTTATTCTCGATAGTTGATTGTTTCCTTATAATATATAAGATGTAAGTCTAGTGAGAGTGGGAGGAGACGAGCGGGAGAGAGAGACCGGCTGGGGGACGTTGCTTCGTGCGGAGAGTCCAGCTTGGGACGAGCCTGATGTTGCCACGTGCATTTGATTGCAACGTTAGGCTTAGTTTCGACTCACGCATGGGGTAGAGGATTTTGACCCGGCAACTGTGTTGAGTGTTGCCAAGCATGGGATGTATTTTGCATGCCTAGGGTGGGGTCCAGACAGATTCAAGACTCAGAGCTCACCTCCCTGTCGTACCCTTCGGACCCCCCTTGATATCTATCCCTCTCAACCCCACTTAGAAACTTTCTCTCTTACTTTGTATACCTTCCTTCCACTACTTCACCAATCTATTTAATTATCCCATCCCCTTGATAGACCTTATATCTATTATTGTATTAACGACGAGCTCTCAGATAATTAGATAGGATTTTGGGCCTTATGCAGAGACGTAATTGTTAATGAGACCTAGGAAGCTTTTTTTGTTGTCTCATATTTGGTGGTTTCATGCTTGCTAGTATGTTCTTGTGTCAGGTTAGCAGGGGCTAGACCGGAGGGGAGGCTTTTTGCGATCCTTTAAGTAAAGTCTGCTGGTGCGAGTCCTGTGGACCCGCACGACTTTACTAGGATACCCGTGAGAGTCTGGGGGCATTTTCTTGTCTGTGTCCCTGTGTGTCTAGTGTTGTGTTGTGTGAGGGCCCTTGCCTAGTCCACTCAGCACTGCGCTAGCACGTCTTGCTTTTGTTTTAGGGTCGCCAGGAGAGAGTCAGATACTTGCGATCTGAGTCTCTCAAGAGAGCACCCTTTCAATTAGAGTAATTTGGCGCACAGACTTGGGAACGTCCCTAGGCTAGAGCAGGTGGCTCAGCCCGGGTATCCGAAGCCTATATCCTTCCGGCTAGACCTCTGCCGCCTGGCAGATTAACAGCTAGGGGTTTATTATTTCTGTATGCTTGTTATTGTGCCACAGTTTACCGTTTTTGTGAGCATTGTGAGTCAGGGTGTGGCTTAGAGACTCTGTCCGAGCAGGCTTGCCTGACTAAGAGTGAGAAGCACACCTGTATGTGGTTATGTTGCGAGTTGCTGCCTTTATTTAATTATACCTATACCATTATACACTGTATGGCCTATCACTAGTATTTATTCCTGCTTATGAGTTAAGAGTTCTCTAAATCCGTAACGTACTTTCTTTGCTAAGCATCAGATCCTACAGTAGCCGCATGCAGTTTAGAAACCCGCATCTCGTCTACCTGTACGATGTTTTGAGGACTGTTTGCTTTCACCTTCTTTCACGCAGGGGTGATTAGTTGTATTAATTAACGTAACGTTAAATGTGCTTTCTTCTAGTTTGTTATTAAATTGTTTCTGCAATTTAATTCTGTTATCTATCTTTTCCTTGAAGCTTTAAGTCAACTTAATTGTGTGATCTTTTATATAGCCTGCTTGACTATCAGCAGGCTATAGTGCGTGCACCCTGTAACTGAGTCATAGGATACCTTGTTGTCCAGGCAGGACTCTTGACGGTTTAGGGTGGTTTGTTGCCTGGGTTTATAGATAAGGGTTGGATCTAGCGTTTTCCGTTGTCGCTTGTTGCCGCATACCTAGTCCAATAGAAAGAGCCCAGTGTTTATATATCCCAGGACGTAATAAATGGCGACCTTGCATAGGATTTACTGAACAGAGGAATATAGTGGTTATTTGTTTTGAGATTCCTTATGATTAGAGAAATACAGTGGACATAGAGTTTTTTTTGGAGCAACCAATATAACACATTAAAGACTTTAAA
The DNA here is from genome assembly GCA_032716605.1 of Paralithodes platypus. Lineage (NCBI taxonomy): Eukaryota > Metazoa > Arthropoda > Malacostraca > Decapoda > Lithodidae > Paralithodes > Paralithodes platypus. Next base: position 51,948,341 of record CM064514.1, on the reverse strand, counting down.
TAACATTAGTATATACATACTTGCATAGGAGATAAGGCACATTCTATAACCGTGATAATTACTGCAGTACACAAACATGTCTAATACATCGGAACACAGTGATGGTTCAGGTCACGATGCGGGCTCGGAGGGAGAAAGACCTGTGGAGTTGCTAGTCGATAGCGAGGAGGGTGCTAGAAGATTTTTAGAGGTGCCCCTTACTGCTGACAGGGTGTTGAAGCTGAATAAGTATGGCTTAAAGTGTGTGGCAGGTCTTCAGGGTCACCAGGGTTTAAGTGGCATGAGGAAAGATCAGCTGAGGACTTTGATATTGGGTTTAGAAGGGAGAGACCTGGGTGGAGAGGCGACTGGGGGCCCCGGTCCCCAGCCCCCCTCCACTCTACCCCCGTATCAAACGTCAGGGTGCCTGAATTTAGTACATACCCCCAAGTTGATGGTCAATGGCAGTGTGGAATTCAATCACAGGGACCCTCTCCATTAAATGTACCTTCCCCTCCTCAAGGGTTGACTCCAGATTTGTTGTTTCGGCTTGAGATGGCCAAGGTTGAGGCCGCCGAAAGACAGGCTAGGGCCAAGGTTGAGGCCGCCGAAAGACAGGCTAGAGCTCAGGTTGAGGCCGCCGAAAGACAGGTTAGTGTGCAGGCTGAGGTTGCTGTACGAAAGGCTGAACTGCAGGCAGAGTCTACTAGGTATCGGGCTGACAGGGAGCTGGAGAGATCTCGAGTGGAGGTAACAGGGCGAAATATTGGGGGAGGTAACAGACATCGGGACCAATCATTGTCGCACCTGCTTAAACTAGTTCCTATGTTCGATGAATTAGGTGTGTCTGAGTTTTTTATGCGATTTGAGAAGAAGTGTCAGGAACACCAGTGGCCTCAGGAAAAGTGGGCAGCATTAGTTTCATCAAGACTCCTAGGAAAGGGGCTAAAAGCGTATGATGCACTACCTTTAGAGTCCTGTGTAGTTTATGATGAGCTAAAGAAGGCTGTGCTACGGGCCTATGAGTTACAACCAGAAACTTACCGCTTGAAGTTTCGGGGTGTTACTAAGGGCAAGGATAGTACCTTCCTAGAACACGCCTGGGACTTGTCTGATGCACTATGACATTGGCTGCGTTCTGAGAGGGCAGCTACTTTTGAGGAGTTGATTGAGCTGGTTCTCTTGGAGCAGTTCTTTAAGTGCACAGGCGGGGACTTAACATTAAATATAAAGGAAAAAAATCCTAGAACTCTCCAGGAGGCAGCAGAAATGGCTGACCTCCGACTGTCATTAATTCGAGGGTGCGGAGCAGCAGCTAGGAGTGAGTCGGGTGCAAAGGATCGTACCCCTCCCCCTCCCAAGAATTTTGATACACATAAATACACAAAACCATCTAGCACTGACAATAAAACTGAACATAAACCAAATACCGTCCCGTATAAGAAGTCTAATGGTACCTCCCACTCCCAAGGGAAACCAAAGAGTAAAGAGTGCTTCGCATGTCACAAGGAGGGTCACTTTGCAAATGCTTGTCTGAACAAGCCACCAAACAAGGTTGTGTCATTGGCCCGCAGCATATGGGTGTCGCCTATATCTTCTGAGTTTGCCAAGGGTAGTTCGTCAGAGGTTGGGACACAGCCTGTGTTCAAGAGTCCGGAAGGCTCGAACCCTGTCCGCGACGTCTTTGGGGGTCATAGAGGGCATGGTTTTGTGAGGTGGGCTGGCGAAAGGCGAGGAGTTAAGCTATTGCGTGATACTGGGGCTTCTCAGACCTTGTTAAGGAACTTTACTGGTAGACCGATTAACGCTGCTCAGGTGGTGGTAGTTCAGGGGATCAATGCTACGAAGTCCTACCTGCTGGTGCGGATGGAGCTGGAGGTGGGTGGTGTGGCAAAGGAGCTGGATGTGGGAATTGTAGAGAACTTGCCTGTTGGGGGCGTCGACCTCCTCCTCGGCAACGACTTTGCGGTGCCTGCTTCTAAGGTTTCACCCTTGGTCGTTGCCGAGAAGGCGGCCGACGTTAGTAGGGAGGAACAGGAGTGGGTTGAGAAGTGTAGCGTACAAACCATGGCTTGTGTTGTGACGCGTTCTCAGACATCCGGAGCCTTGCAGCCACCACCTCTGTCTATCAAACCGCGGAGGAAAGGTCACAAGAAAACGGGAAGTGTTGGTCAATTGGAGAGTTTTGAGCCGGCAGTGTTTCTTGGTGACTCATTATTGGCACCTATGTTAGAGTCTGGAGAGGCCCCGGGGCCTGTCACCGCTAGTGCAGGTGCAGGGCAGGAAGAGACTCTGCGACAGCATCGTTATGCGCAGCGTGAGGAAAGGATGGCTCAGCGGTACATTGGAGGTGGAAATAAATTATTTAAGATGAACTTGGATAATCTCACACCTGCTGATATATGTTCCTTGCAGCTGGAAGATCCTGAAGTCAGGGCGTGTGGTAATGGTGCTATCGAACTGGAGAGCGATGGGGATGCGCAGCCTGGTGATTTTTTCTTGTCCGAGGGGATCTTGTATCGGAGACATCAGGATCCCAAGAAAAAGTGGGATAGCGGGTCAGGATTAGTGGACCAGTTAGTAGTACCGAGGGTGTGCCGTGAGAGCTTATTGAGATTAGCTCATGATGTGCCTTTGGCAGGGCACCTGGGGGCACGTAAGACGGAGGCAGCTCTGAGCAAGCTTTTCTGGTGGCCTGGGTTAAAGGCGAGTGTCGTGTCATGGGTGTCACAGTGTCACACTTGTCAAGTGGTTGGGAAACCCAATCAGGTCATTCCGAGAGCCCCGTTACAACCCATCCCTGTCATTGGGCCGCCCTTCAGCAAATTAGTTATCGATATGGTTGGCCCATTGCCCCCCACTAGTGCCGGCAATAAATTTTTACTAACTGTAATGGATGTAGCAACACGGTATCCAGATGCTTACCCCATGCGCAACGGGATGGCTAAGACTGTTGTCAAAAACCTACTTGTCTATTTCTCTCGTTATGGCTACCCTCAGGAGATCCAGTCTGATCAGGGATCCAATTTTACTTCTGCTCTGTTTAAGCAGTCCATGCAGCAACATGGGATAGTGTCTGTGGTGTCATCTGCCTACCATCCCGAGAGTCAGGGAGTTTTGGAAAGGTGGTACTCGACTCTCAAGAGTATGTTGCGGTGTTATTGCATGGAAAATGGGAAGGACTGGGATCTAGGTCTCCCATACGTTTTATTTGCTGCGAGAGAAGTACCTGGGGAGAGCTTGGGATTTAGCCCGAACGAGTTGGTTTTTGGACACAGGGTCAGGGGGCCCCTCCACATAGTCAAGGAGATCTGGGAGGGAGTCACAAAGCCATGCTCGCTTCTAAAGTATGTAGTTGAAAGCCGTGAGAGAATGCTAAAGAGCTTGGAGGTAGCAGGTCAGAACCTTAAGAGTTCACAAGCTCAGATGAAGGACAGATACGACCAGAAGGTGAAGCTGAGGGAGTTTGAAGTAGATCAGGAGGTACTGATACTACTGCCTCTGGTGGGACACCCCTTGTCTGCCAAGTATTCTGGTCCGTATCGGGTTGTAAGGAAGGTTTCTGATCTAGACTATTTAGTAGCTACTCCTGATCGTAAGAAAAAGAACCAACTTTGCCATGTAAATCTGATGAAAGAGTATGTGAGGCACCCCTCCGAGCCTCTCACTGTCCCGGTGTTGATCTGCAGCGATCGTGGTGGAGAAGGAGGCAGGGACAGTCAAGCTGCGGGGGAGGATAATTGGGATTGTCATGTTTCCGCGGATCAGTGGGCGGGGAATTCTAGACAAGTGGCTCACGAGTTGATATTGCACCTGCCTGAGCTGTGCAGCACTTGTTTGATTCAAACCCAGCTGTTTTCGCGGAGCATCCTGGCCTCACTACTCAAGCGGTGCACGATGTCGATGTTGGGGACCACCCGCCCTTTAAATCAGTGCCATACCGTGTTCCCCCTATTAAATTACCAGCACTTAGGGAAGAGCTGGATTATATGCTGAAACGTGGGCTGATTTCTGAGGGTGCAGTAAGGTGGACTTCCCCCGTCACACTGCAGCCCAAACCAGATGGCAAGGTGCGGTTTTGTATAGATTTCCGCAGGTTGAATGGTTTAACCCCCACAAATGCCTACCCTCTCCCTCGCGTGGACGACAGTGTGGATAAGAAGGTGCCACATATCGTTACCATGTTATGCCATACGGGCTGAAAAATGCCCCTGCAACGTTTCAGAAATTAATGAACGACATTGTAGCCGACATTCCCAACTGTACGGTGTACCTAGATGATGTCATAATATACGACAATGATTTTAACAGTCACTGTGCTCACATCGGACAGCTTTTTAATAAACTGAATGAAGCAGGTTTGGTGGTAAACCTGGGTAAGTGCGATTTTGTCAAAGCCACAGTTTTGTACCTGGGGTTCGAGGTGGGGATGGGTCAGGTGTGCCCTCCACAGACAAAGATCAAAGCCATCGATCAGTTTCCCCAGCCTACGACTAAGAAACAAATCATGCGGTTTCTAGGTATGATAGGCTATTATCGTCGCTTCATCAAAGGCTATTCGACTGTACTTGCACCTTTAACTGACTTATTATCTAAGGACAAGAAGTTCCGGTGGTCTCCTGAGTGTGCAGAGGCGTTTTCCTTGGTGAAACACCTGTTATGTACCCACCCCATACTCAGGGCCCCAGACTTCAGCAGACCTTTTCAGCTGGCGACTGATGCCAGTGGCGTAGGGGCTGGGGCTGTCTTGTTACAGACAGATGATGAAGGTATCGAACATCCAGTGAGTTTTTGCAGTAAAAAATTCAATAGTGCACAAAGGAATTACTCTGTAATTGAAAAAGAACTCCTGGCGATAGTGCTGGCGCTCAGGCACTTTGATGTATATGTTCCTGCTTTCGGACCATTCGTAGTGGTTTATACCGATCATCACCCTCTGAAATTCTTGAATCAGTTTCATAACCGGAATATGAGGCTGACCAGGTGGTCACTCATGCTTCAGGAGTATAATCTGGACATACGCCATATTGCCGGTTCTGATAACGTGATAGCGGATTGTCTATCAAGGGTGGATGATGTTGGTTAGACTGCCACAGGATTGAGGGTTGAGTGTGGAGGAAAATATGCTGTCACTGTAGTTCAGCCGAAAAAAACAAATTAAAAAAACAAAAACCTTATAAAAACTCTTTATTTTTTATAACGTGTAGAATTTTGTATAAGATGTTGTAGCAGTATCTAAGTTGAATGTTTTCGCTTATTGTCGCTAAGTTAGTTGAACTTGCTCGGTGGAGCGCAACAGTCTTTATTTTTTTTATATATAGTGCCTTGTGTCGCAACAGTGTGTGGTACTATGAGAAGCTTTCTGTTAGATATGAAGAACTTAGTCAAGGGTCTTATATCTTGGGGGAGGTGTGACGCTTCTGCATAGTAGCCACGTGCGGGCATGCGCGCGCGTCGGCTGCCCAGCCGTTTAGAAACCGGCTGGCGGCAGCGCAGGCTTTTCCTTAGTATATATCCTACGACAACGTAACTAATGTCTGGGATATTCTTATGTTGTTTCACAGCTTGAAGCTGCCCTTATTCTTAACCAACGCATCTTAGTATATTTTATTCTCGATAGTTGATTGTTTCCTTATAATATATAAGATGTAACTCTAGTGAGAGTGGGAGGAGACGAGCGGGAGAGAGAGACCGGCTGGGGGACGTTGCTTCGCGCGGAGAGTCCAGCTTGGGACGAGCCTGATGTTGCCACGTGCATTTGATTGCAACGTTAGGCTTAGTTTCGACTCACGCACGGGGTAGAGGATTTTGACCCGGCAACAGTGTTGAGTGTTGCCAAGCATGGGATATATTTTGCATGCCTAGGGTGGGGTCCAGACAGATTCAAGACTCAGAGCTCACCTCACTGTCGTACCCTTCGGACCCCCCTTGATATCTATCCCTCTCAACCCCACTTAGAAACTTTCTCTCTTACTTTGTATACCTTCCTTCCACTACTTCACCAATCTATTTAATTATCCCATCCCCTTGATAGACCTTATATCTATTATTGTATTAACGACGAGCTCTCAGATAACTAGATAGGATTTTGGGCCTTATGCAGAGACGTAATTGTTAATGAGACCTAGGAAGCTTTTTTGTTGTCTCATATTTGGTGGTTTCATGCTTGCTAGTGTGTTCTTGTGTCAGGTTAGCAGGGGCTAGACCGGAGGGGAGGCTTTTTGCGATCCTTTAAGTAAAGTCTGCTGGTGCGAGTCCTGTGGACCCGCACGACTTTACTAGGATACCCGTGGGAGTCTGGGGGCATTTTCTTGTCTGTGTCCCTGTGTGTCTAGTGTTGTGTTGTGTGAGGGCCCTTGCCTAGTCCACTCAGCACTGCGCTAGCACGTCTTGCTTTTGTTTTAGGGTCGCCAGGAGAGAGTCAGATACTTGCGATCTGAGTCTCTCAAGAGAGCACCCTTTCAATTAGAGTAATTTGGCGCACAGACTTGGGAACGTCCCTAGGCTAGAGCAGGTGGCTCAGCCCGGGTATCCGAAGCCTATATCCTTCCGGCTAGACCTCTGCCGCCTGGCAGATTAACAGCTAGGGGTTTATTATTTCTGTATGCTTGTTATTGTGCCACAGTTTACCGTTTTTGTGAGCATTGTGAGTCAGGGTGTGGCTTAGAGACTCTGTCCGAGCAGGCTTGCCTGACTAAGAGTGAGAAGCACACCTGTATGTGGTTATGTTGCGAGTTGCTGCCTTTATTTAATTATACCTATGCCATTATACACTGTATGGCCTATCACTAGTATTTATTCCTGCTTATGAGTTAAGAGTTCTCTAAATCCGTAACGTACTTTCTTTGCTAAGCATCAGATCCTACAGTAGCCGCATGCAGTTTAGAAACCCGCATCTCGTCTACCTGTACGATGTTTTGAGGACTGTTTGCTTTCACCTTCTTTCACGCAGGGGTGATTAGTTGTATTAATTAACGTAACGTTAAATGTGCTTTCTTCTAGTTTGTTATTAAATTGTTTCTGCAATTTAATTCTGTTATCTATCTTTTCCTTGAAGCTTTAAGTCAATTTAATTGTGTGATCTTTTATATAGCCTGCTTGACTATCAGCAGGCTATAGTGCGTGCACCCTGTAACCGAGTCATAGGATACCTTGTTGTCCAGGCAGGACTCTTGACGGTTTAGGGTGGTTTGTTGCCTGGGTTTATAGATAAGGGTTGGATCTAGCGTTTTCCGTTGTTGCTTGTTGCCGCATACCTAGTCCAATAGAAAGAGCCCAGTGTTTATATATCCCAGGACGTAACACAGGGCCTTTAAATCAGAAATAAAGGGAGAAGAAGAACTTTATGATAATACAGAAGCTTCAGTCATATTATATAGGTGTAGAACGAATAATTTAAATTTAAGAGACAGGAACAGGCATGTAGGAGGAGATATAAAATGCTTACAATGTAATGCTGAGATAGAGGACATCAAACACTTTATTTTATGGTGCCCTATATATATAGAGGAGAGAGTAAAGGAAACAGCGCTACAACAACCTTACGTTGAGGAGGAAAATCAAGTGATAGGAAATCTACTGTTCAAAGAAGAAAACCAGGAACGAGTGAAGAAGATGTTATATGGTATGTGGAGAACAAGAACCAAGAAAATGAAGGAGCTGGAATAAGAAGAAATAGATTATAATGCAACATAGAGAAAACAGAAAAAGAAATACAATATAATATAACAGAGCACGTCACAAAAGGAAAATTACAAGAACCTCTCAGGGAAGTGCCATTGTTAAGGCATTAATTCCCGAACAACATCTGATCTGATCTGCAAAATAATGTATATTGAGGTTGGAGTAGAAATAAGGGTTATGTATTCAATGGTATACAATTATTATGTGGTATTTATTATGAGATAGTTGCTAATTTTACCCGGAACGCCTGAATATGTTAAAAGCCGAACTAGTGATCAGCTTGCAAAACAACACGAAAGTTCGAAACAGCTACTGGATTTGTGAAAGACAAATCAGTGTTTTTTTGTGTTCTAAATCAATCAGTAATTTCATTCTTCCACTGGCATGGTCTGAAAGCATTGTTGATGTGACATATGCAATATTGATGGATAATTTCAAGTAAATCAGCTGGTAAATAGTCTATTTTCACTGACTCCGGACACAAATCAAATCGTTCCCTAGTCGTTTCGCTATCATAACACGATTTATTCTTTAAATAACTTTACCAAGCAAGCCATAACCAACCATATCATAGCCTACGCTATTTTATATTGGGATAGGCCTATGTTTATCTTATTCCGACAGTAATAGGCTAGTAGGAAATCATGAAAGAAAGGTACGGTGATGTAATTTCCCTGAATACAGATTTTCGTTTATATTCCGCAGGGAAATTGAAGAATCTAATCAATCTAGTTTGGGATAAGGTAGGATAAATGTCCTCTCTGATGTATGGATCAATTTTATTTTTAGTCGTTGCCTTCGTCCAGTGGAAGAATGAAATATATATTAATCTAAAAACAGGACGAAATAAAGTATATTGAGTAGGGCCTATGTTTTTATTTGTCCTTTATATGTATATACAGCTAAGGCCATATGGTGAGCGTGCATTATTGCATGGAATAATTATTTTAGTTGGTGACGTGAGCTCAAACAATGGTTTTAATTAGGCCTATATAATATGTTCTTTTACAGTATAATAAATATAGGGCCTACATAAATTTATATAGTTCGTTCATGTCAGAGAACATTACTTATGTAGCCTACATATAGATGTTGTAACAGGATAAATTAGAGGTTACATAATGTAGGTCTTGCCATTACGTCAAATTTGTGATTACTATACAGTACATACTGTATAGTACTGTGGAGAGCACTAATGAAAGAGAAGTGCGATCCCGTAGAGTTTTTTCACTATTAGTTGTGGATAGCAACAACAGATGGCGTTATTTTGTGGTGGCATCTGGCAACCTTTAGGAGCACGATTTTATTAGTACATTAGATAGCAGGTTTCCCATCTCCTAGTATGTAATCTCTGATTCTAACGCTCATATTTTACCTTTAATATCCTGGAACCTCAGTTCAATTCAGTTGATTGGCGGGAGTAATGCCTTTAAAGTGGCACTCCCTGATGTAGGGTTCTTGCGGTCTGGGTCCGGGTCTATTTTATCTTAATAATTCCTTTATTTTCTTATTTCTTATTTGCCAAAGTCTATACACCGTTGTTTTTGCCTCTTCTGTTGAATAGTAAGCGGCCAATAGTCAACTCCTCATCCTCCTGGTAGGGCTGCTGCAGTGCTGGTTGTTCCTCCTCTCTTCGCTGTACGCCAGGCAGTGCAGCACAAAGTGGTTCAGGTCCTCATACCTCATAGTGAACAGGTCATGGGGTTTAATGGGCGAGAGATTATGGAATATTTTGTAACACTGAATAAGGTCGGTCCTCAACAATCTGCCTTTGATTGAAAGCAGGTTTAAGGGGGGTGACCTGTTTTTGTTCTGTCCTTTTCTATCTTTCTCTGGCTTGTATCCATTTGGCCCCTTTCAGCCTACTGTTTTAAGACGTTTATCCCCATCCAGGTGTCAATTTTTTGCTGGTGAGCGGTAGCGAGCCAGCATATTTTGTATTTTTGTTTGACAGCAGGCTAAATTTGTACATTTTTTGTTATGCCCTGTTTTTCTACAGGTTTTTCTTGGGTAATGTGGGCTCTATCTGACTGGGTATATAAGGCTGCATGCACAATACAAGGTATGAGGAATAGAGAACACAAAATAAACACACGGTAACACGACACACGATCACGTTTATTTAAGTATGTAAATAAAGAGCATAGAAATAGAGTAATACTCGTACAAAACAAATAATAGAAGGGAACTGCTAGCATTAGTGGATCTGGATGGAGCCTAGTCTCCCACTTCCAACGTTCAGGTATACTCTTCTGATCACGGGTTTAGTTAGCAAGGTTTATTATACTGGAAGACCTCAATGTAGTTATGTATTCAATTTCACTAATTAGATTTCTTACTGGCAGGTCGCGTGCCCAAATAGCAGCTCACAGTTAGAATTAGATACGTGTCTAGGTCTGAACACGGAAAATTCTAGTAACCTCAAGGGGATACTGATCTAAGATTTATATTCTTATGACAGAAATACGTAGAACACAAATCAGTGGGCGAACGTTAGATATCACTAGAGTTGAGTTATCTGAATAAGGTAATTACGAGAGTCAATGTCGCCTGTTAATTAATGAACACTGATACGCTTAGTACGTCCCAAATGGAATGGTTAAATATGAGTTACACTGTGCAAGTTAAAGCCACTTCATAGAAAAGTTAATAAGTGAATGTCGAACTGGTACTATAACACTTAGTACTAGTAACGTGAATCTTGAACAGTATTTGTTGGTCTGGTCCTGGTTATCTTGCTTCCGGTGATGTTGGGGGCTAACGACTGGTTCCTCGGCCGTCCAGGTGGTCCAAAATGTAGGAAATTCTCAAGTCGGATCTCTTGACGATCGGTGCTGGCTACACACTTATATACCCACTAATTTGTGTGAAGGTTATAAGGTGCACGTTGGTACTTGTACATGGACAGCTCTTCTATTTAACTTCTGCCATGGAGTCTGCCGGCTCGGGAATCTCTCAACTCAGGAACAACACAAGGGCAGAGCTAGAGGTTAACTTCAGGGTGGTGACCACTGGTTGGTGTCTAGCTTTCAACTGATTTGACTGGGGGCGGGAGCTGGGTTTATAGGCTCGGTTCTGGACCCTGTAGGCAATAGGGATCTCAAGTCTTATGGACTTATTTGAGCTCTCAATAGATATGGGGACTAGGTAAGATGGTGATTACTGTTGTGGCACATGGCTATGGAAGCCTTCATATTTTAATATAACTGAGCCTTAGTAAGAGGTACTATTTTGGCTATACTGGAAGTATTGAGGGGAGAGACTGGATCTACTTTGCGAGGAGGATGGGGACAGCTGTGATAGGAGTGTCTCTCTTAGATTGTTCAATCTTCATTCTATGGTATAGCTGAGGTGCTAATTTAGTGATCAGAGTATGCAAGAAAGGTAAATGGTTTATTGTGAGTTAATAGAGGTTAGTAAAGGTGTTAGTCATGCATGGTTAGTTCATTGATAGGAAGAATTCCTGTGCTACCTGGCAATGACCCGGGAGTCAAAACAGGGGTCAGGTATACCTCCGCAGGGGTGGGGGTCTCCCTCCTCGGGTGGGTAAAAAGGGGTAGCTGGGTGCCCTCTCTCTGTGATGGTCGTCCGGCGGCTGTGGCTAGGGACTTACCATCCACGACTATTTTACGCTATACCTGACGTCAACTCAGGTAGTACATTATTGTGGTTGCGGGACATTTTCGAGGGCATTACGGTGTAATGCCCTCGAAAATGTCCCGCAACCACAATAATGTACTACCCGAGTTGACGTCAGGTATAGCGTAAAATAGTCGTGGATGGTAAGTCCAATAAACTCATCACGTGATAACACCACGAGACTATCACCTGGTTCTTAAAAATCGGACTAAGGTTGCTATACTTTTAGTACGTCCGTGGTAATACAGTGGGTTAGCGCGCGGGCCTGGTGGTGATGGTGGTGCGTCACTAACCAGGGTTCGAACCCCACCCAAGGCATCTCAAAACCTGTGGGTTTTTAGGAGGGTTAAATTCCCTTCAGAGGTTCGTACCCTGCGCCAGGTACCAGGAAAGGTTGATCCTAAAGTGGGCCTGGGGCTATTTCCATTCCTATTTAACCTGGAAAAGCCTAGCATTTCATTGGTGGCAGTAAGGGAACGTGACCTGGTAGCTAGTAGGAGCACCCGTCGCGCGAACCCAATACCAAGAGAGTTGAGATTGCTAAGGTAAAAAGGCTACGATACCTTACGACCTTACGAGGCTAGGGACTAGCCTAACTAAAAAGGAATGTGGTGTAATGCCCTCGAAAATGTCCCGCAACCACAATAATGTACTACCCGAGTTGATGTCAGGTATAGCGTAAAATAGTCGTGGATGGTAATTCCAATAAACTCATCACGTGATAACACCACGAGACTATCACCTGGTTCTTAAAAATCGGACTAAGGTTGCTATACTTTTAGTACGTCCGTGGTAGTACAGTGGGTTAGCGCGCAGGCCTGGTGGTGATGGTGGTGCGTCACTAACCAGGGTTCGAACCCCACCCAAGGCATCTCAAAACCTGTGGGTTTTTAGGAGGGTTAAATTCCCTTCAGAGGTTCGTACCCCGCGCCAGGTACCAGGAAAGGTTGATCCTAAAGTGGGCCTGGGGATATTTCCATTCCTATTTAACTTGGAAAAACCTAGCATTTCATTGTAATGCCCTCGAAAATGTCCCGCAACCACAATAATGTACTACCCGAGTTGACGTCAGGTATAGCGTAAAATAGTCGTGGATGGTAAGTCCAATGAACTCATCACGTGATAACACGACGTGATGAGTTTATTGGACTTACCATCCACGACTATTTTACGCTATACCTGATGTCAACTCGGGTAGTACATTATTGTGGTTGCGGGACATTTTCGAGGGCATTACATTTTTCGATAGAAAAATGTCTCCGGCGAAGCCGGATTTCTTCATATAATGCTGGCTCGCTATCGCTCGCCAGGAAGAAATCGACACCTAGATGGGGATAAACGTCTTAAAATAGTTGGCTGAATGGGGCCGAATGGATACAAGCCAGAGAAAGAAAGAAAAGGACAGAAATAACAAAAAAGCAGGTCACCCCCTTAAGGTATAGAGACGGTCATGATAAGTGAGACTTGTCGAGTGGTTGGTTACTTGTTTCGTCCATCGACGTTGAACGGACTCTAGAAGATTAAGATCGCCTTGAAATCCAGTATTCCAAACAGGAGAGGCAAAGTCAAGCAAGGGTCTGATGTCGGAGAAATAATCGACACCTAAATGGCACAATAAGTCTTAAAATTGACAACAAAATGGGGCAAAAGGTGTTAAAATCGCCAAACTAATGGGCCGAACGTCTTATAATCTCAAAACTAGTGGGGCTAAACATTAGGGAGAAGGGGGTCCAGAAAAACGGGCTGCCTCCCCTTAAGACCAAGGTAGGTGTTGCAGTCTTGTTGATCACGTTTTCCTTTGCAGATAGTTTTTTTTTTTTTATTTTACTATTACTCTCATAGCTATTTTTATTATTGATAGTTATCACTATTTTCCCTAGTCTATTATATTTGATAAGTTAATTTGACTTTATATTGTCTTTGTCCCAGTTTTGGTTTGTTTAGTTTGCAAGTTTTACATTTTAATTCTATATAGTCAGGCCCAATCCCCACTTTTCCTAAAAAAAACAATTCCCCCTCTTTTTTTTTTTTTTTTTTTTTTTTTTTTCTTTTTTTTGGGGGGTGGGGTTGCCGACTCAAGACAGAGCCAAAATAGGGACAACACAACAGAAAACAATGAACACACAAAAACAAAATACAAATTCACACACATCTTTAGGTCATTCAGGAGAAGACCCAGAGACCAGGGTCACCAAGGTCCCTCCAGCACTTCCCCGGCCCCCGACCACCCGGAGAGGTTCCGATCTCAGCAGGCAGACATGCAGCGGAGCTATACCACAAGCCCGCCCACCACACTTCCAGGCGCACCCTTCATAAAAACCATCTCCCCGGGCCAGGCACCTGATGGACTATTATCTAGTCCAACTTGCGCCCGACCCCTTCCTCCAACTACTTTCCCCATTTGATATTACTCATTCTCTTATTCTTACTTTAATTAAACGTTATTACTCTACTCTATCTCTCTCTCTCTTAGACAATAAATGAGTCCATCGTCCTCTACGACTTTATCAATCTATCTATCTAGATATAAATTATTCAAGACATGAATTATACAAACATTAATTATTAAGTAGTTATATAATTGCACTGCACATACCATACATGCATATTCATCCAGCCAACATCTACACACCTACAAACTCTCTCCCTCTCTCTCTATTTATATATATATATATACTATATATATATATATATATACTGTATATATATATATATATATATATATATATATATATATATATACTGTACATATATTTGTTAATTAGTATTACACGCTACAACTCCGTAATGGTGGGTGCCCAACCCCGAAAGGAGTTGAAATAGAGGAGCTATCCCCCCGCCAAAGGCGGCTTTCTAGGGCCTTTCCTAGCTGATGCTGAGAGGATTGGGTTCTAGTCATGTGGTGATGGGCTGGTCTATCAGAGTGAGAATTGAGCGTTCTCTGCCATATCCATAGCTTACTCTGACTGTTCCTTTTACTTATATATTTTCTAGATCTCAAGTGACGGCATCTCTTCCGTGGATTGACCTCCCCCAAAGCGTCACATTTTTCCTTTGCCCCTCAACTTTCCCTTCATAATTGCTGAGGGACACAGGGCCTTGGCTGGGGCTTTGGTTTCCCGGGCGTTTCCGCACCCTCCTCAACTCCCCGCCTTGGAGTGGCTTCGGTCACCTGGGCTTTATTAGTGGTAAGCAGGGAGGGTTTGCTGGGGCCACTCGGTTATGGCCTTGGCCTTGCTCGGGACCTTGGGGCTGCTCGGCCAGAACAGCAACAACAACAACAACAAACTCCGTAATATCAGGAAATATAATTAAACTCACAATTGTAATGATGATTTTTATTCAAGTAGCAACTTATTAGACGATAAGTTTTAAAAGAAAACAGATCTTTAATATATATTTTTTACAAGACTAACAGTTCATCTTTCAGAGGAGAGTGTAGAGAAAGCTACAATGTACATTCATATTTAAAACACATAAGTCTGCCATTCTATTTTGAAAACATATTTTTTTATATGTTTTGTTATGGGTATATACTGTACAGTATATATTTTTATTACTATTATTATTATTTTTTATATTTTTGTTTATGGGTATATATATATATATCTATTATTATTAGGGGTTCGTCCCCTACGGGGAACCCCTATTGTAATCATTAAACCTGGGATTTCATCCAAATTCTTCTTACGCGCCGGTTTCGACGCAATAACTCCAGAACCGCTTTTTGGATCGGGATCAAACTTTCACAAGAGGTGCGTTTTGTATTGGGCAACTTTTGATATGCTAAACATCCGGCATGGCGGCCAAACAGGCCCGTGGCAGCCGATTTCCCAAAAAACTTGACGCCTAAATACCGTCTCTCCCACTCACAGGAAACGACTGGGCTTTGGCATACGCACTCCCCTACTAATGCTCCGCAAATTCTATAGAGAAGGTTTTGCTTTTGCACGTGGTTTTTTTTCCGGCAATCTTGAAAAAAACTCAAATTCCACTTAAAATTCCACATCTTGAAAACTACGCCGATGATCAGAGCCATGCTTGCGTAGTTGGGTGAGGCTCGCGATTCCGAACGTTTTGATACCAAAAAAATATAAAGGGTGGAATAGTTTGGCCGCAGCATTGAAAACTGTCTATTCTTAAATTACTTTAAAACCGAATTCGCTACCCACACAAAGTTTACCGTCTACAGTCTATTGGCTTCCACGCATCCCCCAGTTTTGCTTAATAACATAATCTCTTTATTATTCAGATCTATCATTTGTTTTTATTTAAATCTCTCAAAACCGTTCGAGTCCCTACGAATTCCAGTAATTATTTAGCCACTACCTATACATACCACCCTACCAAATAATAATGATAAATTCAAATTATTTTTGGTGAATGACAGAGTATTGGCTAAGGTTTTTAACAATTCCTCCCTTTGCCAAATGCTTAGTTTAATAACAATGATATGGACCTTTAAAGTTTGGCAATTGCCCGTGTGACTCGTATTTTAACCCTCCTAAAGTGTTACCACGAAATACCGCTAGATCCTTTCTCAAAAGTCGCTAGCATGTTGCTACATAGCCAAACAATGTTAGGATAATGCTGCAATTTCTAAAGAGTTTTGGTTTGTTTGTTTTGCAAATTTACAATGTAGTATGACTAGAATGTCTGAAATTTTCAAATTATCCCTAGTAAATGTCTCTAGATATAAAAGAAATGGCTGCTAGATTGAAGTAAATAGCTCTACATTTAGCGGTAATATGTAGCTTTACAACTGGCAACTCTGCAACCACCACCTCCCTCCCACCCTCCCAGTATGTCTCCACAAAATACCGCTAGATCCTTTCTGAAAAGTCGCTAGCATGTTGCTACAAGTCAAACAATGTTAGAATAATGCTGTAATTTCTAAAGAGTTTTGGTTTGTTTGTTTTGCAAATTTTACAATGTAATATGACTAGAATGTCTGAAATTTTTAAATTATCCCTAGTAAATCTCTCTAGATATGAAAAAATGGCTTCTAAATTGAAGTAAATAGCTCTACATCTAGCGGTAATATGTAGCGATACAACTGGCGTGTAACACTGCCTAAGTGGTACCCCAAAACACCGCTAGATCCTTTCTCAAAAGTCGCTAGCACGTTGCTACATAGTCAAACAATGGTAGAACAATGCTGCAATTCCTAAAGAGTTTTGATTTGTTTGTTTTGCAAATTTTACAATGTAATATAACTAGAATGTCTGAAATTTTCAAATTATCCCGAGTAAATGTCTCTAGATATGAAAAAATGGCTACTAAACTGAAGTAAATATAGCTCTACAGCTAGCGGTAATATGTAGCGATACAACTGGCAACACTGCCTACAACTACCCCCTCATCACTAATGATTATGCTCTGCTGAGGTTTGTATTTGCTTATCTTATCCTGTGTATAAATGTAACCCTTACACATGTTTCTATTAAATAATGACATTAAACAGGATTCATGATTTAAATACAAGGCTAGATATTTATCGGAAGTACGTATTTACCTTCGGAAAGCTAAAATATAATGTTTACACATATGGGAGGAGGGGGGAGGTATAAGGGTGGACCAATGGAAGGGAAGAACCGATATACGAGATACATAGCTTCATATGCGCGTATTGATCACTTTCATGCTATTATGTATGCATACAGAAGTAGCAGGACACATATGTCAAGAGTGAACACCAATAACTTAATCCATACACAGTAAAAAAGACGGAAATAATATCGTACATACGAAGTGATGGAATGGGGATGGGGGGGAGTGTGTATGATATGTAAACATATCATTTTTCTATTGCACTAGACATATCGAAAGCCTTCGATAGAGTCTGGCATAAATCTTTAATTTCTAAACTACCCTCCTTCGGTTTCTATCCCTCCATCTGTGCCTGTCTCTATTTCCTTTCCGGCCGTTCCATAGCCGCGGTTGTGGACGGCCATTGTTCACTTCCTCACTCTATAAACTCCGGTGTTCCTCAGGGCTCTGTCCTATCTCCTATTCTCTTTCTAATTTTTATAAATGATCTCCTTAACTGTACCTTAATTCCCATCCATTCATACGCAGACGACTCAACCTTACACTACTCCATTAGTTTTTCAGAACGCCCAGCCAGCATTCCTCAACGACAAATGTAATGAAGCCATAGAAATCTTAAATTCTGATCTAAATACTATTTCCAATTGGGGCAGAGAAAACCTTGTTAACTTTAATGCTTCCAAACCCAATTTCTCCATCTATCTACCCGTCAGGATCTCCCAGCGGACTATCCCTTATTCTTCAACAATACAAAAATCAACCCTTCATCTTCTCTCAATATTCTTGGTGTCTCTTTTTCTTCTGCTCTCATTTGGAAGGACCATATTACCAGTCTTGCTAAGGCAGCCTCCCAGAAGCTCGGTGTGTTCAAACGCCTTAGGGGGTTCTTTTCCCCTGCACAGCTTCTTGCTCTGTACAGGGGCATAGTGCGCCCTTGTATTGAGTATTGTTCACATGTGTGGGGAGGTTCCTCTCACACCGCTCTCCTAGACAAAGTTGAAAGGAAGGCCTTTCGTATCATTAACTCCCGTCCATCACCAACTCTCTGCAGTTCTCTCTCTCTCTCCGCCGCATGTTGCATCTCTCTCGCTATTCTATCGCTAATAATCAGTGTTCCTCAGAGCTATCCCAGTGCATACCACCTCCTTTACGTAGGGCACGTGGTACCCGTCTTGCAACTCAATCCCACCCTACTCTGTGCAACTCTCCAACCCAAGAGTGAAACGTTACTCTCAAACTTTCTTCTACTCAACAGGTGAGCTCTGGAACTCTCTCCCAGAATCAGTCTTTCCCTCTTCCTATGACTTAAATTGCTTCAATCGTGTGTCCAGGCATTTTGGCTCGAACGTCCCTTGATTTTGGCCCTGTCACTCTTTCAACTATGGGGGAGGCACTCACTATAGGCAGTAATGCCTTTTGCCTCCCTCAATCACATAGAAAAAAAAAAAACAAAAAAACAGGACAGTTCGTCGCTAGATAGGCGTGTGTGTGCTTGTGTGATGGTCTTGTGTAGCTATGTTTGTGCTTGTTTGAGTGTTGAGTTATCTCTCTCTCTCTCTCTCTCTCTCTCTCTCTCTCTCTCTCTCTCTCTCTCTTATTTATCGCTGTCTTCCTTACGATTACGACATACTGTACTAGTGCATGAGAACAGAAAATAGGGAGCCTCGCTCTCTCTCTCACAAATGAGAACATAAGTAAACAGGAGTCTGCAGAGAGCCGATTGGCTATAAGACTCGGTAGCCTATTCCACATATCTACAACTCTGTTACTAAACGAATAGAGGCAGATCCCTTACACAACCAGTCTCTCTCTGTCGCTCGTTTGTTTGCACACCGGTACAAATGAGGCAGATCCCTTACAAGATGAACATGGGAATCTGCAGAGAGACTTAAGTGGCCCACAAAAGGCAGATCCCTTTCACATACAACCCATTTCATCCATATGACTATCTGATTTTATCTTTAAATTCTCTATTGTTCTTGATCCCACTATAGCACTAGGTAGCCTATTTCACATATCTACGACTCTATTACGAGAGGCAGATCCCTTACACAGCCAATCTCTCTCTCTTATTTGCACAATGGTACAAAGGAGGCAGATCCTTACACATGCTACCAAGATGAAAATGGGAGTCTGCAGAGAGCCGGTTGGCCCACACACGGCAGATCCCTTTCACACCCAATCCATCTCGTCTTATCAAATTTTATGTTGAAGCTCTATTGTTATTGATCCCACTATAGCACTTGGTAGCCTATTCCACATATCTACATCTCTTTTACCAAGCGAATAGAGGCAGATCCCTTACACAGCCAATCTCTTTCTCTCTCGCTCTTGTTTGTTTGCACACCGGTACAAATGAGGCAGATCCCTTACACATGCAACCTAGATGAAAATGGGAGTCTGCAGAGAGTCAAGTGGCCCACATAAGGCAGGTCCCTTTCACACTCAACCCATCTCATAAACTTTACCTGTTATTTACACTACTTACTATACACCCATGTTATCATATACCTGCACCAAAACGCAATTGTAAGAAATAGGAACATAAGAAAATGGGAGTCTGTAGAGAGCCAATTGGCCCACACAAGACAGATCCTTTTCACACCCAACCCATTTCATAAAAACTCTCTCTCATTTATCTCTGTCTTCCTTACATTTATGACATCCTAGTCTCTCTCTCTCTCTCACAAATGAGAACATAAGAAAACCGGAGTCTGCAGAGAGTCGATTGGCCCACACATGTCAGATCCCTTTCACACCCAACCCATCCCGCGCTCTCTCTCTCTCTCATATTTATAATAATAATAATAATAATAATAATTATATTTATTCAATTAGCAATTTACAGAGTTGGTACCACATAGTTTGTTATAAATATGACATGTACCAGCCTTGCATAATTTCAACTAAGGATAGCCCAATAAGGCCGTTAGGCGTATTTCCATTGGGGTCCTTGTGGGATTAGGTTAGCTGGGGAAATGGAGAGGATAAAGAAATAGATACTTTAGAGAAAGTATTTCTAGGGGGTTATTTTAAGATACCTTACATCCTATAGTAAATATCAGTAATCCGTAATCAGAATCATTTCAGTTTGGTTTGTCTATCTCTTATGTCGTATTTAGTAGTAGACATAAGCTTGGTGCTCCCTTCTCGCAGCTGTCCGGTTCAGGTGTTCCTTCAGGCTAAGTCTGAAGGAATACAGTGTTCTCTTTTCACGGACTGACTGGGGTAGGTCGTTCCAGTCTTTGATGGCAGTGAAGAAGAATGTTTGCTTACCCTGTCCTTGGATTCTCGGGACCTTAAAATTAAACATCATGTTTCTTGTATTATGTCCACTCCTCTCATTTGCTTTAACAAAATCATTCTTTAGATACTCTGGAGCTCTGTCATAGAAAATTTTGAAGGCATTAGTTAGCCTGATTTGTTTGGCCCTGTCAGAGACATTGAGCATACCTAGTGACTGAAGTTGTTCCTGGCCAACATGTGATCTGGGTCCTAGGTTCAGCATGAACCTAACCATTTTATTTTGAGTGACCTGAAGTTTGTGCTGTGCTGATTTAGATGATGCAGAGTACCAGGATGACACAGAATAGTCAAAATGACATTGAACAAGCGCTTGGCAGAGGGTCTTTTTGGTCGCTGCGGGCAAGCATCCCACCTGTCTATACAGGTATTTTATACGTGCTCTACACTTACTCAGGATAGATTCCAAAATTGTTTCACCTGACAAACTCGCGTCCAGTTTCAGTCCAAGATATTTAACTTGTGACACTGTTGTTATAGGAATATCATTACAGTTGACCGAGAAGCCCACAATGTCTTTCAGTTTGCGTTTTGTTCCATATAAGATGGCTTCCGTCTTGCCCAGGTGAAGAGATAGTCTATTGTCCACTAGCCATTCACTACATGATGCTAGTTCTTTGGAAAGTGAAGCGGCAATAATTATTGGGTCTTTTCCTGAAACCAGAAGCACGCTGTCGTCTGCATACAGTAATAATTTACATGAGACGCTCAGTTCCATGTCGTTCACATAACAGAGAAAGAGTAAGGGACCAAGGATGCTTCCCTGCGGGACCCCACAGTTAATTGGCATAGGATCAGATATATTATCATCAATTTTGACTCTTTGGGTTCTACCACTAAGATAAGATTTAAACCAGTTCACAGATCCTATGCCCATTGCTTGTAGTTTATTACATAGGATATCATGGTCTACTGTGTCAAACGCTTTTGTAGATCAAGAAGAACCATACCGGTGTAGTTACCTTTAGACATTTCTTTACGAATGTGATCCGTTAAGTGGATGAGACAGGAGTCTGTCGAGTACATGCATCTGAAACCTGATTGAAACTTATAGAATAGATCATTTTGTTTGAGGTAGTGTTCAATTTGGGTGTATACCGCTCTTTCAAGGATTTTAATCGCTATCGCTATCTTCCTTACGTTTACGACATCCTATTCTCTTGCCATACTCCCTCGCTCCTTCACAAATGAGAAAATAATAAAATAAGAAAACGGGAGTCTCCAGAGCCAATTGACCTACACATGGCAGATCCCTTTCACACCCAACCCATCTCGTTCTATCTAATTTCAAGTTGAAGCTCTATTGTTCTTGATCCCATTATAGCACTCGGTAGCCTATTCCACATATCTACAACTCTGTTACTAAATGGATAGAGGCAGATCCCTTTTACAGCCAATCTCTCCCTCTCTCGCTCTTGTTTGTTTGCACAATCTGCTCCTTCTGTAGTTTCTCCATGCCCGATAAGTTAAATGATCTTTTGATATCTGTGACACAGCATTTGTATCAAACACAATACCCTGCTTGCAAAACCGTCGAACCCCGGACAACGTTGCTTGCAACTTTAATTATTATTATTATTATTATTATTGGACACCTTGGATTCTGACCACAATAAAACAGAAGAATGGTACGCTTTTTATTAGTTAGTTTAATAATTATTTATTTATATATATATATATATTATATTTGTTATGTTTTTTTTTTATATATATGTATATATATAATTATTTATTTAAGTCCCACACCCTCCAAACAACTGTGGGAAATAATGGATATCACATAGATCAGTGCATTTGTGGGGGTGGGTGTTGATGTCTAGGGGCTGTGGGTGTGGGCGTAGGTGTGGGCATGTATGGGAATCTGTGTGGGCGTGTGTTGGTGTGTGTGGGCGTGTGTTGGTGTGTGTGGGCGTGTGTTGGTGTGTGTGGGCGTGTGTTGGTGTGTGTGGGCGTTTGTGGGAATTTGTGTGGGTGTGAGCTTAGAGTAATTAGGGGGGTGTCTATTGTGTGGGTGTTAATTTAGAGTAATTAGAGGCGTATGTACTCATGAGGTTATGGACTTATAGGTGTGGGGTATGTGGGGGGCTGACATTGTGGGTTGATGTGGGGGTAATGTGGGAACGTTCTGATTGCACTTATTAGGGTAGATCCATAGACCCCTTTACATAGACCCCTTGGATTGGAATAGAGGATTTTGCGTGGTAGGCGTTTTCTGTGGTATGTGTGGGGAATATGGGCTTATGTGACGGCATGAGAGGATGTGGGAAAGGTTTGTGGGAGTGTGTGGGGGAGAAGGCATATGGTATGTGGGGTTGTGGGTGTGTGGGGGCAAGATGGGAATGGTAAATATGTTCGACTGTGGGACAATGTTTGGGGGATACAGGATTAAGGGAGGTGTGGTGGGGTGGAGGTGGGGGAAGGAGGCGAGTATGGGTGGGGATGAATGTTGCGGTGAGATGGGGGAGGGTGAGTAAGGTAGGGGGGAGGTGAGTAGAGGTGAAATAGGGGAGGGGAGAAGTGCGTAAGTAGGGGGGGGGGGTGAGTAGAGGTGAAATGGGGGAGGGGGGGAGAGAGGGAGTAAGGAAGGGGAGGTGACTAGAGATTAAATTGGGGAGGGGGAGTAAGGAAGGGGGGGGGTGAATAGAGGTGAAATACATGGGAGGAGGGGGGAGGGAGATTAAGGTAGGGGGGGATAGAGGTGAAATACTTGGAGAAACTATAAATGTTTTGTTTTTTATGAATGCTGTATCGTGTGGCCAAGGAAAGAGAGAGAGAGAGAGAGAGAGAGAGAGAGAGAGAGCGAGAGAGAGAGAGAGAGAGAGAGAGAGAGAGAGAGAGAGAGCGAGAGAGAGAGAGAGAGAGAGAGAGAGAGAGAGAGAGAGAGAGAGAGAGAGAGAGAGAGAGAGACTTTTAAAGTTATTATTAACAATATTATGAATATTTTATTAAGATTAACCCTATAAGTATGATGAAATATATTTATCTTAAAAAAAAAAAACGTTGGAATCGAAACGACGAGACGATTCCAAATATACCATAATCTTGAATAGTCAAAATCAGACCAAAATAATCGATTTTCCTGGGCTTAATTAAACCCAGGCATTTTTGAACAAATATTTTCGATTATGGGAGAATGACTTGTCGAAAATGAAATCTACGACCATTTATGGAAGCTGTCGGCCGAGATAAATCGAATGGCACCAGGTATAATTTACTAGGACGTATAGTTTGGGCTACAGAGGACTTTTAAAGTCCCAAAACTGGCCCCTTCTGAGAGGCCAAGTCATATACGAAATCCTAAACTAATGGTCCGATTTAAATTATCTTTGCGCCATTCGATTCAGCGTGTCAAAGTGTACTTGTGGTATAAATTTGAACAATATCCTTATATAGATAATTATGGAAAGTACTGATACTGTACCTGGTTCTAATAAAATATATTAGTTACCCATTCAAACTATCGTTTTCTGTAAAGATTATTAAAAGAAAATATCCCTTCTTTAATAGTGTATGGCTAACTATACTATTTGAACATAACCTATCACTTAGTGGCTGCTCCATTATAACAAGTGGGTAGATTGGGTGGAAGGAAGACACAGGAAAGAGCTTTAATTATATACCCTTCTCTAACTAATAACACACTCAACAAAGCCACTCCAACAGCTTCTCTGACTTAGACAGCCATCATCAATGGAAATACGCCTAACGGCCTTATTGGGCTATCCTTAGTTGGAATTATGCAAGGCTGGTACATGTAATATTTGTAACATACTATGTGGTACCAACTCTGTAAATTGCTAACTGAATAAATATTATTATTATTATTAATATTATGTAAGGGACAGTGTTTATTAAACTATAAAATAGGCCTATTGGGCCTACAAATTGGTCAAAATTAAAAAATTCATATACCGTTGGAATTGTAATGACGAGACGAATCCATATATACCCATGAAAACTCGAAATTCGAAAGTCGCCCGCCAAGTGCAAAAATGATTTTTGGACCAAAATATTTTCGATTCTTGGCGAATGGCTGGGCGAAAATGAAATATAAGACCATGTATAAAAGCAGCTCGGTGAGAAAAATAGAATGGCACCAAGTAGAATTCCCTAGGACTTATAGTTTGGGCTAAAGAGGACTTTTAAAGTAAAAAAAACCTGGTCATTTGGGCCGTTCTGGGAGGCCATGACATATACTAAATCCTAAACTAATTGTCCGATTTCAATTATGTTTGCGCCATTCGATTCAGCGTGTCAAAGTGAACTTATGGTTAAAATTTGAACAAAATCCATACATAGATAACTCGTCTATGGAGTTTTTAAACTTTAAAATAGGCCTATTGGGCCTAAAAATTGGTCAAAATAAAAAAAATCGTATACCGTTGGAATTGTAATAACGAGACGAATCCATATATACCCATGAAAACTCGAAATTCGAAAGTCGCCCGCCAAGTGCAAAACATTTCCTGGGCTTTAATTAAACGCAGGGATTTTGGACCGAAATATTTTCGATTCTGGGCGAATGGCTGGGCGAAAATGAAATATAAGACCATATATAGAAGGAGCTCGGCGAGAAAAATCGAATGACACCAAGTAGAATTCCCTAGGACTTATAGTTTGGGCTACAGAGGACTTTTAAAGTCCAACAACTGGTCATTTGGGCCCTTCTGGGAGGCCAAGTCATATACGAAATCCTAAACTCATTGTCCGATTTCAATTCTGTTTGCGCCATTCGATTCAGCGTGTCAAAGTGAACTTATGGTACAAAATTGAACACAATCCATCCATAGATAACTCGTCTATGGAGTTTTTAAACTTTAAAATAGGCCTATTGGGCCTAAAAATTGGTCAAAATTAAAAACAATCATATGCGTTGGAATTGTAATGACGAGACGAATGCATATATACCCATGAAAACTCGAAATTCGAAAGTCGCCCGCCAAGTGCAAACATTTTCCTGGGCAGGGATTTTGGACCAAAATATTTTCGATTCTGGGCGAATGGCTGGGCGAAAATGAAATATAAGACCATGTATAGAAGGAGCTCGGTGAGAAAAATCGAATGACACCAAGTAGAATTCCCTAGGACTTATAGTTTGGGCTACAGAGGACTTTTAAAGTCCAACAACTGGTCATTTGGGCCCTTCTGGGAGGCCAAGTCATATACGAAATCCTAAACTCATTGTTCGATTTCAATTCTGTTTGCGCCATTCGATTCAGCGTGTCAAAGTGAACTTATGGTAAAAAATTGAACAAAATCCATCCATAGATAACTCGTCTATGGAGTTTTTAAACTTTAAAATAGGCCTATTTTAATAGGCCCTATTGCTCGACAAGTTTCAGGAATAATGCGAGACAAACTATGCTTGGAAAATCTTTTAGTATACTGCAAATAAGTGTAGCTGCATCCATTTAAAACACACATGAGGTGTTATCCTCCAGTCGAGCTTCTGCCGATATACACTCCTTCCTATTGGCATCTGCTTGGATATATAGGTTATATAACTGTCCTGTGATTATTTTTGTTGGGGACCATGGTGATCATACCGGACCCACTGACCCAGCCCTGCCGAGCTCCTACTCTGACCACTGGCAGACTTTGACTGGCCAATCACTGCCCGGCTGCCGTGTGGACAACACCGCAAGCGTGTTTAACAGACTCATGTTTGTTTCAAATGGATGCAGCTACACTTATTTGCAGTATACTAAAAGATTATCCAAGCATAGTTTGTCTCGCATTATTCCTGAAACTTGTCGAGCAATAGGGCCTATACAAAGTACTCAATCAAGAGTGCTTGCAGGTGAGATTTATAGTGAGACGATCCAACCTAAGTTTACATAAAATTAATGAAATAATGCAATTGCGGATGGTATATTTGAAATCGTCTCGTCGTTGCGATTCCAACGGTATATACATATTTTAATTTGGCAAATTTTTAGGCTCAATAGGCCTATTTTAAAGTTTAAAAACTCCGTAGACAAGTTATCTATGTATGGATTTTGTTCAAATTTATACCACATGTACACTTTGACACGCTGAATCGAATGGCGCAAACATAATTGAAATCGGAATATTAGTTTAGGATTTTGATTTTGACTTGGCTTTCCTGGAGGGCGCAGGGGACCGTTTTTTGGACTTTAAAAGTCCTCTGTAGTCCTACAGACTTCTACCTGGTGCCAATCGATTTCTCTCGACGAGTAGCTTCTATACATGGTCGTAGATTGCAATTTCGACCAGCCATTCGCCCAGAATACAAAACATTTGTGTCCCAAATCCCTGCGTTTAAGCCCAGGCAAATTGCACTTGGCGGGCAACTTTCGAATTTCAAGTTTTCATGGGTATATATGGATTCGTCTCGTCATTAGGATTGCAACGGTATATGCATGTTTTAATTTTGACAAATTTTTAGGCCCAATAGGCCTATTTTATAGTTTAATAAAGACTGTCCCCTACATTATGGCTGTCTAAGTCAGAGAAGAAGCTGTTGGAGTGGCTTTGTTGAGTGTGTTATTAGTTAGAGAAGGGTATATAATTAAAGCTCTTTTCTGTGTCTTAATTCCTTCCACCCAATCTACCCACATGTTATAATGGAGCAGCCACGTAAGTGATAATATGTTATGTTCAAATAGTATAGTTAGCCATACAATATTTAAGACGGGATAGTTTTCTTTGAATAATCTTTACAGAAAACGATAGTTTGAATGCGTAACTAATATATTTTATTAGAAATCGAGGTACAGTACACTATCAGTACTTTCCGTAGTTATCTATATAAGGATATTGTTCAAAATTATACCACAAGTACACTTTGACACGCTGAATCGAATGGCGTAAACAGAATTGAAATCGGACCATTAGTTTAGGATTTCGAATTTGACTTGGCCTCCCAGAATGGCCCAAATGACCAGTTTTTGGACTTTAAAAGTCCTCCGTAGCCCAAACTATACATCCTAGGGAATTCTATCTGGTGCCTGAGCTTAATTAAGCCCAGGAAAATCGATGATTTTGGTCTGATTTTGACTAATCAAGATTATGGTATATTTGGGATCGTCTCGTTGCGATTCCAACGTTTTTTTTAAGATAGATATATTTCATCATACCTATAGGAATAATCTTAATAAAATATTCATAATATTGCTAATAATAATTAACTTATAAATATAAAAGGGGACGCTCCCCATACTTTATGCTGAAGCTAACATTAAAGTCATACCATCAGTGACATTTAATAAGTAATTGCACACATTACATCCTGTTTACCTTCCACCAAATGTTCCTGACTGATACCCGTATAATAGAAGGTTAACATATATATATATATATTTATTAACCCCTTCTGTACCGGCGAAGTATTTTTGTATTTGTTTTGAGCTACATTTAGACGATTGCATTAAGATTAAAAGGATATATGATAGCTAAAGGGATTAATTGAGATCTTCTGTAGCCTTTTAATGGGTAGACGTCCTTCCTAAGCCATGTAAAGACTTCTTATAATTGCCAGATTATAATAAAATGGACGTTACCGGTATTGAATGGGTTAAAGATCAAGCTACACATTTATTTCCCTCCTTCCACGGGCCCCTTTATCCCCATTCCCCCCGGCAAACTGCCGGGCAGTTCGACTTGGCCTTCCTGGAGGGCCCAAATGACCAAATGACCGCCGGCAAACTGCCAGACAGTGCCTGGTGATTTCGCTCAACTGCGTGCACGGGCATATCCCTGGTTTGCCCGCTGAATTTGCCCCATATAGAACATTTCCCTTGTGCCCGACGGGCAGTGCTCGATCGTGTGGACGGGGCTTTACTCTCACAAGGGGTAGGGAGGATCAGCAAGAGACACGAAAAAGGAAAAATAGGAGAACACATATAACAGTTTGCCCACATAAAGCAAGCACACAAGCATTCAGAAGCACCAATCACTCATCAGCCCCCGAAATCAATGGCTTCACCTCAGATGTTATACAAATTGAATAGCCAAAATTACCAAACGCCTTGCTACTCGAGGGGGTGACCATGAATAAACCGCCTCCATGCCCCCTTCATACACTGTTAAACCATTCAGTACCAGGGACGTCCTTTTCATTATATTCTGGTAACTATTAGGCGATATTATTCAGCTTAGGAAGGACCTCTAGCAATAATAAGGCTTCAAACTATCTCGATCAACCATTTTAACAACCACAGATCCTTCCTAAGCTGCATAATACCGTTTAAATATAGCTAGAATAAAATATAACACACGTTGCTGGTACTCGAAGAGTTAAGGGGAGGTTTTTAGTTTGTTCCCTAGACATCCATCAAACTTAAAATTACACCCCCTATACCCTCTTTCAAGATAAATTTGTAAATTTTTCGGTAGAACAATGTCCCGGCCGTAGGCCGTTTCCTCTTAAATTACAGGCTCGCTATCGCTCGTCAGGAAAAAAAACACCTAAATGGCACGAAAAGTCTTAACATTGACTGAAATGGAGCGAAAGTTCTTAAAATTGCCAAACTAATGGGGCGAACATCTTAAAATTTCCAGTGCAATGGGGCTAAACATGAAGGAGCAAGGGGTCCAGAAAAAATCCCTCAAGTGGAAATCTCCCCTTAAACTCGTATATGCAGTATTGAACATATAATACCAATGGTACACTCGGACACCATAGTCTCTAGCTCACTCATAAGAATTCCTGGCCCCCCCCCCCCCCCCCCCCCCCGCCTCCCTATGGTTTTATTTATGCAATTAGATGTTTCTGAATTGATTTTTGGATATAACTAGCTTTTCAATGTATAGTATATATAGTTTTGTAGTAGGTTTATAGAACATTGTATTCATTAACCCTTTCAAGCTCCAATACGTATTTCTGTTTTGTTTTCTGGTAATTATTAGACGATTTTATTCAGATTAGGAAGGGTTTACGGAAGTCAGAGGTTTGATTGAGAGAGTCTTTGCCCTCTTAATACCCACAGTTCCTTCCTAAGCTGCATAAAATTGTCTAATGATAGCCAAAATATACTGCTAAAACGCGTGAGAGCTTCAAGGGGTTAATTAGTTTCCAGAGATATCCTTCCACAGTTAGAAATAGGTGAAGTCCAGGAATATTGATGAGTGTGCTAGAGACTATGGCATCCCAGTGTACAATTTTAACCCTGTTTGATGCAATGGAGGGTCTATTTCGACCCTCCTTATTTCACTCTAATAATTTGGAAATCCAAAATTAGTTTCACTCCATTAGTTTGGTGAACATAAGATGTTACGCCTCATTCAGGTGTAGATATTTTCTGGGCGAGATATAACGATCCGGCCTTCGGTCTGGAAATTTCTTGCCGAAAAATGTACTAATTTAGCTGGAGTGGGTCTGTGGGGCATTACTTGTATTTAGTCTGTATGGGGTCAAGGGAGGCTGTGTTTATTTAGTATCTTATTTTATTTCATCTTTGTTCTATCTATTTATCTATCTATCTATCTATCTATCTATATGCTCAGGCCCAATCCCCACTTAATTTTATTTCTTTTTTTTTGGGGGGGGGGGGGGGGGGGGGGGCGACTTAAGACAGAGCAAGAATAGGGACAACACAAAACACAACAAAAAACAGTGAACACACAAAAACAAAATACAAATTCACACACATCTAGATCATCCAGGAGAAGACCCAGAGACCAGGGTCACCAAGGTCCTTCCAGCAAGGGCAATCGACAATCGACTATGGGAAAGGCAATGAACGCCGCCAACAATAATTAATCAAAATTAAATAACATAATTCCCACGACGTCGGATGAGACACACGTATTACATATCCCCAAAATGGCGTCCGACTCAAGACTCGCCTACGCATGCGCCAATTAGAGTCTCCCGATTCCAGTAGAGTTGTAAAGGCTTATTTTAGGTGTTATTTCAGCACCTCTAAGTATTCCAATGTTGTCTATGAGAATCTAAGATGTTACTATACCTTATAACATATTATATAATAATGTCAGTCTTGGGTTTTCGTGAAGTGGTCCAAATGTTGAGTAATTCCCTTGTTTTGGTCCATCGTCTGCTGCATTGTTGACAACCCACACCCCTACCTGGGCCATCTATCGGGAGAATGGTGGGCTACTCTATAGACTCTATATATAGACTCTATGTGGTATGCCTTATTATAGAAATTGTGTATAGCCTAGTATCTCAGTGTGCCGTATTCTCTCATTCACGACTTTGATTGCTTTTATTTTTTTCGTAGCTAGTGGGATATTTAAATATTTATATATTGTATTTATCAATTAGTCTTATTTATTAGTTTGTTCTATCAATTAATTAATTGTATTATAGTGTATTTTTTCTATGTGGATGAGGGAGACAAAAGGCAAATCTGCCTGTGACGAGTGCCTCTCCCAGAGTTGAAAGAGTGACAGGGCTAAAATCAAAGAATGTTCGAGCCAAAATGTCTGGACACACGGAGTTTGAAGCAATTTCAGTCATAGGATGAGGGAAATATGGATTCAGGGAGAGAGTTCCAGAGCTCAGCTGTTGAATAGAAGACAGATTGGGAATAGCCTATCGTTTCACTCTTGAGTTGGAGAGTTGTACAGAGTAGGGGTAGGATTGTGTTGCAAGATGGATAGCCTACTACCTAACCTATGTAGTATACACTGAGAGGGTTATGAGGAACACTGATTATTGTAGTAGCGGTAGGGAGGATCAGCAAGAGGCACGAGAAAGGAAACAGAGGTGAAAGGAGAACACATATAACAGGTCGCCCACATAAAGCAAGCATACAAGCATTCAGAAGCACCAATCACTCATCAGCTCCCGAAATCAGTGGTTTCACCTCAGATATGTTATGGATGGATTCCATTAATGTAAGGTAACCTATATTTGGACCCATAACTTAGGGCACAGGAGCATTTCAAATTTGAAGAAGAGTATTTTTTTCAGCTTCTTTTCTGAGATGAATAAAAACGACAATCCACAATAAACCCCTAACTTTAAAATGTTCATTATAAGGGGTCCACAGAAAACCCGACCCAGACCTCTCATAACTTATAAACGACTTGAGTAATCGAGTGAATATTTCTACCATTTGGGAAGAGTCAGCCAGGGAATAGGTGTGGTTGTTTTCAGCCCATTTGCTCTAGCCTTTTATTTAGTTACAGAGGATAGAGGTCATGATTTCTGGTCTACCTATAATGAATAGACTTATGGTGGTTCCAGTTGGTTGTAGATTAGGGCCTACTTGTTCAAAATAAAGTTGGGCTTATTCCATACATTATTTCCTAACAATCGGAAAATTACATAAAATGTTCATGCATGTTCCAAGAAAATTTGGAAACAATTTGGCCACTTGCGAGTTTCGTTATATAAGGAAGTTTGAGCTGTAAACATTGGTACTTAGCATAATTACGAGCTAAAATGCAGTTGTTGTACATTTTAGATACATAAAACCCAATTCAGTAGATTTTTTATCTATCAGAAACCTACATTATTATTGCATTTCTGCTTAATAGCGATGCTTATGGCTCCAACTTCCTTATAGCCTGAATATATTTTGAATTCTTACACCATGGGGAGTAGGCTACATTGATATACTGTATAGTCGATGGATGAAATTATTTTGGGCCCACATCTCAACATTTCAACATTAAAAAGTTGAATGTTCGGCCTCTTTTCTGAGATGTGTTATGGGTAAATATCGATTTTCTACAAACAAGGACCCAGTTCAAATTTCGATTCTATCAATGGATCCATGGATTTGTAGTGTAGTTCTACAGTACTTCGGAAAAAATAGATGGGCTTGATCTTATGTAAAATTTATTTGGACCCGTATATTAGGACACAGGAACATCTGAAAATTGAAAAAAAAAAAAAATAAAAAAAAAATATATATATACATTTTTTAGCCTCTTTTATGAGATGAGTAGCCTAAACCCCGATTGTCCACAATAAAGCCCCAATTTATGTGATGCTACTAATGTATCCAAAGGGTAGTTGTGTATTTGGGAAAAATAGTTCCTAGGAAAATAGATACTCAGAACATTATCGAAAATTATCATTAATTTTGCAAGGCCTTCAAACACAATCACGAGTCGTCGAATCAGAAGACAATCAACAAAACAACCATGATTGCAACTCCATTTAACCCCTTCAGCACGATGACGTAATTTTCATTATATTCTGGTTACCATTAGACGATTTTCAATAGCTTAATGTACCTCTAGGACTCAAAGGGGTAAATTCAATATCGATAAACCCTTTGAATAGCACAGGTTCTTCTTAAGCTGCATAACATTAATATTTAATTCTAGCCAGGATCCAAGGTAAAAAGCCGTCATCGTGCTGAAGGGGTTAAAATCATCCATAGTTAGATCATTAGCATATCTATATATAGGCCTACATATGAGATTCCTACTGAGGTAAAAACCGTATAATACAAGCGATAACGCGGATAAAACGTTCGGGGAAAATATATGTAGGCCTACAGTATTTGTGCTAGTCTATTCGCTGTAAGTAGGCGAGAAACCATGACCTCTATCCTCTATAACTCAAAAAGAGCTAGAGCTAATGGGCTGTAAATTTCCACACCTATTCACTGGCTGACCTTTCCCAAATGGTAGAAAAATTAGCTCTATTACTCCAGTGGTTTTTGAGTAACAGAGGTTATGTCATGATTTATCGCCTACTTACAGCGAATAGACTAGTTAGTCCCCCCATTTTTTAGTAAGAGAAAACGAACAGCTGATTTTTGTTTACATAAATAGTCTACGGGATTCACACACCAGGTTCCAGGATATTAAAGGTAAAAATAATATGAGTGTTATTGTGGTGTTTATTTTTTAATTTAGTAAGTTTATTCTTGATAATAAGGGGGTGAATTACAAAGTTTGGTAAGCCTTAAATCCTTCAGCACGATTCTAGCTAAAATGAGAGGACCAACAATGAGTTCGATTCTCGGCTGGTGTAGATGTTTGGGCAATCTCCTCACCCATTGCCTCTGTTTCGCCTGACAGTAAAATAGGTCACGCACCAGGGTGAAAAGGGGTCTTCGGATCCTCCGGCCCTTCAACCCAAATTAAAAAAAAAAAAAAAAAATCAACAATGTTTGTGACAAAGCCGAGGGTAGTAGGTCTAGGCCTATCCCAGCTGACCAGGCTTGCAGCAGGTCTAAGCCATGAAAATTGTCGTTTTTATCATCGTATTAAGGTAAGTTAAGGTGTGAGGATAAAAAATGAAGAGACCTCGGACAGCCTTTGGCAAGAATGTAGTTACCGGGTGTACCGCCCATCTTGTTTACACTACGCGGACACTCACCATCATGTTCCCGTCTATTTTGACTGCCTTTGGATAAAAAAATACATTACCCTAACCAAACAACCTAACCTAACCTAACCTAGTATTATAGATTTATAAGTATTTATTTTATTATAAGTAGGCCTTCTCTTCTTCTCTTCTTCTTGTTTGATGGGGTCACTGCGAGGAGGCTAGCCTTCAGACCCGTCAGTGCGCCTGGTAACCAGCATTCCCCCATTAGAGAAAGTTTGAATATGAGAGATAAGGACAGCTAGATGATAGTATAAGAATGACAGTAGGAGTATAGTTTGAAAAAATGCTTAAGGTGAATATCTACTAATTATTCCTCTCCCCCTCCCCTCTCTCTCTTCTAATCCATTACTCATTCAGGAATTTCTTCAGTATCATCATTCTTTCCTTCGCTCTTCCTTCTTCTAGTCCTTCCAACCCACATAGCCTAACCATGCCATTCCTCTGTCTGTCCTTCCTGGTTTTCACTTCCTCCCATCCCTCTGCTCCCACACATCTCCTCATCCTCGTTTCTAGCCCCTCCCGCTCTAATTTGTATGCTTCACATTCTGTTATTACATGCTCCACTGTCTCTTCCACCCTCTCTCCTCCTACCCAGCAGTTCCTACATTCCTTTGCACCTCCGTTCCACCTCCATGTTCTCGTGTTTAATTCCCATGCCCCAACTCTTATCTTGAACAGAATTTTGCCTCCTAAACCCCCATCATACCACTCTTCTCTTTTCGGCTTTGACTTCTTCCTGTACATATCTAAGGTCTTTTTCCTATCCATTCCACTTCTCCATTCTCTTAACTCCCATTCCTGAATTCTCTTCTCAACTATCTTTGCAATGTTTCCTTCCTCTCCAACTGTATCTCCACCCAATATTTCTTTCCATTCTGTTCCTGGTCTCTCTTGTCTCATCCCTATTACCTTAGCTTTCTCCTGCAATCCCCTCCCCACCTACTCCTATCCCTTGACCACTCATAGAAACTCCTCATCCAGGTGTTGTTCTCCAACTTATCTAACCTAATCTTGTATTTCAATTTTGCCTTCATGATTCTTTCCCTGAAGGTGCTCCAACCCATATCCCCTCTAATTGCCTCCACTGCCGTCCATGTTTTCGCTCCTAGTGCCAGTCTACCAACTCTGTTCTGTACCCTCTCCAGCCTTTCAACCTCCTCCTCAGTGCAAGCTATAGCCTCCAATCCATGCATTATTGCTGGTACCCCAATCCCTTTCCATAGTCCTCTTATCACTTCATACCTATTTACCCTTTCTTTTACTTTATTTAACAAACTACCCCAGATTCTCACTCCCTTTCTTGCTTTCTCATTTATTTCTCTCTTGAACCAGTTACTACCTATCCATATTCCTAGGTATTTGTATTCCTTGACCTCCTCCATCCTCTTGCCTCCAAGCCTCCACTCTCTGTTTAGCTGGCTGAAAGTTGTTCGATATTGGACTTTGGACTTTGGACATTCGGATGTAAACAAAGCGACGAATCTCAAGCGATCTTGAACGAAGCAAGCTGGTTTGCTTAGATACGTTTAGTATGATCAATACGTATATTATTTATGTTGTATTTAATTTTTCTTGGCAAATCTATTATCACACAATTGAAATTCATATTATAAGTAATGGTAATCAGAAAATACATAATTTTATATACTGTTACGGAATAACAAGCCGTAGTAAATACCGACGACACTGCAGATCCTGAATATCCAATAGAATCCTGAAAACTGTTGGATATTGGACTTTGGACTTTGGACTTTACTGGATATTGATTAGCCAATTTAGCCTAGAGTTGAATATCCAATAGAATCCTGAAAACTGTTGGACTTTGGATTTTGGACTTTGGACATTCAAACATTACTGGATAGTGTGGCCTAGAGTTGAATATCCAATAGAATCCTGAAAACTGTTGGATATTGGACTTTGGACTTTGGACTTTGGACATTCAAACATTACTGGATAGTGAGTGGCCTAGAGTTGAATATCCAATAGAATTCTGAAAACTGTTGGATATTGGACTTTGGACATTCAAACATTACTGGATAGTGAGTGGCCTAGAGTTGAATATCCAATAAAAACCTGAAAACTGTTGGATATTGGACTTTGGACATTCAAACATTACTGGATAGGCTATTGATTAGCCTAGAGTTGAATATCCAATAAACACCTGAAAACTGTTGGATATTGGACTTTGGACTTTGGACATTCAAACATTACTGGATATTGATTAGCCTAGAGTTGAATATCCAATAGAATCCTGAAAACTGTTGGACTTTGGACTTTGGACATTCAAACATTACTGGATATTGAGTGGCCTAGAGTTGAATATCCAATAAAAACCTGAAAACTGTTGGATATTGGACTTTGGACTTTGAGGCACGTTTTTGCAAGCGTTTTTGGCTTAAGCCAGACTTAAGCCAAGAGCGAAATTCGTTTTTGCGAGGACAAAACTTAAGCCAAACTCGAGCCGCGCTTAAGCAGGATCGACTTTTCTCAATCCGCCCTGAAAGGCCGCTTGACTTTGGGACCTTGGCTTAAGCGGGAATTGTTTGTAAACAATATCTGTTGTGATGTTTTTTTTTCATTGTTTTGTATTGGGTAAATACCATAGAGACTAGATCGAGTGTATATTATTAATACATAAGTAATGTAATATATTATATTATATTATATAATGATATTCTATTATATTATAGTTAGCTTGATATGCACTATTACAGGAAACACGGTAGGCTATTGGCAGAATCATCCAGGCCGATCTGGAAAAAACTCGGGGTAGGATGTAGTGAGCGGGCGTACCGCCATCTTTGTTTACATTACGCGTAGTGGCGTCGGACATTTCCCATCATGTTCCCGTCTATTTTAACCTAACCTAACCTAACCTAACCTAACCTAACCTAACCTAGAATTCATGTAGTAATGACAGGGGGCAAATAGCAGAAAATATAGCGTCGAAATAGACGGGAACGTAAGTGCGACCGCGGCCATCGCCTTATGTAAACAATGACGACCTTACGCCCGAACTCTACATCCATCCCAAAACTCGTTCTGTGTGTGTAAAGAACATCCTTCTTGTTCCCAAATCGTGTTATTGATGCCGGGGTATTGTCATAACACTGGATAATTTTGTACTATGTTGTGAACGTTACCAAGATATACAAACACTATATAGTCCGTTCATTCTAGGTTGGGCAGAAATCGTAACCTCTAACCTCTGTAACTCAAAAAGGGCTTAAGCAAATGAGTCGTCAATTTATACACATATTCCCTAGCCAAGTCTGCCTAGTTGGTAGAAATATTAGATCGATTACTGTAATCCTTTTTGAGTTATGAGAGGTTGGGGTTTACGATTTCTGCCCAACCTACAGTATAATGTACGGACTATAGCCTAGGCCTATAGCAAACAATTTGATAGGCCTTACACAAATAATATAATAGCCGACATACTATTCAGAGAACAATAAAGCAGGAAATAGACAAAAATGTGGACAAAAAGACAAAAGAAGTTGAAATATCAGTAAATAATCAAAAGCTTAATCAATAACAAATATGGGGGGGCCGTTGAAAAGGTGATCTCCCCGAACAATTGAGGGAAAAGCCTTTACAACGGCACCAGACCAGACCACTAGGTCGTCTTGTTGTTCCGCCATTTTCAGTGTTTGTGTTTATGTCACGTGACTTGTGGTCGAAGTCGAGCCAAACCATTTTTGCGCGGCTGCTCTTGCTTAAGCCAAAAGGGGAAGCCGGGCTTAAGCCAAAAAACTCGCAAAGACGCGCCACAACTTTCAGCCAGCTTGAGCGTCACTAATGAACCCTAGCGAGGACGGTTATGTCAGTCGAACTCGGTCCTCCCTGATTCTTGAATATTTTTAGGGCTGTGAGCCTGTGTGAGGGGCTGAGGGCAAGGCCCGGCAAGCCCTATTAACCCTGACACGGTGTCGTTCAAAGACGCAGCGGCCTCGCAGTAGAAGGGGAGGCCATGGAGGCAGCTCTAAAGCCTCTCCAAAACTCACCATCTGCGCATGCGTGAGAATCTAGGCCCCTTGGCCCCGCCCCTCACCTCCCTTGACCCCGCCCCGCGTTTAAATATAGCCGTCCAACCGTTACTTCAGATCGCTCCGTAGCACATTCGGTATAGCTCCCGC
Source organism: Paralithodes platypus (assembly GCA_032716605.1). Taxonomy (NCBI): domain Eukaryota; kingdom Metazoa; phylum Arthropoda; class Malacostraca; order Decapoda; family Lithodidae; genus Paralithodes; species Paralithodes platypus. The sequence goes on along the minus strand of CM064514.1, from coordinate 51,910,766 downwards.
CTTCCACTGAGAAAACCAGTGTTCGATCCCGCTCGAATTTAGTGTATTTTATATTTGTTATTTTGTTATTTTGGTTATTTTGGTTATATTTTAGGGTTAGGTTAGGTTAGGTTAGGTTAGGTTAGGTTAGGTTAATCTAATCAAATATAATAGTTGTACATTTGAGGGGCGGGGCCAAGGACAGGCTTTATAGCTGCCTCCATGGCCTCCCGTAAGGAGACTCAAACTTCAGGGACCCATGAGGGGCTGCAGAAGGGCAACTACACTCCCAGAGTCCCAGGACACGAGGATGGAAGGGAAGATAAAGTGATGAACGATGGCACCCGGCAGGAAGAAGACGCGTGGTGAAGTGAAGAGGCAAGGACGGTGGGACCAACATGAACCCCAGAGGCTGAAGGCGTCCCTGGCACCGACGGGGAGGTGGGGCCCACGAAGGAACCCCAAAGAAAGCAGAGGATTTTGCCGATACCAGAGCCGACTACCGTGGGTGCCACGTCCCTCTAGCGGGAAAGCCATGTGTCACAGGTCCAGGGAAGCACCGGCCTCCACCAACCAGAAAGAAATAAAGATGCCACAGAGTGAAGCTGGCACAGTAGGATGATCAAAAGATGATGAAGGCAGAGCAAGGCAGCATGAAGGAAGGGGTTGAAGTCGGGGGGAGAGGCCGCTGAACCACTGACGCGGCAGACAATCACCGGGACCGACGGAAGTTCCCCCAAATAAAGCCGCAGATTTGCCGGGCACTGGGACGAACTTGCCACGACGGCGGACCACCAGCAACTCACACACAAACATTGTTTTTCAATAGTAATATAGTTTCTTCTTCTTCTTGGCTTAAGGGCACCTCAGGCGGTATGACCGGCCGCTACAGCCCTACCTCGCGTACACTGGCCATACAACAAATGAGGGCAAAACACAAATGAATCACTATCTATGTATCTATCTATTGCCGGACGCCTTACTCCCCTTAACCCCTTCTGTACCGACGACAACCTTTTTAGTTTATTCTTGCTACTGCTAATCAGGCTATTAAATATAACTTTGAGGAAAAAATAACAACCACCCCGGGCTGCTTCATTAGTTTCAACTCGGGGGATGATGAAAATCTGGACTTAGAGGACTAACAAGACCTGCATCCAGTATCGCCATAAGGTTTCTGTTATGCCAGGTTTTTACTGGGGTTGATTGGTTTATGTAAGTGGATTCTTCCTAACTGGAGAAGTCGAAATCGCTTTAACACAGATACGGAAAGTAATAGAGGATAATTATAACAAGACATACCTTCATATTATATTTATTGGCACAAGGATATCGCATACGTAACTACTAGAATAATGGTAAAGAACAGAATATAAGACACACGAACGAGGCTCCACTACGTCTGACTCGTAAGACTGGGTTATTCTATGCAATATCTAGGTGAGTATTGTGGACCGCCTTCTAATTGAAGGATTACACTTGTCCTGTATTTATTTCAGAGATAAGGATAGCACTCCTTAAATCGAGGATTTACACTTGTGCTTAGACAGGCTACGTGGTGATTATATATACAAACTTTTGGTTAATATGCGTAGAGTTATTCTGGGTTAGAAGCTGAATGTAATTATTTTCTCTGAGTTAATTCACTATGGTGCTTACGCATAAGTTAACTTGAATTTATTTGTTATTTTCTTTACCAGACTTATTATCAGTACTTCCCTGAATTATTTCTCACTAGTACTTTCTCTCGCTTTTTGCATAAGCTCGTAGTATCCACTGTTTCTAGAATACTTCTTTTTATATAGAGGTATTTTGATTAATTTCCACTGTTGATCCTTTTATACTCTTTCTCTATAATATACTAAGTATAGATCCTTTCAACAGTTATTTATCTTGTGTATTATAACGGTATAGTAACTTCACTTTCGATTTGTAGAATAAGTAATCATGTCTCCTGGTAGATGCAGATGCGTTGGCTGTGGGGTTTATCCTGTCGTGACTGGGTTCCCACAGTTTTACTCGAACTCTTTGGCTTGGGACCTTAAATACTATATACCATATGCCAGTACATAGGTAAATAGAATCGAGTTAATGCAGGAGAGAGCTCCTGACTACTCTGGTCTTTATAAGAGTTTTGAAGAACTGAAGGTGATGTTTGTGGCCCAAATATTTCAACTGTCTTACATCCAGTAACTAATAAGAACAGTTGTTTGTTTTCCACTGAAATGGGGCCCCAATATTCCACTGTCTTACGTCCGCAGTATCTAATAAGAGCAGTATCCTACTGAGTTTTTAACTGTCTTACGTCCAGTAACTAATAAGAACAGTTTCACACTGAGGTGACCCAACATTCCAACTGTCTTACGTCCAGTAACTAATAAGAACAGTTTTCCAACTGGGTGTTGAGCTTAGAATTTCCTGCCGAGGTCATCTCTTTTCTCAGCATCTTGGCGGTGGTGTGGCTGCGCAGTATCTTACTTGAATCTTACTTGAAGTCGTCTAGAGGTCCCGTCCTCACAGTCGTGGTCCGCCACCGCTGCGTCCGTCCCGTGCATCCCTTCGAGGGAGGTCCGTCTGGTCCGGTATAGAGTTTGAGGCCGCCCGGCAGTTAGCAGTGTATCCAGACACTGGTGGTTCATCTGGGAGGGTCTTTAGGAACTTGTCTAATAACCCTATGAACCTGTCTACCGGGCAACCTACTTTGTCTCGCACTTCCTTGGGCAGCGAGTTGAACATTTTTGGTCCATTGTGGCCTAGGCTGCATGCGAGGAGGTATCTCACTCTTTCTGGTGCCTGTGTTGGGAGGGACTTCCAGTCCGACCATTTTGTTTTTCCTGGAGTTCATTACCAGTTGGATCTGGAACCAGCTTCTCCAGGATTTTCCACACATAAATTGCGCAGTACCTTCTCGCCTTCTCTGCTGGGAGTACAGCCCTATAGCTTCTTGAGCCGGTCTCAGTAGCTAAGGTCCTTCATCCTCCGAATGTTTCTAGTGAAGGACCTCTGGACGGACTCAAGATCTCGTATGTACCCCTTTTTGTGTGGCGACCATAGTTGACTACAGTAGTCAAGCAAGGGTTGGACCATAGACCTCCAGAGAGTTAGCATTGTTTCTTGTTCCCTGGAGTTGAACGTCCGTAGGATCCATCCGGCCATTCCCTTGGCTTTCTTGGCAGCTGCAGAAATGTGGTGTTGAAATGTGGCATCGTCGGACAATTGCACACCTAGGCATCTCACATGTGGTTTGGGGGTGATGTCGTGGCCGCCTTCAGTGAGTAGTTTGGTGGTGTCCTTGAGGGTTTGGTTTGGGCCACATCGTAACGTTTCAAACTTTTCTTCGTTGAAGGTCCTGTTGTTTTCGTCTGCCCATTTGTGGATTCTGTCGAGGTCATCCTGGAGATTATGAATATCCTCTTAATTTCTGACGACACAACTTATGTTGGTATCGTCAGCAAAGGAAGAGATAACGGATTGACGAACTCCATCATCAATGTCCCCTATCAGTATAAGGAAGAGCAGAGGTCCTAATACTGATACCTGGGGTACCCCACTAATTATGTGGGACTTTTCAGATGTGTGGCCCTTATCAGCAACAGTCTGCATTCTTGCGGAGAGGAAACTGTGCAGCCACACACCTAATTTACCTTGGATGCCGAGTTTCTTAATCTTGTGAAGGAGGATGCCGTGATCCACCTTGTCGAATGCTGTAGCAAAGTCTAGAAACACGACATCCACATTTTCTCCCTCTGCAAGCCTGTGGAGTAGCCAGTCATGATGTGCCAGGAGCTTCGAAAGGCATGACCTGCCTTTCTGGAAGCCATGCTGGCTGGAGTTCATAAGGCAATTTTTTTCTAGGAAGTTGACAAGCTTGTTCCTCAGGACTTTTACAAATATTTTGATGAGGTGGGATGTTAGAGCTACCGGTCGATAGTTCTTCGCCAGGCTCTTTTCACCACCCTTGTAGACTGGAGTAATGATGGCCTGTTTTAGTGAAGATGGAATTGTGCCTGTGTCCATTGAGCGTCTCCAAAGCTTGCAGATAGGAGGAATCAGGGAGTCACAACATTTAATCAGCAGTATGGCTGGTACTCCGTCAGGACCAGCAGCTGCATTCGTTCTCAGTTCTTTGATGGCTTCTCGTAGGTCTGCCTCAGTCAGTTCGATATCACTTTGGTTACTAACCAATCTATCCCCTACTAACTTCCTAATCCTGCCACGGATATTAGTTCCAGGGCAGTGATTCCCTTTCCAATGTTCCCTTACCCACTCTAAACCACTGTTTGGACACTTGATCCTCAGTGTTTTGGAGCACAAGCAGCCTAGAAGGGTCACTAGATCTGTTGTGGCTTGATTTCCTTTGTACTCCTTTGTACTCCTTTGTACTTTGTACTTAGTTGAGTCGGTTGTGGAGTGTCTTCCGTGAAGAAAGCTTTGGGGTCCTGGATTGCAGTTGCTGGCCGTGGTGTGCTGAAGACATTCTCGTACTGTGTTCGCAGGATCCGACATACATCTTTGGGGTCGTTTACAACTTCACCATCCTCTGTTCTTAATGGCCCCACTTGCTTCTTAATTTTTGAGAAGTGCCTGCAGTTACTGTAAAAGAATTTGGGGTTCCGCTTGATGTTCAGTACTGCACGATCTTCCTCTCTTTGCTTTTGAAGCTCATGGGATGCTTTAATTTGAGTTTCTATGCTTGCAATCTTGGTAGATAGTGCAAGCTTCCTCTCTTTGTTTTGGGTGTTATTGAGCTGTTTGTTGAGTGATGATCTTTTCTGCATTAGGATTTTTCGGTCCCTCGGGATTTTGAGGTGCCGAGCGTTGGAAGGTTTCTTCCTTTTGGGAATGTGATGCTGACACTCCTTCAGTAGGGTGCTGAGGATGGTGTCAAGCATGGCATTTGGATCCTTGTCATGGAGGATCAGGTCCCAATTTGTCTGGGAGAGGGAAGTTTGGAGATTTACCCAGTCAATTGCTTCACTGAAAAAGTTCAAATTGGAGAATGGGTTTGTTGGCGGAGCTACAGTTTCAGCTTGAGCCCCAGCCTTCCTGTACATAGTGTGTATAGTTACAAGGTTGTGGTCAGAGAATATTGTCTTCTCCACCGAGTAGTCGGCAACTATATCCTGGTTGTTAGTGAAGAGGAGGTCGAGTGTGTTTTCGACTCTGGTAGGCTTGGTTATCAGTTGTGTGAGGAAAGGCTTGTCAGAGAGTTTAAGGAGAAGCCTGGCTTGTGCTTGCTCCTCTCTGGTACCTCCTGAGACCTTTCCTTCTGGCCAATGGATGATAGGAAAGTTGAAGTCTCCGCAGATGATGATGTCTGGTGTCGGGGTTGGCATATCGTCGATTAGCTTGTCGATTCTGCTGTGTGAATTATTGTAACTTTCAAGGGTCCATGATGGGGGGCGATAGCAATTGAGAATAATTAAATTGAGTGACTTAATGTGGAGAGCCAGCATTTCTACTTGACTATCAGAGTAGACTAGTATTGGTTTTGTATCTGAGGCTAGGTAATTTCTTACATATGTGATGACTCCACCAAGGCTTCTATTTTCACGATCTGCTCTGTAGGAAGTGTAATTTGCCACTATTATTTCTGCATCACTCACCTCACTTTTGAGATGAGTCTCTGTCAGGGCAATGAACATTAGGTCATTTTCATCGGCAAGCTCAGCAATGAAGGGGATCTTGCTTTTATTTGTCTTAAGGAATAGACCTTGAATATTGCCCATCATTGCAATTTCTAGCATGATTTCATGGCATTTAGCCATGGAAACATTTGGGTATGTGTTGGGACATTGTTGTGTTGATTGCCCATTAGGTGTGTGCTGATTATGGAAGCTTGTGTCTCCATGGCTTTCGTTAGCGTGTCGAGAGTCCTTTTCACCCCCACCATTAAGGCGCCTGGGAGTAGGGTGTTTTATGGTGGCTGTTTCCGTATATCTCGGCTTCCCTGGCCATGGCGGTGATGCGGCTGCGCTATAGACCGGCGTCGGGATGTACAGTGTTCTATGGTGCCTTTTCTTGGATGATTTTTCTTCTTCACTTTTCTTCTTCTGCTGGACTTTGGGATTGGTAATTTGGTTATGGTGATGAATAAGTTTTTTTCCGGGCGTTGGAGGACGTGTCATCACGATGGCAGTAACTCTTGTTGGGCTGGGGGTTGCTTCCTTGTAGCTATGAGGTGGGGTGGTTATAGAAAAATTGCTTGGTGGTAGCCCTAGTGATGGTTGGGCAATCTGCTTTTCATTTGTTATGGTGATGGATAAGTTTTTCCCTGGTGTTGGAGGACATGTCATCTCGATGGTAGTATCTTGAGGTTGGCAACTTGTGTTTCGACTTTTTCAGAAGATACAGTTGGCAGCCCTGCTGGGTGACCTTGAGTGTGTGGGAGCAGTGGTGGTGGAGATCCAACAATGGTGGTGGTGGTGGAGGTGGAGATCCCGGTATGTTGGCTGTGGCGGTGGTTAGTCCTCTCGTTCCAGATTCGTTTCGCCACTCGGTCTCTGCCTGGTGGTGGTAGGCTACGGCGTGTTGAGAAGCTTTTCCATTATTTCAGTTCCGTAAGGTAAGGTAATCGATTCTATTCAGTTTAGGAAGGACATCTCTAGTGATCTTAAGGCTTCGAACTATTTCAATCAACCATTTTAGCTATCACAGATCCTTCCAAAACTGCGCAAAATCATCTAAATATAGCTAGAATGAAATTGAAAAAACGTCGTCAGTACAGAAGGGGTTAATGAGGGTGGCAATACACAGAATGCCCCCAAGTGGACCTATTCCCTATAAGAGAGACAACCCAAGCCAGTTTACTGAAGGACTAGACAGGATTGGCCACTCAATCTAGGATCCGTCCGACTCCGAGGCCCTCTGTGTAGCCTATCTTGTTAGCACTATTTTTTTACAGTGGTGTTCGGCTTGTCCATCCACTATAACCTGCCTTACCCTTAGGTAAGCAGTACGGATTTGTGTCAGGTTTACTCCCCTAGACAGGTTACCGACCAAGGCTGACGAGTTCCATCCACCCGGATTTTCATAAGGTTGTCTCCCCTAGATAGGTTGCCGACCAAGGCTAACGAGTCCCATCCACCCGTTTAATGAATCACACAGGCCACATATTATGAAAGTGTATAATGTAATTGCCCGGCGGGCTAAATACAAGTGATGCACTATGTTACCAAAACACATTCACATTAAAACACTAGGCCAGGAGCAATTAGAGGACCACAGGCTGCAAACCAAAGTCTGAGCAGCCGAGGAACAAGGGCCATAGCAATATCTCGAAGGGAGGTGCCCTTGTAGGAATAGATTTTTACACCATACCCAAAAGAGGAGTTATGGAGCTCCGATCTTACTTTCAACCATCTTGGCAATCTTACCAACACGCCTAAACCTTGTTTGATGCGAAAATAACCTCCCGAAGATTTGCCCTGGGCGGGAGTTGAACCTGGGACCCTTGGGCTACGAGGCAGTCACTCTACCAATTAGACCAATAAAGATATCTCACTTGGCCTGGTCTTCAAGTATATTTCCACATCTTGTTCAGTTTAGGTTAATCTATTTTTACTGACTTTACATCACTTCACCGTTCAGGTAGCGAAGGCTCTGAACGAACAGAGAGGAACAAGCCTAATCCGAAACGACCGTCAGTCCGTCGGAAAAATGGTCGGGAGTGGTGAGTCAGCCCAAGCTGAGCATGCTACCACGCACCTTGTGCTACACATGCACATTAACGGCCCAGCTAGCAACTCGCGGGAGAGCTGGCAACTCCATTCCACAACAATCATAGCCTTGTTTGCGAGTCTCACAACTCTCCCTGTTCTCTCCAATTCCCTTCCTTGCCCTTAGGAATAGGTTTTTACACCATACCCAAAAGAGGAGTTATGGAGCTCCGATCTTACTTTCAACCATCTTGACAATTTCCCTATACCAGTTAGACCAATAGAGATATCTCATTTGGCCTGGTCGGCTCAAGTATATATTTCCGCATAATAATAATTAATAAAAGTTCTTAAAGCTAGCGCATGCTAAGCCAGCTAAGGATAGCCCAATAAGGCCAATTAGGCGTATTTCCATTGGAGTCCTGTACTACTACCCCATCCCCTTGTTCATGAGGGACAGTAACGACTCAGTACTTGTGAAAAATATATCTTTAATGTGCCGAGCGTGGGCGCGATCCTGGGACCTTCTGGGTTGAAGTCCAAGACGCTAGTTACTACACCAGCGAGCCGCATCTTGTTCAGTTTAGGCTAACCTATTTTTACTGACTTTACACCCTTATCAAGCCAGTACAGGGCATCCAGCAGCAGACGTCGGAAGGAATCACCTGTTGAAGAAGGGCGATGAGAAGGGGACAGACTCATAGGGGCAATCCACAGGGTCATCTCTGTCGGGGGGCACGGACTGAAGAGTAGCATCAAGGGGGTCAACTTCCGGAACGGGAGGCAGGCATGTGACAGGGCTACCACCACCACGGGTGCGGGGAGAGCGTTGGAGCCGGGTACCAGGAGATTGAGCCGATGAACCACGTCAGCGGCAGGGGACAGAGGCCGAACAGTGAACCCCAGCTCCTGAACCCCCTCAACTGGCGGGTCCACCTCCGAGTCCAAGTCATCACCCAAAACCTCATATCATTATGACAAGCAGCCGGCACCATCCTTGCAGGCAACCGCCAATCCTCCGCCAGCAGAGACGAGGCAGACAGATGGGGAGGCCTCCTGGCACCACGTCTAGGGTCGAGGTCCCGAAGCTTTTCATTCATCTCTTCCAGACTAAGATGCCCACCACGATATTCAGCATGCAGGTCACAGACCGCTTGTAGTATACTGCAGTCCTCCGATGCGAACCTCCACAGAAGTAAGAGCTCGCCGCATTAGGGCACGCCTTCCCATCAGCCTTCTCTGGATGAAATCCACTACAATTCGCACACCGGACTTTGCTCCGACAGGACACCACCCAATAGGAAAAGTGATGGCAATTCTCCCTACCAGAAGTTCTTGAAGTTGCCGCGCCAGACACATCGTTTTGTACAGTAAGCGACCTGGGCCCTTTAAATGGCGATATCCCGCAGTTCTTCACCCTTCCTCTCCATCAATCATTCTTAATTATAAGCTATATGTCGTACTTTCTATAGCTCACACATTACTCCCACAACTACCATACTATATAAGCACTTAGTGTAGCCATCTAGTATATAGTAAAAACATGCAGAATCGTAAGAAATCGTGATAAACTTTGCACAGCCTAGGTGTTGAGTATTGTTTATGTCGACAGACGTAGCTCTGGCACTACTTCAGAAGCGTCCACCAGATGTCTCCGGTGAATTCCTGGTAGGGAGAATTGTAACAGCAAAGTAGGGGGAAGGTATATACCGCCCCACCCGGAAACTGACATGCGCATGTACCACCCTGTCTGGCAACTTCAAGCCCAAGAATCGAAGGCGGCAGAAGGCCAATGGAACCAAGGCCCCCCGTTCCTCCCGAGTCCGCATCCGCTGCACCCCCAGTAGTTCGGCCGAAGCATTCCCCAAAATCTGCAAGGAATGCAATAAGTCCTCTTCCCGGATGGAAGTGGCCACAGGACCAATCTTGCCAAACACATACAGTCCTCCAGCCGGAGAAACCAAGACTTTACATGTGACCTTCCAAGCACCCAACTTGACCATCTTTTCAGGGGGTGCGGGAAGGGAGGCGAGGCAGCCCCACACACACTGACAAGCCCGTCCCAGGAACACGAACATTACCCTCAACTACATACTTCCCAAACAGTGCCTCATTGATTGCCTTCGACCACCAGGAACATGGGCGGCAGGCGCCCCATCACTGCCACAGTCAACCACTAATTCGGAGTCCACCGCATGGCTGGCATCTCGGGTGGGGGACCCCGGCAAGAAGGTATTTGATACCGAGGGAAGCAGGGCCCCCGGCATCATTAGAGGTGTCACTTGAAGATCGGACAGGCTTGGTAAAGAGCCCAGAGGACTCCATCAACTGCAATTCGGTACCGTACGACATTGCAGCGCCGGCTCCACCAGAACTGCCACCAAAATGGCGGTAAACAAAGTTCTCTTTGTCCACCGGCCGCGGACGCACTCGTTGACAAGACCACCTCCAGCCCACCATACACTGAGCACAACACAGCACACAATAGGGCAATTAACATAGTCTAATTCTGCTAGTGGTCGAGGGGCGACCGATGAACAACGGGCATCCACACCGATCGGCAGCTGAAAGCAGAATCCAACTATATAGTTTTGTTGAGGTGTAGCAAATTCTACTATAGGCTACTAGTGTTGTGATTTCTAGTTAGGAGCTCTTAACTAGAAGGTGTCAAAGGTGAATTCCAAGGGTGAAACCTATTCAAACTACAATGTCCATTGGGATGTGCTTGGTTTTAGGGATATGATACTGAAGAACTTTCATCAATGTGTCTTAACAACATAGAATTATAGCTTATCTAACTTATTTTATGTGGCGAGAACTGGTGTGTTTACCATGACATCACTATTGTCAATGGAGGGACCACTCAACATGGGATATGAATTAATCTGTGGTCTTTTTGATGTGAGAAACTCTTATAAATTGTATGCAAGTGTACAGATCAACATTTGGCTTCACCATTGTCTGGTCAAGGGACCGCGATATATAAATTGAACAGAAAACAGTAATTTCAGTAAGAAATAGGCCTTGGATCGACCTTATATAGTTCAGTGGCAGCTTCTAGCTAGGCTCCACCTTCTTCTTCAAGTCACGTCAAATATTTTCTTTTCTACTACAATTAATAGCAGCGTTTTCTGTCACTACCAGGCCACCAAACCAACTAATCCTTCTTGTTTCTTGTTGTGATTAACCCAAGGGCTGCGACACTCCTTCGGGAAGGTTTTACTGGGCGAATGCTACACTCCTGGTAGATAGCACATAAAAAAAGCCCCAAGACCGGTGAAATGGAACAAATAAGTGAGACCCCACCCCCCTTTCTCCCTCCACTTCCGTCTTCCTCATGTATCCTATATTATTCCTCCCCCATTCCTTATAAATCGTCTCTCCCGCCTCAAATACATTTAGTCACCCTCCTGTACACTCCCTCTACCCCCCTCCTCCTTCATAGAGGCGCAAGACCAGCCTAGACACTTCAGCAACTCTCGAGATGGCCGAGAGAGCACACTTATATGTTAGGTCTCTCCTGCCTTCCTCCCCACCACTCTCGTCCAAATATACGGTTTCACACGGAATATTTCCTCTTTACACCTATTATCCGGTTCTTCAATGTTCACATGTTCATTATACAAGTACAATATGTGCATATGAAGCTGTAGTATTGCTTTACATTGTAAATATAGAAGAATTGAAGCTAAATCCGCCGCACTGGCGGGCATATAAAAAACATGTTTGTCACAGCTGTCGAGTTTAGGGAACCTCAGGCGACATGGCCACAGGCCGTATACTGTAGAAAAGAAATAGGTCAATGCCCAGACGGGCCACTCTCAAGTGTTAATACTAAATATCAAGTCACAAAATCATTATAAACACTAGTCCAGGAGCAAGCAGTAAGACCTCAGGCGACAAACCAAACTCCTAGTAGCCGAGGGACAAGGGCCAGAGCGATGTCACAAAATGAGGTGACCATATCTATAGCCAGACGAGGGCATCCAGCAGTAAACGACAGACTCACCAGAGGAAGGAGCAGCATCAGAGCGAGGAGTAGCAGCAGGGCGAGGGGCAGCACAGGCGGCATAGGACATCCGACGGGAGGTAGGAGAGGCAGGCATCGAGAAGGGGGGAGAGGGGAAGTCCACAGGGGTTGGCCTGGTCAGGGAGCACAGACCAGAGAGCAGCGTCGAGGGGATCAACCTCCGGAATGGGAGACAGACGGACTACAGGGCTGTCACCACCTTGGGGGATAGGAGAGCGTTGGAGCTGAGGACTAGGACACTGAGCCAGAAGAACCACCACAGTGGCAGAGGACAGAGGCCTAACAGCGACCCCCAGCTCCTGCACCCCAGCAGCCGGCGGATCCACCTGTCTCAATTTAATTTTCCAATACTTCAAATCGATTACGAGGGGCAGCCGGCACCATCTCCACAGCCAACCGCCAGTCACCTACCAGCGAAGATGAAGCAAACGGAGGGCCAGGCCACCTGGTACCATGCCTAGGGTTAAAGCCCCGAAACTTCGCATTCATCTCCTCCAAGCTAAGACGGTCACCACGATACTCCGTATGCAGGTCCTAGGACTCCTGAAGAATGCTGGAGTCCCCTGACGTCACCTTGTGCAAGCCGCCACAGAAAATAAAGCGTGCCTCATTAAAGCACGCAACCCCATCAGCCTTCTCCGGATGATAAACACCGCAATTGGCACTCCTGACTTTATTTCTGCAGGATACCACCTCATGGGAAAAGTGATGGCAGTTGTAGCAGCGGAGAAGTGGGAAGGTGAACCACCCCACCCAGAAGCTCACATGGCAGAGTGGTCTTGCCACTGGACTGGTAATCCAATGGACCCGGGTTCGAATCCCAATATGTCAATGGCAAGATATTATTGGGATGGAATTTGTGCTGTGGCCTACCTAGTTTCAGTGCATTACCACAGCACACCGAAATGCCAAAACAAAATACCCTCATTGTTCCCTGATCAAATAGCACTGTATGAATATTCCCATATTCAAAATATGCTACAGGGGGCCAATGCCTAGTGAGTTAATTGTTCAATAGATGGCGTTCTGAGAGTGAGGGTCCGAGCCTGGGGAGTGAGACTGTGAAGCGCAGAGGCGAAGCAGCTTCAGAGATGGAGTTGGGTTCGAGCCGTGAGTTGGTGCTTCGCATGTCTCACTCCCTAGACTGGAACAAGACCTCACGGGCCTCACCGTGTTCAGCGGTAGAGTGTAAAAGGCTATCAGCCTAACCCGAGAGGGAGTAGTTGGGGGAAAAAAAAAAAAAAAAAAAAAAAAAAAAAAAAAAAAAAAAAAAAAAAAAAAAAGGCACCACAGAGCCCAAGAACTGGAGGCGGCAGAAGGCCAAAGGAATGCACGTCCTCCCCCTTCAGCACGAGTCTGCAGGCGCCGCACCTCCACCAAATCAACCGGAGTGTCCCCCAAAAGCCTCAGAGATTGCAACAGGTCCTCTTTCGGTACGGAAGGGGCCAAAGGTCCAATGTTGCCATACACGTACAGCCCACCAGCCGAAGAAGCAGAAACCTTACAGGAGATGTCCCAAGCACCCAATTTCACCATCTTCTCAAGGGGCGTGGGAAGGCAGCCCCACACAAACAGCCACGCCCGACCTGGGAACCCGAACTCCGCTCTCAACCATACATATCCCTCCCTCTACTTCAACATTTCTTCACTATAAACGGTGTGTCGAAATCTCTTTAGCTGACATATATATTAGTTTTTGCATAATGTTGTTAATCATATTTTAAAGTTTAAGTCACCCATACTCATAAATAACGTATAATTATACACAAAGTCAGCAGGTATTTCATCTGCCCCTTTTTGTTATGATAATTGATATTATGTTTGTACTCATTATCAGCTGCATATGCATGGATATTCTCACGACTATAATAATATAAAGGCACTTATAGTGTAGTCGTATACTGTATAATAAAAACATGCATAAGCACAAGAAATCGTGATAAACTGTGCATATCATAGGTGTTGAGTATTATTGAAGTCCACAGTTGTAGCTCTGGCGCTTATACAGCACTGACCACCAGAGGTCTCAAGGGAAACCTTGGTAGTGAGAATTGGTGGTGAATGTTATTTCAATGAAATAGAAGAGATATAAACTTTAAACATGACATGCTGGTTTGGGACAAGTTGTGTGTGTTTTTCTTGGCCTGTGATGATCTTGCAATGGTTCGGTTGTGACAAAGAGCTTGCAACAGGACCAGAAAATCACAGCTTTACACTCACATCAAACTTACAAATACATACCTTTTCAGTAACGGTACATCGTTCCTCAGAGTGCTGAAATTTCTTACTAACGGGAAAATCTATAATTATTATCTCCTATTAATCAGTTGTAAGGAGAATGTATGGTAATACAGGAAATTAAGGGCATAGAGCTTTACATTTGGTCACAGGAAGCTCTCCAGTCATAATTAAAATTCACGTCAATGCGCGATTCTCTCAGTATGCGACCACGTTGTCAAGTTTAGCGCACTGATTTTGAATACATTGCTGATTTTTGGCAATTTTTTACCCGACCTCCCACAACATTATATTGATGCGGCTAAAGACGACCATGCACCTACATAGCTTCCCAAAGCGTTTCACAATGATTCACGACTAAAGACATGATCCAGACACTCATCCCTGTTTCAAATGCTACATTATCGAAGGAACTCCATGCTCTTATGAAGCATGCTCCTTCTCTCAATACAAAAATACCAGTGATGAATGAGTATAGGGGAATCCTGATGTCTATAACTACGCAGAACACGGCTGTTATACCAGGTTTTTACTGGGGTTGTATTGACTTATTAGGTAGGTTCTTACTTGACTGGAGAAGATGAGAACACACAAGAACACAAACACGAAGGTAATAGGGGATAAAATTTTAATATAACACAGAGTACAAACATAGGTTATTCTTATTCACACAAAATCATATGGTTAGAGGTGCAATGTTACATAAGACAGGGATAGCTTTTAAATAGCAGCACAATCAGGAATCCTCTAGGTATCTCAAGGGGAAGATACAGGCAGGTTCTGAAGATCTCTGAAGACGTTGCTGCCTGGTATTCCCTACGACGTCCTGGTCCGTGGGGGTGGTCCTGTTGTGTGACGGTGACAGAAGTTAGGGGAAGACTTCCTTGTAGATTCTCTGAAGACTGTAGAGGTGAGGGTCTTACATGAAAAACGAGCTGTTACACCAGAGTCTTACGCTCTCGTATCATGGCATTAAAGTAAGGAGCCGTTTCACCAGTGTCTTATGCTCTCTCTTAAATCCAGACCTAGACTTCAGCAGGTAGGTGAATACTTCCTTGTAGATCTCTGAAGACTGTAGAGGTGAGGGTCTTACATGAAAACGAGCCATTACACCAGTGTCTAACGCTTTCGTATCATGGGATTAAAGTAAGGAGCCGTTTCACCAGTGTCTTATGCTCTCTCTTACAATCCAGACCTAGACTTCTATGGAGTTTCTCGAGGGACTTATATGATGGAATCTTGGGATTGTTACGAATACAAGCCATTACACCAGTGTCTTATGCTCTCGTATCAAAAGGACTAAGTAGGGAGTTGTTACACCAGTGTCTTACGTACACCCTCCACTACAAGTCCTGACTGAGAAGAAAGCCATTACACCAGTGTCTTACGCTCTTCCAGCCAGCCTTCCTATGTTTGTGGGTTTACTTAAACTAGATCACTTTCTCCGTGCTGCATACTCTAATTATAGTAAAATCCCGTATCAAGGCAATGTAAAAATGTTAGGTGGTCACCAGTGTTATCTGTTATCTGTTATAAAAATCGCCACCTGTAAGTGGCACCGATTAGCGTGTCGCCCATCGGTAATTTGTGTAGTTTTTTTTCCCCTAGATAAGTTGCCCGCCAAGGCTATCGAGTCCCATCTACCCGGAAACACCCCTTTCAGATACCAGGGGGACAGCTATCACCAGAGACACTCCCTATTACAGGGGGACACACCCCTTTTCAGATACCAGGGGGACAGCTATCACCAGAGACACCCCTATTACAGGGGGACACACCCCTTTTAGATACCAGGGGGACAGCTATCACCAGAGACAACCCTATTACATGGGGACCACACCCCTTTCAGATACCAGGGGGACAGCTATCACCAGAGACACCCCTATTACAGGGGGACACACCCCTTTTAGATACCAGGGGGACAGCTATCACCAGAGACACCCCTATTACAGGGGGACCACACCCTTTTTAGATATCAGGGGGACAGCTATCACCAGAGACACCCCCATTACAGGGGAACCACGCCCCTTTCAGATACCAGGGGGACAGCTATCACCAGAGACACCCCTATTACACGGGGACCACACCCCTTTCAGATACCAGGGGGACAGCTATCACCAGAGACACCCCTATTACAGGGGGACCACACCCCTTTTAGATACCAGGGGGACAGCTATCACCAGAGACACCCCTATTACAGGGGGACCACACCCCTTTCAGATAGCAGGGGGACAGCTATCACCAGAGACACCCCTATTACAGGGGAACCACGCCCCTTTCAGATACCAGGGGGACAGCTATCACCAGAGACACCCCTATTACACGGGGACCACACCCCTTTCAGATACCAGGGGGACAGCTATCACCAGAGACACCCCTATTACAGGGGGACCACCTAACACCATAGACAACCCTAACCTATAGGGGAAGAGTGGAGGAGGAGATGTACCCGAACTCTTCTGGGGAGCCCAGGGACCCTGACTCAAACATCAGGGGGAAGAGGGTGTAGGCTGTCCCCCTGGTATCTGAAAGGGGCGTGGTTGTCTAACAAAAGTACGAGCAAATCCAAGGTACCTTCGAGAAATGCGTCGAGTAGTTCCACCAGTGTCTTACTCCCTCAAGGCAATTTCTCGGTAAAGATAATCCCAAGTCTTCCAGATAACTATCAGCCAGTGCCTTTTAGTGTATCTTTCCAACTGTACTGCTTCTGGATTTGGCTGGGGATGTCTTACCAATTCCGTCGTTCCTTCCGGCTGCACATCTCGGGCCTATAAGGGTGGTTGTGTGCAGAGGAGGGTGTGTGTCGACGGCGGTAGCCCATCTCGGAATTCGCGCCACGGCGGTGGCGAGTCTCCGGGCAAGATGGGCGCATGGTGGTTTGAGGTTTATGGAAGGTTTTCTCTCCTGGATGTTGTTGTTCCCCTTCTTTGGTTTTGCTGGTGGTGTTGGAGGTTAACCTCACAGTTAAGTGTTTTCCTGGTGTCGGGGGAAGTGGCGAGGTGATGGTGGCGACCCGAGCCTGCCGGGGTGAGGAGGCTTTTGTGTCCTCTTGTTTCGGTGGCGTGGTGACAGGAGTTGAGTTTGTATTGGTGCTTCCATCTCCCCTATCTCAACGGCATTGTCGTGAACCCACCCTCCCCCTTACTCAATATGATCTGTGAAATGGCGGAGGGAGTAGCGGAGTCTCTCGTATATTGAACAGTTTGTTAACCCGTCTGGTGTGAAAGGGGTTCATGTGTTCGGATAGCTGGACCGGTCTATGTACGCTGCAATACGTTCAATAAGCTTTACCAACCTTTTCGCTATATTTTTGACACGTAGATGCTACATTGCTCACCATAAGACTATACAAAGTACTTCTGGACAGATGTGTTATGTCAGTGTCACAGCATGACTAGGTCTGGGATTTACCCGATTGCATATGTTATTTGTATACATGCTGCTAAAAATGCCTTTATCTCTTTAATTATGTATATCTGGACTAAGTGTCGCTACATTTCTTATTAGTCGTCTATCTTTTAGATAATGCATTTCTAGAAAAATGGTATAGAATAAAAGATGTTTATTATTTACTATATAATTGATCCTCAAAGTTTGTTGGGTGAATTCTGAAACACCCTGTACAGCCCAAGACAGTATCGGTTAGCTGAGTGTCAGGTAAACTATCACCATACAAATCTTACAGCGCAATATTTTGCCTGTATTAGAGCTAAGCTGGAGATTTTTAAGCTTACTTCTCACCTGATGTATCCACTGTATACCATTGCACACCAATAGTACTAATTATCGTGTTGTAAGTTAACACACTTCTTTAATCACTGTTTTGCCTTTACCTTTGAGTCTGCTCATACAATCAACCCTGTGTTTACACCAAAGTGAGGTAGGCCTACATAATATTTTATAAATAGTTTCGTATTCCAATCTCGTGTGTTTATAACATCTTCAATACGTTGGTGTCTTTTTATATAACTTTGACAGACATGAGGCGATTTTATCTAACTTTGTTAAGACCTTTAAAAGTCAATTTTCGACTCCTCCATGTCCCAACCTAGCTGAATAAAATCGTCAAATGATAGCCAGAAGAATGGAATATGGCATTATCGTACTAAAATGGTTAAATACGAGTCCATATTTTGTGTACTATGTGTTCTTTAGTATGTTATACGCAACGAAGAAATTATCAGTCACTGCCTCAAGAAGATTTGGGAAGTCCATGCATCAATAAAGAATAGCCTAGTACGTTGGCAAAGTGTTGAAGTTTAAAAATGTCATTAAATAGTTAACTATTTAATGCGAATAATTGTACAATACGCTAAAGTATTATTGTATTTTATTATTCTGTATGAATATATATTGAATTTTTTATCAATAATAGCCCTACCAATTATATTAAGGCTAATATCCAAGTGGGCCAATTTGGCAAAAATAGGTTGGAAGTGCATGCAGTAGGGCTTTAAACAATTTTAGAACACAAAGTCATACATAGTGACTGAGTGATTGAAAACGAAAACAATATGCAATAATTAACTCATTATCACGTCTGGCAAGGATGAGGGAGTAGAATTTCCGCCCATTAACTCTACAATGGAGCAGTAGGTTAGAGTGGAAAACCCGGAAGCATCGTCCGTGGAGGCTGTTTGGTGTGCAGGTGGCAGATAGATATTTCGCCTACATACAGAAGCGATTCGGGATTTGTCTGATTGACGAACGAGAGAGAGAGAGAGAGAGAGAGAGAGAGAGAGAGTGAGAGTGAGAGTGAGAGAGAGAGAGAGAGAGAGAGAGAGAGAGAGAGAGAGAGAGAGCCAGAAAGAAAGAAAGAGAGAGAGAGAGAGTTATTTTATGTTTATTATGCACCAAATAAAACATTGCAAAAGAGAGCCTCTTGATTTCACAATAAACATATAGCAATGTTTATCATTGAATTGAAATGCATTTATATATTGAATTGGCATTGCTGGATTATGTCAATAAAGATTTTCTCTTTTCGATTTGGTATACACACACACATACTATATATATATACAGTATATATATATATATTATAGACACATTACAGTTTCAGATAGATTCAGAAAGGAACATTTATGATTATTGGCTTAACAAATGATATTAATTGAACATTTATTATGGATTTTTGATTTAAAGCTCTGATCGAGAGGTTCAAAATAAAATAAAACTATATATATTGTCAGTTTAGTAGATAAAATGGCAATGATAAGCATAGTAATTTTTACTGATATTATAAGGAAGTTACTGCACTAAGACTTCCAGTTACTGCACTAAGACTTCCAGTTACTGCACTAAGACTTCCAGTTACTGCACTAAGACTTCCAGTTACTGCACTAAGACTTCCAGTTACTGCACTAAGACTTCCAGTTACTGCACTAAGACTTCCAGTTACTGCACTAAGACTTCCAGTTAGCTCTATGTTTCCAGTTACTGCACTAAGACTTCCAGTTACTGCACTAAGACTTCCAGTTAGCTCTATGTTTCCAGGTACAGGACATTTATCTGAGTGGTTCTTATGATTACAATGGGCTAGTACAAAGTGAGTCATCACCAGCTTCAGACTTAATTACCCGTGGCCGAGCTTTACAGTCATGTTAATGAGGGTGGTGCTGAATTCGGTTTCTCAAGGCTCAGAGATGACCTTGAAATCCTGCAATGCCGCTTGAGTACAATATCTCAAGGAATACCCTGGATTCGATCCAAGGACACTATGATCAACAGGAGAACATGCTAACCACTACGTCTATTCCTGGTAACCGTATTCAGCGCCATCCTCTATATTCTCACATAATGCTCACAGAAGATATCTGAGAGAGGTAGTCGGCCCACAACATTACTTCATCTACGAACTTCATCTTTCCTACTTTACCTTCACTCTCCACTTCCTAAGAAAAATGATGGCAAATGTCTGTTATAATATATTGATATATTATGACATTTTGGGCGGTTGGGCAAGCGACCCTCCCCCGTAAACAGGACTACCTGGATAATCGAATTAATTTTCCTCGGAATTTTGAAGGTATATTGGGGAAATTCTTTCGTGGCCACCCCTCGGGGATCAAGGCGCCTGACAATAGATAGATAGATAGATATAATTAAAGCAATAACTATTGTCGTGCACAGATCACATTTTTGTATTGTCCTCATACAGCGGAGCTATTTTATAAATCCAAATCCAGTTTTTAAGAATTTCACGAATTTTCAACCAATGAGTCCGTTAAGCCCTTAACATTTATGTATTATGTAAACGGAAATTACAACAACTGCCAATCTCTCAATAAATAACAATGATAGCAAATATGTACAGTATTTTAAGAGGAGCTAAGTAGAATAGTAAATGTAGACACATGACATACTGTACATAAATGATACGCACATAACATTTGAATATAGCCTCTTGTAATGATACGCACATAACATTTGAATATAGCCTCTTGTAATTGTATTTATCTTGTGTTCTCACTTTTCAATGTAACCGTTGTGCCTGGCTTTTCCACTATGAATCACCCTTTGGTTATCTTTAATATGTCCTAATATCCTTTTGCAAAATGTTCCTTTGACCCTTATAGTACTATGACGCTCTTCTTCATTTAAGGGGAGTCATCGGATTGTTTGTATCTTTCTCTCCTTTTCTCTCTTTCCCTGGCTTGTATCCATTCGGCCCCATTCATCAACTGTTTTAAGACGTTTATCCCCATCCAGGTGTCGATATCTTCCTGGCGAGCGATAGCGAGCCAGCATTGTATGGAGAAATCCGGCTTCGCCTGAGAAATTTTTCTATCGAAGAATGTACAAATTTAGCTTGCTTTCAAAACAAAAAAATATATATGCTGGCTCGCTACCGCTCGCCAGGAAAATATTGACACCTGGATGGGGGTAAACGTCTTTAAACAGTAGGCTGAATGGGGCCGAATGGATACAAGGCAAAGAGAGAGGGAGAGAAAGAGAAAAAAAAAGCGAGGTGGGCCCCCTTAAAATACTCCCCCCTCTCCCCCCAGTAGCTCACTTGGGTAAATCCTAGACCCACCCCTGAGAGATGCAATAACACAATAAACAAACAACACAGTAGCATCTGAACACACACACACACACACACACACACACACACACAGCCACACACACACACACACTCACTCACTCACTCACACAGTGAGAGAGAGAAGTATTGAATTATTTAGATAAACTCAAGGTAAATAAAACGCCTGGACCTGATACAATCTCGCCTAGAGTTCTAAAGGAAGCTAAGGATGAGCTCTCCAAACCACTGACAGTACTATTCAATAAATCCTTGTAGTCTGGAACTATGCCTGATCAGTGGAAGATAGCCAACGTAACACCGATATTAAAAAAAGGCAGCAAATCCCTACCCAGTAACTATCGTCCAATTAGCTTAACCTCAGTTGTATGCAAAATGCTAGAAACGGTCATAAGAGACAGACTTGTAAATCACTTAGAGGAAAATAACATACTTAAAGATACTCAACACGGCTTTCGTAAAAAACGTTCCTGTTTAACAAACCTCTTAGACTTCTTCCACGATATCCTCAACCTCTACGATGAGAGTAAAGTGTAGATATTATATACCTTGATTTTCAAAAGGCCTTTGACAAAGTTCCCCACAAACGTTTACTGCTAAAACTAAAAGCGCATGGAATACAAGACGGTGTGTTGAAATGGATAGAAAATTGGCTCAGCGACAGAAAGCAAAGAGTAGTCATAAACGGTAAGGCATCTAAATGGACCAATGTAAGTAGCGGGGTACCCCAGGGATCGGTACTAGGACCAATTCTCTTTCTAATTTACATCAACGACATAGATGAGGGTCTCACCTGTACAATCTCAAAATTTGCTGACGATACGAAAATTGCAAATAGCGTACTCTCAAAAGATCAAGTTCACGATATGCAACACAATCTAGATAAATTGTCACATTGGGCCCAAATTTGGCAAATGAGTTTCAATGCGGATAAATGTAAAGTACTACATATCGGATACCTAAATGAGAAAGCAAACTATTCGATGAATGGCACTCAGCTTAAGAATGTAAACAGAGAAACCGATCTGGGAGTAACAATATCGAGTAACCTAAAACCGAGTCAACAATGTTCAGAAGTTGTTAAGAAGGCAAACAAAACAATTGGCTTTATAGGCAGGTCATTTGAGCATAAATCCAAAGACGTTATCCTAACCTTTTACAATTCCTTAGTCCGCCCTCTTCTGGAATACTGCGTTCAGTGCTGGTGCCCTTATTACCAAAAAGACATAAACAAGCTAGAACGAGTTCAACGTAGAGTTACCAAAATGATACCTAGCCTAAAGAACAAACCATACGAAGAGCGTCTTAGAGAATTAAATCTATTTCCTTTAACCCAGCGCAGATTAAGAGGTGACTTAATTCAAGTGTTCAAAATCATCAAAGGCATCGACAATATGAACTGTAGTAAGTACTTCACTATCAACCAATCTAATTACACGCGGGGAAACGGTTTCAAAATTATTGGTAAATCTTTTAACTCACACGAATCTAAGAATTTCTTCTTCAATCGAGTTGTCAACTTGTGGAATGGGCTTCCCCGAGACGTTATAGACTGCAGCACCGTTGATTCATTTAAACTCCGCCTAGACAAATATCTCGCATCAAACCCGCGACTGACTGCGTTTGTAAATGAATAACTTTATTTTATCCTCCCCTCAGTTACTAACCCATATGTCCCCTACTAACTTCCTAGTCCTGCCACGGACATTAGTTCCAGGGGAGTAGTTTCCTTTCCAATGTTCCCTTACCCACTCTAAACCACTGTTTGGACACTTGATCCTCAGTGTTTTGGAGGACAAGCAGCCTAGAAGGGTCACTAGACTGTTGTTGCTTGATTTCCTTTGTACTCCTTTGTACACACACACACACTCTCTCTTTATGTTTAGCCTTCACTTTGGTGGCGTCATGTTTATTTTATTTTGGCTCATGTTAGGTGATTATATTAAGCTTGGGAACGGTCTTTAGGAATCAATGGCTGGAATACTAATACTAATTATACTTTCTTTAAACCCATACTTTCTACAATTTGGAGAACGGGGATGACAGTGGTTCTTTATGGGAAATATCAAGTGTTCTTATTCACTTAATTTAGTAAACAGTATGCAATGACGCAGTTTTTCATTTTATTTTGGCTAATATTAGATTATTTGATTAACTTTAGAAAGTATCTGTGGGAGCAAAAGGCTTTACAGTGATATATTTTGCTATTTTGATTGCTAGAGGTGTTTCTTGAGTTATATAAAGTCGCTTTGTGTTTGCTAGAATAAATATTAAAGACGCGTTGTTAATGAACATTTTAAGTGTTCTGTTTCAGATTTTTCACTAACTATAACACCTGGTCGACTTTCATAGTTTTTATATCATCAATAAATTTAACCCCTTCAATACGATGACCAACATTTCAAATATGGAATAACTGAACCGGAAGAGGGGGAATAAATTAAATTCATTGGGAGAACACACACACACACACACACACACACACACACACACACACACACACACACACACACACACACACACACACACACACACACACACACACACACACACACACACACACACACACACAATAGGCCTACATTCATCTATGGCCGTAAATTGCCAAATCAGTTTAACAGAATTTCGCATTTCCTGCAAGCATTCACTGCCTCTTCATGGTCCTGTGGTTTGCTCGGTCATTACGACATCCACATGTAGTCGAGGCTAGAATCTACGCCACTCTATAGCTTTGGGCCATGATCTATACCTGGATCAAAAGATTAATAACCTTGATCTAGAATGTGATCTGGTATTCATGTAGAGTATGACCTTTGCCATTTGTACGCCCTGGTGCTTGACGTTCCCTTTAGGTGGCATTCATACAGTTCACTCTTCAGTCGCATTAATATGGGAAATGCTGAGGTTTGTCACATAATACTAACTAAAATAAAATGCTGAGGTTTGTCACATAATACTAACTAAGATAAAATGCTGAGGTTTGTCACATAATACTAACTAAAATAAAATGCTGAGGTTTGTCACATAATACTAACTAAGATAAAATGCTGAGGTTTGTCACATAATACTAACTAAATTAAAATGCTGAGGTTTGTCACATAATACTAACTAAGATAAAATGCTGAGGTTTGTCACATAATACTAACTAAGATAAACTGCTGAGGTTTGTCACATAATACTAACTAAAATCAAATCAAAATAAAAACAATAAAAAGTTAAATTTGTATTCTGATTCTGCCAGCTTTGACAAAGATGATAGACAGCCAAGTCATATGATAGCTGTAGCAGTCATAATTGATCTGTCTTGGTACTGTCTGGTACAGTAGGTGTCAATAATCATGTAGTACCTCGAAAACTATATTTTTATAGTGTATATCTTCTTATCACATATCTACTAGCTAACACATATTAACAGAGTTGTCACAACCATCCATTTCTAAGGTACGCTGGCTAGTTGTACATTATATTAAGGGGAGGTATTTAGTTTGTTCCCTAGACCTCCATCAAGCTTAAAATTACACCCCCTTGAGTCCCTTTCAAGATAAATTTGTACATTTTTCGGTAGAAAAATGTCCCGGCCGAAGGCCGGTTCCTCTTAAATTATAGGCTCGCTATCGCTCGCCAGGATAAAATCGACACCTGAATTGCACGAAAGGTCTTAATATGGGGTTAAAGTTCTTAAAATCGCTAAACTAATGAGGCAAACGTTTTATAATATCAAAAGCAATGGGGCTAAACATGAGGGAGAAAGGGGTCAAGAAAAACATCCCTCAAGTGGAGATCTCCCCTTAATGGACCACTATAGAGTGAGTATCGGTTTGTACACAGTCTGCATCAATATACTGTACAGCAGAACCCAAACAACCTAACACAATAAATACATTAAGGGGAGATTTCCACTTGAGGGATTTTTTTCTGGACCCCTTTCTCCCTCATGTTTAGCCCCATTGCTTTTGAGATTTTAAGACCTTCGCCCTAGTAGTTTGGATATTTTAAGACATTTTTCCCCATTTCTGTCAATTTTAAGATCTTTCGTGCCGTTAAGGTGTCGATTTTTTTTCCTGGCGAGCGATAGCGAGCCTGTAATTTAAGAGCAACCGGCCTCTGGCTGGGACATTTTTCTACCGAAAAATTTACAAATTTATCTTGAAAGGGGGTCTAAGGGGTGTAATTTTAAGCTTGATGAAAAAGTAGGGAACAAACTAAATACCTTCCCTTAAGCCAAATTCAACACATGTTCCATCAATCACACACTCACAAATTTTTGGTTTTCTGTTATAAACTGTCTTCGTAGCGCAATGGATAAATGCACTGAATTTCGGTGTGAGCATCCTAGGTTCGAATCCCTGGACTGCCACATGTATTTGTTGATTTCATTAATTGAGTTTAGGAGTAAAGTCGGTTGGTGGAGGGAACATAATAATAATATCGATATCTGCAGCTCAAGCTTCCTTATAGCCCGAAACTCTATAGATCTATCTATTTGTTCAGGCCCATTCCCCATTTATTTTATTTTTTATTTTTTACTGGGGGTGGCCGACTCGAGACAGAGCCCGAATATGAAAAAAACAAAAAAAAACAATGAACACACAAAAATAAAACCACAAATTCACACACATCTAGGTCACCCAGGAGAAGACCCAGAGACCAAGGATCACCAAGGTCACTCCATCACTCCCCCGGCCCCCATCCTCCCGGAGAAGTTCCGGTCTCATGAAAGGAAGACATGCCTGGTGGAAGGGTGATAATTTTTCACCACCTCTTTCTCCTGCGAGGCGTAGAAGACGGCTAGAGGGAATCGGGGGCGGGGCCTGGTATCCTTCCCCCCTTAAATAAATCTACCAAAACAAAAAGAGACAGATAGGGGCGAGAGAGCGCGTTCGTGGTCCCGGACAAGAGATAATGTCATTTCAGGCTGATTCTGTGACCGCCCTTAAGGTGTTTTCTTCTTATTCAAAGCTACACACTTTAAAATATAGTATACTGGAAGTAAAATTAACCGAATAAAACTCTCTTCTTCAGTTTATTATGAATCTGATAAAGTGACCCCGAGTCTTGGAATACATGACTTTAGAATGACCTCGATGAGTTTTAGTGTCTCGTTTCAAACCAATACTCAAATGCCTGGAAAACTGTCTTGATAGCGTAATGCATAGTGCGCAGAATTTCGATGTGAGTATCCTGGGTTCGAGTCCTCGGAGTGCCACGTGTATTTGTTGATTTCATTAACCCTTTCAAGCTCCAAGACGCATTTATGTTCTGTTGTCTGGTCATTATTAGACGATTTTATTCAGATTAGGAAGGGAATATGGAAGTCAGAAGGTTGATTGAGATAGCCTTGACCCTTTGAATACCCACAGATCCTTCCTAAGCTGCATAAAATCGTCTAATGATAGCCAAAATAAACTGCCAAAACGCGTCAGAGCTTCAAGGGGTTAATTGGGTTTAGATGTGAAGTGGGTTGGTGTAAACAACATAATAATAGGATGTCCGAAACTGTGGGCGTCCCTCTTGCCAATATTAAGCCGCTGTCACACGAGCGATTTTTCCGTCAATTTTCCATGAGCAAGTTTTTTCTGGTTATATTTCGGGACTTTTTTGCACGGGTATCGGTAACTAGTCTGAAGGCAGAGTAGGATAGGCGGCTGAATTTTGATAAAGTGTAATTTTTGAAGCTTCCAGACCATAATTGCCCGTAAAAATTGCTCGTAAAACGGCTCGTGTGACTCCGGCTTAAAGCCGGAGTTGAGTGGTTACGATACTGTTGACCGTGACTGTACACTCAAGGACACAACTACTGTTCTTGGATATTCCAAGTTGCTCTGGTCTAAACTGAAACTTCTCATACATTTTCTACCAATTATGAGAAGTTCGGGGGTTCATTTAACGTTTTACACAGTTCGGGATGAGTCAGAAATAGAGATCCTATAGTAAGAGAGAAAGGTTAGCTTTGTCTTCGGACGCTATTTCTGTACCGTAATTATGCAACAAAGGGGTGAAATAAATGTTTTAATCGCATACAATTTAGTTCCAAGGACCAAACTATGTATATTGTGCCTGTATTGCCGAATGTTTAATATGGACATGGACATTTTTTAAAGAGAGACTACAGACACTAGTAACATCAGACTGGCGGAAGTTGACCGATTTCCATTTTGTATTTTTTTGTTTATGAAGGAGACAAAAGGCAAAGCTGCCAATGCCAAGTGTCCCCCCCCCCCCCCCCCCCCTTAAGTTGTGGGAGTGTAAGACAGCCACATTCAAGGTACGTACGTTAGAGCGAAGACATCTGGACACACGGAACTTGAAGCAGTTTAAGTAATAGGATGAGGGAAAGATAGATTGAGGGAGAGAGTTCCAAAATTTACTTGTTGAGTAGAAGAAAGACAGGGAGTTGGACAGAATAGCGGTGGGAATGTGTTGAAAGGCGGGTGCCCACACTCTTTGTAAGGGAAGAGGTATACACTGAGAAAGCTCTGAAGAATACTGATAATTATTGTAATAGCGGTAACACAATGAGACGGATGCAACATTATGGCGTGTAGAGAGAGATTGTAGGGAATTAGTAGGAAGATGTGAATTGATGAGAACAAATTATTTTCACTCTACCCTTTCGAGAGGTGCCGTATAGGTGAAACCTCCCCACACATGCAAACAATACTCAATGGTATATGGGCGCACTGTGCACAGCAAGAAGCTGTGCGGGGGTAAGATCCCATGGAGACGGTTAAGCACACCTAATTTCTGGGAAGCTGTTTTAGCAAGAGTGGTAATATGTTTTTCCCAAAAAGATTACAGAATAACAAACACCAATAATATTAAGATAAAATGAAAGGTTGATTTGTGTCATGTTGAAGAGTAAGGGATAGTCGTGTGGAAGATTATGACGGGTAGATAGATAGATGGAGAAACTGGGTTTTAGAAGTATAGAAAGTAAGTAGGGTCTCTAGTCAGCAAGGACTATCATTCGTGTCCTAGAGTGTACAGCCACTCCTTTAGCTCTTACCTGCAATTATAACACAAACGGCTATATACATTTCCTGCTTGATAGAAGCGCAGTCAAACCTGGTTTTCTTCCAGCAACTTTTTTCAGCAACTACTTTGGTCTGGCAGTATATGAATAACACCTTTATAGATTTTTGTAACCTGAAGTAATTATTTTCAATCTACAGTATAATAGTCGCCGATACGAGTGGTAAAAGGTCCCAAAATGTTGCCAGCAAAAAGTTGACGGTCAAAAGTTGGTAAAGCTGCCATGTGAATCCGCTTTACATTTGCGGTTAACATTATAGCTGGTGTTACACGACCGAAATTTCCGGCAAAAGTCGATTAGCAATATTGTTCGTACTATTTTGAGGCTCGTTCGCATTGGAATCGGAAACTAGATCGAAGGTAGAAGGGAGGGGGGGGGGGGGGCCTGCGGTATTCTCATTAATAACTTGGAGCGTATTACACATATCAATAGAAAGGTCGAGGGTAGCTGACCAATATCATTATCATTATTATTATTATTATTATTATTATAGCCATTTTAATTCTTATGGAACTTATATTTTGAAGCTGCCAGAGAATAATTGCCTGTACAACGACTGACAAATCGCTCGTGTGACACCGCCTATGTATGCATCCTTCTGGTATTAATAATTGTGGTCGCTCGTGCTCTGTCTTTTGTTTCTGCTGACTATACCTTTGTCACGGCCATCTTAGGAGGAACACTTGCATTTGTTGTTTATTTTACTTTTTTCATTTATCGTGTTCCAGAAACGGGGTTATATCAACGTATTCGATCAATTTCCTTTACCTCAGTTTCCCTCAATTTATTCATTATATCTTTGTCATTTATCTGTATCTTGTCTCATCTTATCCTCTTTCTCCTCCTGATTATACATATTGGCATAATTGTTGATTTTTTTTGTTTTAGCTTTATATGTGAATGAGGGAGACAAAAGGCAAACTGCCTGTGACGAGTGCCTCCCCTATAGTTGAAAGAGTGACATGGCCAAGATCAAGGGACGTTTGGACCAACATGCCTGGAAACACGGAGTTTGGAGCAATTTAAGTCATAGGATGAGGGAAAGACTGATTCCGGGAGAGTTCCAGAGCTCAGTTGTTGAATAAAAGACACATTGAGAATAATGTTGCACGTTTGGGTTGGCGAGTTGGTGTGAAATAGTCATCAACATAAATATATATCACTGAATTTTTTGTGTATAGAACTTACTCCTTTATCTATAGGCCTGCTGGTAAACCATATGTAATAACTCAAGACTCTCAAAGATATAAACAAAACTGAAAATAAAACATGAAATTATAAAGACACCACACAGAACTTTGTTAATTCTCCCTACCAACAATTCTCTTGAGACCTCTGGTGGACGCTTCTGAACTAGCGACAGAGCTACGACTGTAGACATCACTATACTCAACACCTAGAATATGCACAGTTTATCTCAATTTTTGTGTGATTCTACACGTTTTTATTGTACAGTATAGGACTACACTAAGTGCTTATATAGTATAGTAATAAAGGGAAAGTCCATATGCAGCTGATCATTACTACAAACATAATTATAAGCTGAGACATTGTGTATTGTAAATATACGTTATTTATGAATATGGGTGATTTTAAAATATATAAAACAACAGTATGCATAGATCATAGTATGTGTCACCTACAGAAATTTCGACTAGCTGCATATATTATAGAATTGTTGAAGGAGAGGAAGGGTGGATAGCTCCGTGATGTCGCCCATTTCCCACAATGCACCACGGTAAACCTTGTGTTCAGCGCCTCTATCGGCCACTGTAGGCATTTATTGGTAGGGAGAATTCATTGAATCTAATTAATATAATTATTACCCAATATACTACTTAGATTCAGAGACTTTGAAACAACAGTCCTGTATAAAATATAAATTGGTCATGATATGAAAATTATATTTGATATATACTGTATATAGTATAACTCGCTAGGAAAATTGAAACAACAGAATACCAAGCTTTCGTCTATTCTCACAAGACATCTTCAGGGTATTACCTTGAAGATAACTTGAGAGAATAGACGAAAGCTTGGTGTTCCATTGTTTCAATTTTCCTAGAGAGTTTTACAATATATATATATATATATATAGAGAGAGAGAGAGAGATACTGTATGCAGAGCGAGAGTGAAAAACAGCAACGCTAGTAAGTATATAGTTGGATAATTAACGTAAATAATATATATATTAATGCAATGTACACTCATCCTTCTAAAATGTTGCAACACGTTTTAACAATAACATAGCCTTGAGGAAACCCCCCAGCCAAGCACAGCACAAATATTGGTCTGTACCCCCTGACTGTCATGCTGTCCACACTATTATTTGTTTGTTTAGTTTGCAAGTTTTACATTTTAATTACACACCAATGTCTGTTATATCCACACCACACCTCAATTATTTAATTATTTATGCTGCTGGACTGCGTTAGTGAGATATAAGTTTATACTTAATGCAACTCTATTCTTAGTGCGAGTTCAATAATAATATAATTAATAAGAGTGGGTAGAGAATATTATTTGGAATAAATGAGATATACTAAATCTCGGGAAGGGTGAATTTATATTTTATACCGTATTTATATTAAGTGATCGTATGCTCAGATAACGAGACAAGCTTAGGAAAGTCGTATTAATATATATATATATATATATATATATATATATAGAATCGAGTAAAGCGAGAACGTCTAATTGACACAGATCAAAGGGGGGATAATTAACTCTACTTTACACAGTATAAGTGAATCTGTTCAAAAGTAAATAATACGATATATACAGTACGTATGAAGATAATGAATATCAAACGTAATTAATAATAACTTGGGCGTGAATGACACAATAAGCAAATTAATACCTGAATTCGGTATCAATCAGAGAATCTGAACAGGTTGACAGATATAACGAAATAAATCGTAGTTTAATAACTAGGGCGCTGGCGACGAAGTCCAGCTCATTAATACTTATAAATCAGTATCAGTGATCGTGTCTGAACGAGTTGGCAGAACGACGGGAATAAAATACACAGGCACAATCAGTGTATGAGGGGCGTGGGCGACGAAGTCCCACTCAATAATATTTATAAATCAGTATCAGTGATCGTGTCTGAACGAGTTAGCAGAACGACGGGAATAGATATACACAGGCACACTTAGTGTATGTTGAGTGGATGTATATAATTGCAATATGAATTTTATGTGAAAGAATTCCTAAACATTAAACTCGAATATCACTCCATCAATAATCATCAGAACATAAATTAACGTTCATAAAATAACTTCACAAATGATGAGTAAGATAAAGTATGGGAATTAATAAAGGAATTACTCTATGAACTCGTTGACAAATCGGGCGTAGGTCTTAGGTAAAATAACATAAGAGAATGAATCAATTACGGAATACACTGCGACTTCAACTCGCGAATAATAAATCATAAAACATAAAGTTAGTAAATCTGCGAGCGTGTGGTCTGTACGAAATGAATTAAACCCGATGTATATAACGTATGCGTGATTATATAAAAGGCAAACAGGTTTTAACATAGATCAAGGCTGAATGGCAAAATTAACACTGGGTAATACAAGTTCAGAAGGATGACTTTATCACGGACATACGGGATCTTGGGCACAGATCACAATTACATAAGTACACAGCACCGTTCACATATTTACGTAATCAATACCTCAATAACAATAGCCAACAAAAGAAACATAGAAACACTTAGGTAGTTGGAGGGCAGGGGGTCGAGAGTACAGGTCTGGCCGGCCGGGAGTGAGGGTAGAGAACAGCTCTCCAGGGCTGCTCACGTCACTCGAGCAAGGGTCCTAGGTCCAGGGCGTCAGGCAACAGACGGGCAGCACCTCATTAACACAGCAGGTGGTACTTCAGGAGGTACTCTCGAGGAGCAGACCTAAACACTTTTCCATGGAAGTCCGGGCCCGAGGGTGTTAGACTTTAGGGAGGTGTGGTTTGCATACATTACTCAGGATTTTCTGAAGTACTATGCTAAATTGTTTGTGACT
This sequence comes from Paralithodes platypus, assembly GCA_032716605.1. Classification (NCBI taxonomy): domain Eukaryota; kingdom Metazoa; phylum Arthropoda; class Malacostraca; order Decapoda; family Lithodidae; genus Paralithodes; species Paralithodes platypus. Next base: position 51,878,757 of record CM064514.1, on the reverse strand, counting down.
CTTGAGTCAAGGTTTTCAGGGTTAAAGGGGTATGAAGAAAAGGGTTAAGTTGGCTGTTACGAGGTACATATTAATCCTATCCTTGAAAATAAGATAGAAATACATGGGCCTATCTCCAAGGTATCATCTTAATATTACATTTAACATCAGTGAGGCCGTATGTTGCTATAATCGAATTAACTGACTTATAACCTACATCTCTCGGCTGGGCTCTCGGGGTTTATAATTCTGTGCTGAGGACTCGATAGGAAACTCTACTTGTACCGTCACAAGCAGAGTCTGGTAGGGTAGATGTTAGTCCCATTTGTGTCTATAATACTCAAGTCGTTGGTGGTTGGATTGCATAAACAATTCTTCTGTGTAATCCAGATTTGGCTGGATTGCAGAAGGTGCATTTCTATTGGTTGTGGCCACGTAGAAGGAGGGTTGTAATTGGCTCCCCACGTCTGGTGGTGATTGGTGGTGGATGCCCTCTAGCCCCCTATAAGGCCGTGGGCACGAAAGAGCACGGCTGGGGATAGGTCTGGAGATGGGTAACTGTGGCAAAGGAGGCTGTCTGGAGAGGGGTAACTGAGGTATTTGGTGTGTCCTTCCTTGTCTCTTATGTCCTTTGGGCTTCGAAGAGGTGGTTTGGAGGCTGGGTCTGGAGATGGGTAACTGAAGTATTGGGGGTGTCCTTTCTTGTCTCTTATGTCCTTGGGGCTTAGATGAGGTTGTTTGAATGCTGGCTATTCGGTGTACCGTTACCTCTGGTACACGCTTGAGCCCGGTCATTTCAATATATATATATATATATACAGTATATATATAATTATACAGTAAGTAACACTCCATTCTTAACATTAATCATCAATTACAAACCCCAATGTACTTGAATAAACTAATGAAAACATATGGTACTCCCGGGATTCGAACGCGGGACACCACACCCAGAACATAAGCATATAAACCATTACACCACCAACACAGTTAAAGATTGAGTAAACGAAATCGATTAATATCCATTTTTGAATTTTGGATATCAATCTAATCATGCACTCAAACCCAATTGCATTATGGAAAGCGTAATGGTTTAGTGAGCGGAAAGAACATTGGATGGGCCAAGATCACCAAGGACCGGCCTCGCTATACATCAAATCCTGAACCTATAGAAATAATTAACACCCCGTTCTTAACATTGATCACCAATTGCAAACCCCAATAAAAGGCATACCATAAATATGACCCAATTTTAACCTTCCAAATAGTCTGCTTACATTTATTGCTAGGGTAACAGAGGTATCAGGTGGAAGGAGACTGCTAGTATCGCTAATATGCTATGGTTCGAAAATATAATTTGCTTCAACTAGCGAAAGACGGAAAGTGCAGACGCTTAAAATACATTGAATAAGTAATTAAGGTGAAAATCTAAATCGTACTCCCGAAGACCTAGTACAAATATCCGCAAAGGCAATATAAACAACACAATGTAGGCTACCTTTCATAGTAATAAACTGCAGGAAGAAGGCTAGAAAGGGGTTGGAGGGTGGGGTGAGGGGGAGGTGGGGGTGAGGGTGGAGGGTCGGTGGTGGGGAAGGATGGAAAACCCCAAATTAACTCTTGGTAGGGGAGAGGAGGAGCCTAGACCAGGGATATATAAGGACAAGGACAGGCACTATCCACCTCATATTCCCCTTCACAGAGTTCCTAAGGTAAGACGTCCCTCTGACCACCACTTCTCAAGTCTCAATATTAACCTATGTATGTATTTTTTCTTACAATACTAAGGGGCACAACATAGATACTAGAAGGCCATAGGCCGTTCATTCCCACCTTACCTGATCCTATAGCTGTGTCAAGCTGAATGAAGGCAGAGATCGGTCTCATTGATTAAAGAGTCAAATAACTATTTTCTGAACCCTCACACCCCGTACTAAAATATACTTTTCTTTAGAAATGTAGTGTGCCAAACTAGGTGAATACATTAATCTTTGTCTAGGTGACTATGAAAAGCGCAATGAGCGTGGCAATTCGCCATGTAACAATCAAGATATATCTTGGTACCAACTAAGCCAAAATGTACGAAATTAAGTGAAAAACTTAACTTTGTAGTTTTGAATAGAAGGTGATTATATATATCGCCACAATTGTGTTAATTCGTATTTACTTAAATATTATATTTAATATTATCCCTTACACTTTCTGTACAGATGGTCCGCTTGGTGTTGTTGTTGTCAGTGCTGTCAGTGGTGGGATGGGGAGTGGTGTCAGGCCAGGGGGATCGTGGGCCCGTCAACTTCCAGCCCTCCTCTGGTGGCAATACTGTCAGGAACTCCGCCGGTGGTGGTGGGCACGGGATAGTAAGAAGACCAGCTGGAGCACCACGACCATCCAGGTAAAATTTTGAATATATTCATTTCTTGTCATTCTGTCTATCTTTCTATCTATCATATCTATGTATCATAATATCATATCATGCCATATCTACTTATCTATCTATATGATTATCTATCTGTCTATTTATGTATCCATTTGTCTATCTATCTATCGGTTGTTCTGGTCGTGGCCGTTCAGGAGCGTGGCCGTTTCAATCAGATTTTTGCTCTTTGTATTTACTAAATAATATATAATATATACTGTATATTAATTTCCTCGCTAGACCTCCATCAAGCTTAGGAAAACACCCCCAAGACCCCCTTTCAAGATAAATTTGTAAATTTTTCCCGGCCGAAGGCCGGCTCCTTCTAAAATTACGGGCTCGCAATCGCTAGCCAGAAAAAAATCAACACCTTAAAGGCACGAAAGGTGTTAATATTGACAAAGATATGGGCTAAATGTCTAAAAATCGCCAAACTAACGGAACGATCGTCATAAAATCTCAAAAAATAGTATGCTAAACATGAGGGAGAAGGGGGTCCTCCCTCTTAAGGACGGGGGCCCCATACAGTAGCGTCCGTATTGTGTAGCGTGACCTTCAGCCCGGTAATCATCTAACACACGGAACATGACATTGGCTTCATCCCTCGCTTGTTGTCTATTGTTCTCTGGGACAAAGACGCTTGTATGGTCCTTTATTATTATCCTTTAATTGATCCACAATAACGCTTAATACAAACACAGTCGGTGACGTGGTTATTAATTATCATAGTATGCAAATATTTTATTAACTTTTTACATCAACTCAAACCCACACGTACGCTCTCTCTCTCTCTCTCTCTCTCTCAATATATATATATATATATATATATATATATATATATATATATATATATATATATATATATATATATATATATATATATATATATATATATATATATATATATATATATATATATATATATATATATTTGTGTGTGTGTGTGTGTGTGTTACTTTACTTTGTTACTTTTAGACACATCTTACCTGAAATATGATTATTACATCACTACATTATCCCACCACGAAAGACAGATAACTTAAATTAGTTAATTAAACTGAATATCAGAATATTTGCCTATTGCAAGCAACTCAGCCAGATGTATGTTTATTCCATCACATTCCCGTAAACTTTCTGATACCTTCCTTTCATCTGTTGCTCCGTCTACAGTAGTTCTGTTCTTAACTACATCACTAGGGTCCTTCTCTGTATATTATACCTATTATGCTCTCTTTTGAAATATGGGACCTGAACAGCTATTTAATTATGTATAGCACGTAATGTCACCGAACTCTTAGAAGTCCACCTCCTTTAGCTGATGATTTAGGCTGGCATATATAAACATTAAAGATATTGCAACTGAGCATGTGTCATATTAGCAAAATAGTAGTGCACACGAACCGTATATAGTTGAAATGGTAACTCCATTTCGATATCATCATGGATACACAAAGATACTAAAATCTTAGTATTATTTCTAGAAAAAACAACAACAGTTATTTGAAATGAAAGATCTTAAAAATTATTCTTAAGAACAAGATACCAAGTGTTGCTATTCGTCTGATAATTAGACACATATAAGCGGAACGTAGCTGAAACCAACCATCACAGATTAATGCACAGCTGTAGGTGAATGAATACTATTGCACATATAATAAAAACAAATCTGCATAGGAATAAACTAATAAATTAACCTTCAACCTATCTATATACCATTGAACAAATTAGATCCAGGTATCACTCTCCAAAACATGTAGGCTACTTCGAAAATCAGTTATTTCTCCTCTTTGTTTTGTTTGTAGTAGAATCCATGGCCAGTTAAAAACAAACAAACTTGAATAGAGAGACATTGTAGCTTCTCTGCTCATTGTCTTTCTCCATTTATTTTGATGTAGTTATTCATAGGTTCCACCTTTCGAAAGCATTGGTTTATGGTATTACTAAGAGCGAAGGTGGGAAGGAACTTTGGATGTTAACCCTATCAGGAAACGATGACACCTTTCTCCATTATCTTATGACAGGTTTGTTGAACATAGGAAGGATTTCTTGGAATCAAAGGGCTGCAAACTTTCTCAAGTACCCCTTCGATTCCCACAATCCTTCATAAGCTTAATGTGTATGTGTATGTGTATACTGTATACTCAGGCACATACCCTATAGCTGGGGGTGGCCGACTCGAGACAGAGCCTGGACTGAAGCAACATTTAAAGTTCCAATTCGTAGGGTCCGGGACCACTTCCGCGTTCCCTCGCCCCTTTCTCTGTCTCGTCGAGTAGGTGAATTTTACAAGGGTAGGAATATTCCTAGCCCCCTGCCCCCAGAAGGAAAAGTAGGACAGTAAAAGAGACAAACAGAAACGGTTAAAGTTGGGTAGAGGATGCCATTATAATATCGTTTATTGATAGCCAGACTAAAGTGAAAATTTGTCCTAGAATAGTGAAGGGGTTAACTGCACCAGGCCATTAGTTCCCGACTGTACCAATACTCTCATGTTTAAGGGGTTAATGTTATGTCAATTATTTAGAAAAAAAGAAAAAAAAAGGGGGGGGGGGGTGAATGATTTGTTAATTGTTGATAATTCAAGTAAATATGGGGGTGAATATTATGTCAATGAATGTAAATAAAACCAAATAAATGCCTAAATGTAATATATAATGGTCCTTAAAATGCCCTCTCCTCCTCCTCCCCAGCTGCTACGCCGGGTTCACCGTGAGGAAGGCCTTACAGAGCTCCCTCAACGCCAACACCAGGGTCAGGTTCCAGGTCAGTCACGGGCACATGTATTATAGGACAAATTTGGATTGATTTGGATATATTTGTTAATATATTTATTCATATATTATTTTCAGTTTCCTCCCAAGACCTCCATCAAGCTTTGAAAAATACCCCCAAGACCCCTCTTGAGATAAATGTTTACATTATTCGGTAGCAAATTTCTCGGCCGAAGGCCGAAGCCTCCTATATTACAGGCTTGCTATCGCTTGCCAGAAGAAAACATCGAGGAAGGGTTGTAGTCTGGGGTATAACTGAATTTTAACCCATACAGTACTGGTGACGTCCATTTCTTTATGTTGTGGCAACTATTAGACAATTTTAGTCAGATTAGGAAGGACCTCTAGCAATAACAAGGCTAAAAGCTATCGCAACCAAGCCTTTCAACGACCGCAGAACCTTCCTAAGCTGCATAATATCATCATAATATAGCTAGAATACACACGTCGCTGGTACTCAAAGGGTTTAATAAGCAGACTAATGTAATAATGACCAATCTCTTCCCCCCCAGGACGTGCTTCTTAACATGGGTGGTTGGTCTCAGTACTTTGGTGATTTTGAAGCTCCCTGTGATGGCGTCTATTACTTCTCCTTCCACGCGCTGTCGGCGCAAAATGGTGACTTCACGTGAGTAGTATTGCTTTGGTTACGGGGGGAAGGGCGTGTTATTATTTATTTTATTATATACCGTATCTTATGATTATTATATACCGTATATTATGATTATTATATACCGTATCTTATGATTATTATATACCGTATCTTATGATTATTATATACCGTATCTTATGATTATTATATACCGTATCTTATGATTATTATATACCGTATCTTATGATTATTATATACCGTATCTTATGATTATTATATACCGTATCTTATGATTATTATATACCGTATCTTATGATTATTATATACCGTATCTTATGATTATTATATACCGTATCTTATGATTATTATATACCGTATCTTATGATTATTATATACCGTATCTTATGATTATTTAATTATCTTTTTAATATATTTTAAACTTCCTCCCTAGACCTCCGTTAACCTGAAAAAAAACACGATAAATTTGTACATTTTTTCGATAGGACAATGTTCCGGGGAGGCCGGTTACTACTATATTATAGGCTCGCTATTTTTTTTTTCTGGACTCCCTTCTCCCTCATGTTTAACCCCATTAGTTTTGAGATTGTAAGACGTTACCCCCTATTATAAGACCTTTTGCCCCATTTATGTCAATTTTAAGCCCTGTCTTGTCATACAGGTGTCGATTTTTTCCTGGCGAGCGATAGCTAGCCTGTAATTTAGGAGGAACTGGCCTTTGGCCGGGACATTTTTCTACCAACAAATTTACACATTTGTCTTGGGGGTGTTTTTATAAGCATGATGGAGGTCTAGGAAGCAAACTAAGAACCTCCCTTTAAGTGGCGGTGTATGAAAATAGCAGCCCGGGTGTGTATAATATTTCTGTGAAGTCTGATTCTATTTATCGGACGGTAAATTGTCATGTCCCCTTCTTGATTACTCGGTTATTACCAATATCTTGTAGTTAAATAAGTTGTTCATTATATAATGTTGGTATTGATATGATGCCCAGACATCTAGTTACTTCACATTTGTTCATTAATTAAAGATAAATAACCTGCTAAGGGATTTATTGTTTTCCACCGAATTAAAAGAAACCCAACAACCATAGTTATACTTACAACAAACCCAACAACCATAGTTATACTTACAACAAACCCAACAACCATAGTTATACTTACAACAAACCCAACAACCATAGTTATACTTACAACAAACCCAACAACCATAGTTATACTTACAACAAACCCAACAACCATAGTTATACTTACAACAAACCCAACAACCATAGTTATACTTACAACAAACCCAACAACCATAGTTATACTTACAACATCTCTGAATTTGAGTTTTTTTTTTATGAGGTGAAGGTCACGGAGTTTTCCCTGTGTGACCTGTTGCTTGTGGCGTTTAAAGGGGGATGGGCGTATATATTTAAAGAGGGATGGGCGTATATATTTAAAGGGGGATGGGCGTATATATTTAAAGGGGGATGGGCGTATATATTTAAAGGGATGGGCGTATATATTTAAAGGGGGATGGGCGTATATATTTAAAGGGGGATGGGCGTATATATTTGTTCGTTTATGTATCTTTTATGTATCTTTATGTATCTCTTTACTATATTTTTAGTTTCCTCTGTAGACCTTCATCAAGCTTATAAAATCACCCGACCAAGACCCTCCTTGAAGGTAAATTTGTACATTTTTCGATAGAAAAATGTCCCGGCCGAAGGCCGATTCTTCTTAAATTACAGGCTCGCTATCGCTCGCCAGGAAAAAAAGTCGACACCTAAATGACACGAAAAGTCTTAATATTGAAAACAAATGGGACGAAAGGTCTTATAATCGCCAAACTAATGGGCCGAACGTCTGAAAACTAATGGGGCTAAACATGAGGAATAAGGGGGACCAGGAAAACAACCCATCTCCCCTTAACCCCTTCTGTACCGGAGACATCTTTTTAACTTGAATTTGGCTACTGTTACACGATTTCACTCAGTTTAATATGGGCCTCCAGCAATTAACCCTTTCAAGATCCAACACGCATTTCTTTTCCGTATTCTGGTAATTATTAGACGATTTTATTCAGATTAGGAAGGGTATATGGAAGTCAGCGGGTTGCTTGAGATAGTCTTTACCCGTTAAATACCCACAGATCCTTCCTAAGCTGCACAATACCGTCTAATGATAGCCAAAATAGAATGCTAAAACGCGTCAGGGCTTCAAGGGGTTAACAGGCTTCGAATGATCTCACTTGACCCTTTTTTACTACCACGGATACTTTTTAAACGGCACAAAATCGTCTAAAAATAGCTAGAATAAAATGTAAAAGACGTGGCCGGTACAGAAGGGGTTAACAATACAGTGAGCGTATACAGGAGTCATGGTGTGCGGGCTCTATCTCATTATCTCCGCCACAACGAACGTCTATCTATCTATCTATCTACCCAACTACCTACCTACATACCCACCCACCTACCTACCTATCTACCCGCCCACCTACCTACCTATCTACCCACCCACCTACCTACCTATCTACCCACCCACCTATCTACCCAACCACCTACCTACCTACCCACCTACCTACCTACCTGCCTACCCACCTACCTACCTACCTACAGTACGTCTGCGGAGATTATGTGACGGTCGTTGTGTGTCTATATATCTGTCTGTTTGCCTGCCTTTCTGTTGTAAGCAAAATTGTCAATAAACTCATATACAGGTTTAAATTGAATTTGGTCAGTACCTTCACTTGGAGCCTGGATATAAACAATTAACTTTTGGCTAACATTTCTGCCCGCGGCAGTAGTCCTTAACCCCTTCTGTACCGGCAACGTCTTTTTAAGTCTATTCTTTCTATATTTAGACGATTATGTGCAGTTTAAGAAGGATCCGAGGTAGTAAATAGGGATACGTGAGATAGTTCAAAACTTGTTAATTGTTGTAGGCCTTTTTTAAACTGAATACAACAATAGTAGCCAGAATAAACAAAAAACGATGTCGCCGGAACAGAAGGGGTTAATCAACTATCCCTAAAAAGACCACGGGAAGTTTGTGCTCGACTTTTGTAAAAGTGTAATGCGTACTGGCTTCCCAAATATTTCACACCCACCCTGAATAAAGTCATAATTGGTTTTATTTGCATATAATACCTCTCCCAATTAAACCACACATTACGCATATATGTACTATACTGAGCACTCCTATCTCGTATGTTTGTAAATAATTCAACATCTATGCAATTTCAGTTTCAGCATTTATTTTTGAATTATTAGGGTTTTTATCGCTTCGTAATAACCAATTTCAAATGCCAATTGACGGTATACGTGCCATATTAAAGCACATATAAATTTTGTGTAGTTAATAAAATGTTCTCTGAATGTTCGGTATTTATATGATTTAATGAAACAGGTTCACTTCTCTCACAGGCTGCATATATTGTGTAACAACAAATACCAAGCGACTGTAGAGTATATGGGAACCGTGGAGCATAACAATATTTGTGTGTATATAATTTGGACATATATATGAACTCAAGGTATTTATTTGTTGTATTGAAAGCTAAACAGTTTCGTTCTTCATATAAATTACAACTAATTCGTAGCAACTAGTACCAAGTGAGGGTATACAGGATCTTGTCAAATCACCAACAAACTATATGTTCGCGATGAATGTTGTAACCTGGTGCACCTTCAGTCCATTACAACATCTAAGAACCGCCAATTACAGGGTGCAACTGGTGCCTAACAACCAGCATCAATTAAATGACTTCATGCAGGAGCCAAGACGTAAGAGATGCATTTTAAATGTAACTTCATATATAATTATAAATTTATGAATTCCCAGAATGTTTCTGATAACTATATTGTTTGTTTCTTCATACAGACTACAGCTAATACATAGGTCCCCGCAAGGGTCCCAGTACCAAGTAACAGCGTACGGCGGTCGTTTAGGCCGGGACGGCCGCCAGAACGGCCGCCAGAGGATCTTCAACCAGGCCTCCAACTCTGCCATGATCCCCCTGAGGTCCGGGGACCTGGTGTACCTGCAGCTACAGGATGGATCCTTATACGAGCATCCCGGGAACGAGGCATACACGACCTTCACCGGTTTCCTCGTCCTCCAGTACTGAGTTCAGAACTTCAGATGATGTTATTCAGCTTAGTCGTCTCATAGTAGGGATTTAATCGACCCTCCCAACAAATAAATAGGATGTTATTGTAGTTTTTATAATGAATGCTTAATACTAAGAGGCACATAATAATAAAGTGTTATGAATTAATGCAATCTTCCTTACAAGCCTACAACCTATTAAATCATACCTACTTCAATCTGTGCATAATGGATTAGTTGTTATTATATATAATGAATACTATTTAAGTATGTTGTAGAACTTTAAAAAAAAAAAAAAAAAAAAATTACGAAAATGTATTCACATAAGCCACATGAATTAGTTTTACTATATATATAAAACAAAAATCTTTACATAAAAGAAAACGTCCACAAGGACCTATCGTAATAATTCAAAATTCACATAATTATAACTTTGAAAGTGTTCTACCAAACTCAAACTTTAGCAATATTGTTATAGATCTAACATGCATTTTCTGATCATATGGCGAACTCAGTAGCATACCTATGATTAATCAGAACCATTATACCATACAGTACCTTATCATATAGCTAACCAAGAACTCTACTAATTATAGGAAATGTATTATACCCTACGTCTTGACCTTAAAGCTAACTCCAAAACTTTATATCACGAACAAGTATAGAAGAGCTGATTCAAGGATATACGAAAGCGTTACTTTTATGTTAATACAAATGCACTGCTACCTTTAATAATACATAACATTAGGCCTATCTGCTGCACGTATTCTACCTGCGATGAAGATACCAGGAGTGTAAATTCGGTATTTTCTGCTGTTGTTGGTGTTTTTATGCGTGTGGTGGGGATTTTTATTTATCATCTTTGTTAAGCCGGTATCACATGAGCGCTTTTTCCCTCAACATTTATCCTCAACATTGATCTGGTAGCTTATGAGGTCAACATTTATAATATTACGGTTACCTAAGTTCATCTACAATCAGTATAGTTTCCGATACCAGGGCAAAATATTCCAGAAATGTTGCCAGAACAATGTTGATTATCGAATGTTGACTATAAAACCTCTCGTGTGATACAGGCTTTAAACTATTGAGATGAATTCGACAAGGATGTAGATACGACGGATAGAACGGTACCAAGTGACATATTGCTGGATATGAACAGTGGACACCCACAGTCAGAACACCGAGATTATGGTTACCGATTTTGACTACCGTATGCCTATTGTCTAAACATCCCTTGGTGTCCTGAAATATGCAAAGTAGACCAGATGACGGGAACCCAAAAGAACGATAATAGTAAGCTTAAATTTAACAAGTATATACGACCAATAGAATCTCTCAAGTCAAATTTTTCAAGTTGGGACCGTGCAAATAATTAGCATTATAATTTTGTCGGGATAATTAGCTGAAACTTGGCTGGTATATATGGACTAGAACAGGGTAAACGACACAATGTATAGGAATAGGTGAATACTGCACATTAAACCCAGATACGTTTAATATAATGAACATATTAGCTTAATGTATCCATGTTGTGTGTATATACACACACTTCACCATACAATTACCTTTATTACCTTTATGTCAATCCATACCCAAAATTTGATGAATGTTTGCAATTTAAGAAAGAGACCAGAAAAAAATAAAGTGTATTGTTTGTGCAATTCGGAATAAAATACACCATCTAGTCATTAATAAAACAGTACTGCTCATACACTCCAAACTGAATACATCCGTTCGTCAATAAATGTCAACAATTAGTTTATTTGACCTATTGTAGTAGTTAAACTATAAGGCTAATGGCGAGGTGGACTAATATTTGTGTATTTGAAGTATTGAATGCCGTCAAGGTTTTCCTAATTTGTATAAATCCATTAGTAAGTAACTCATCTAAACTCCAGAATGATTTTCAATGTCTTTAACTTTTCAAACTTGGTATTTTTGGACTAACTTATAGACGTAGCAAAACCAATTATCGTTTTATGTGTAAACTAAACTAAACAATAGCAAAGATAATACATTCAGCCTAACATTTCAGTTAGTCAGTCAGTACATAATCGCATTAACCCTCAGAAGGAGTAAGAGGAAATCAGCAGTCCAATTAATAAATAAAGATAATTGCCAGAATGAAAACATCAACGGAAAAAGATGGCCTCCCAAAACAGGCAATGCTTCATAAAACCACCAGCCCCCTATATAATAATAATGATAATAACAATAATAATAATATCAATAGAAATAATAATAATAATAATAATAACAAATAATATTAATAATAATAATAATAATAATAATAATAATAATAATAATACAAAAACATAACTGTTTTGCCTTTGTACATATTTATATGCGATATTAAATACAGGATATTAATAGATAATAGGCAGAACCTTTTAATGATTTTTTTTTTACAGGCTCCTTTGAAATATAATTGAATAATTTGAATTTACTGGTACAGTACAAAACTGGTTTCATAGATTGGTTACAACGTATTAAGATACATAATTATATCATAGGCTTCACCTCGCACTATATAAATATAACCCTTTTAGTAACGTGACGTATTTTTCTATTTATTCTTGCTAACAATGGACGATTTCTTATAGCATAGCAATCTACCATTCTAAGATATATAATCGATATATATATATATATATATATATATATATATATATATATATATATATATATATATATATATATAATCGTCGAATAATAGCCAGAAAAAAAGAAGGGATGTGTCATAGAATACTGAAAGTGTTAAGAAAAAACGACCACATCATGAACAAATCTGATGAGAAGTTTTGCTCAAGTTAAATATAGTACGAAGCTTTCAATTTTCCCTTACAACATTTCTCCATTCTCTCCTAACATTAACCGGTCTCTTGCTTCATTCATTCATTCGTTCTTTGTTTCATTCATCCATTCATTCATTCTTCTTTCAAACATTCTCCCTTACAATTGATCTCCATTCTCTCTTAGCTTTAACCGGTTCTCTTGCTTCATCCATCCATCCATTCATTCAAACATTCTCTCTTACAAATTATCTCCATTCTCTCTTAACATTTACCGATACGCTTGCTTCATTCATCCATTCATGTCTTCTTCTTTCAAACATTCTCCCTTACAAATTATCTCCCAACATTTACCAGTACTCTTGCTTCATCCATCCCCTATATGCCGCACATAGATCCCTTATCATACCACCTGTTTCATTAATACAAAGAATAGAGACAACAATAATTCATTCCTCGTAACACCTGGTGCCTCAAGTGTTCGAGCTCCTACTTCGCAGTATGGTGGACGTGGGTCACGGTGGGTGTGCGTGTTTTAGAGAGAGAGAGAGAGAGAGAGAGAGAGAGAGAGAGAGAGAGAGAGAGAGAGAGAGAGAGAGAGAGAGAGAGAGAGAGAGAGAGAGAGAGAGAGAGAGAGAGAGAGAGAGAGAGAGAGAGCTACATAGATACACAGACCACACAGACCTCAAGGTCCTTACTAGGCAGTCTGGCCTTACAAACTATATATGTATATATGCATATATATATATATATATATATATATATATATATATATATATACATATATATACATATATACACCGGTACACACATATACACACATACACATACATACATACATATATATACAGTATATATACACATACTGTACAGTGCACACACATACACTTACATATTTTTTTTTTGTTTTTTCATATCACCCCAGCCCTCTGCAGATAGAGGTCCAGCCTTCCCTTGAAAGCGTTTATTGTGTCGCTCTCCACCACTCTCGCTGGTAGTTTATTCCACTCTGTCGCCACACTGTAGGTGAAGAAACTCTTTGTGACATCTAGGTTTGCCTTTTTGGTTTTTAATTTCATTCCATTTCCTCGAGTTTGATTAGTATTGTTTAATGTGAATAGTGCATTTACATCGACTTTGTCGAAACCTTTTAGTATCTTAAAGCACTCAATAAGCTGACCCCTCAACCTCCTCTTTTTTAATGAGAACAGGTTCAATCGTTTAAGTCTTTCTTCATATGGTTTATTTCTTAATGAGGGTATCATCTTCGTCGCTCTACGGCTGTACTGACTCGAGTCTTACAATGTCCTTGATCAGATAAGGTGACCAGAACTGCACACCATATTCAAGGTGGGGCCTCACCATACTTTTGAACAGTGGCACTATTACGTTTTCATGTTTATATGTAAATTTTCGTTTAATAAAGCCCAATGCTATGTTTGCCTTATTTGCAGCTGCTATACATTGGTCGGAAGTTTTTAGGTTTTCAGATATTAGTACCCCTAGGTCTTTTACTACCGTTGCGGTTTTTATTTGTTTGCCATTCATTTCGTATTTATATTTCATATTTCTGCTACCAACCTGCAGCACCTGACATTTATCGACATTGAAGGGCATCTGCCATTTTTTCGACCACTCTGATATTTTGTTTAAATCAGATTGCAACGCATTTCTATCATCTTCGTTCAGGACTGTATTTCCTATTTTTGTATCGTCGGCAAATTTGGAAATGGTGTTGTTTACCCCTACATCAATATCGTTAATGTAAATGAGAAACAGGACCGGTCCAAGGACTGAACCCTGTGGAACTCCACTAGTGACAGGCTCCCACTCCGATTCCACTCCATTTATCACCACTCTCTGTCTTCTGCCTGTAAGCCAATTTTTTATCCAAGAATGAATTTCACCTTTGATACCTATCCTCTCCAGTTTAGCCAATAGTTTTCGGTGAGGCACCTTGTCGAAGGTGAGAGAGAGAGAGAGAGAGAGAGAGAGAGAGAGAGAGAGAGAGAGAGCGAGAGAGAGAGGAGAGAGAGAGAGAGAGAGAGAGAGAAGAGAGAGAGAGAGGGAGAGAGAGAGAGAGAGAGAGAGGAGAGAGAGAGAGAGAGAGAGGAGAGAGAGAGAGAGAGAGAGAGAGAGAGAAAGAGAGAGATAGAGAGAGAGAGAGAGAGAGAGAGAGAGAGAGAGAGAGAGAGAGAGAGAGAGAGAGAGAGAGAGAGAGAGAGAGAGAGAGAGACTAAGATATTTTTCCTTGGGTATAGGAAATAATACCTTCGTGTCTAAAGAACTATGAAACGGAAATGTTATTTGCCCACTCCTATTCTGTCCAGCCATCCAACCCAAGAATTGGCAAATTTTCTGTCTTTCTTCTACTCAATAAGAGAACTCTGGAACTCTCTCCCTCAATCAATCTTTCCTTCATCCTATGACTTAAACTGCTTTAAACTTCGTGTGTCCAGGCATTCTGACCCCAACGTCCATTGAATTTGGCTCTATCATAATTTTGGCTTTGGGGGAGACACTCGTTACAGGCAACCTGCCTTTTGTCTCCTTCATACACATAGAAAACTTATATTGCCTTGGTCGGCAACCTGTTTAGCTTTATATATATATTTAAAGCTAAACAGGTTGCCGACCAAGGCTGACGAGTTCCATCCACCCGGATTTTTATAAGGTTATCTCCCCTAGATAGGTGGCCGATCAAGGCTAACGAGTCCCATCCACACACATATATATATATCTCTCTCTCTATATATATATATATATATATATATATATATATATATATATATATATATATATATATGAGACAATACGTACTGAAATATCATTAAGCTGAGATGACCAATGCTGGAAATGTTAAAAGTTGCCGGAAAAGTGTTCGTGTGGATGTACTTAGGCTATAGGCATATTTTTTTCTATATTCCAACTTACTTCTTCTCGGGCATAGGCTGAGAGCCTTAACATCCATCGCTTTACAATGAACAGTGACGCCCGCGAGGTCTTGTTCCAGTCTAAGGAGTGAGACATGTGAAGCACGTAGAGTACAACGAGCACCTGCCATCTTGCCTTCACATGAGGGACGGTGCTCACTCATGGCCCGAAACGACCCCATCTCTGAAGCCACCTCGTTCCCGTGCTTCACTGTCTCATCCCCTACACTCGGACTCTCACACTTACACACACACAACGCCACCTGTTGAGCAGATAACTCACCAGTTTATTTCATGTGTGTCGTTGGAATATGTACCAACAATATTTGACTGTAACTGTAGGCCTACATGGATATATTGCTCAAAGTTGATATCAAATGCGAACTAACATTGAGGTAGAAACTAAAATATGTCGAAAATAAAATATATTAATATTTACTTAAGTATAACAGGTGCAGCCTATAGAGTATACTGTAGTGTGTGTGTGTGTGTGTGTGTGTGTGTGTGTGTGTGTGTGTGCTAAAACGCGAAGTCCGTAGAATACATTGCGCGTGCGCTGTGTGTATGTGTGTGTGTAAGAAAGATGTAGACAGGTGATGTATAATACGAATGAAACTCAAAAGGGAGAAAGAAAATTGGAAAGACAAATTAAACGAATATTAAGTAATTTAGTAGGAAAGATAGGAACGGGGGAAAACACAAAGATATCAAGTGCAAAATACATTATATAAAATATGAAGACAAAAAATCAATCGGACAAACTAGAAACAAAGAAACAGAGAAGAAGGAAGAAAATAAAGAAAATGGAATAATTATGGTAATAATAACAATGTTTGGAGTTTGGTTGTTTTTCTATTGGTATCCAACAGTTTTCCTTGTTTATTAACAGAATGAGAGAGAGAGAGAGAGAGAGAGAGAGAGAGAGAGAGAGAGAGAGAGAGAGAGAGAGAGAGAGAGAGAGAGAGAGAGAGAGAGAGAGAGAGAGAGAGAGAGAGAGAGTACAAAGGAGTACAAAGGAAATCAAGCAACAACAGATCTAGTGACCCTTCTAGGTTGCCTCTCACCCAAAACACTGAGGATCAAGTGTTCAAACAGTGGTTTAGAGTGGGTAAGGGAACATTGGAAAGGGAGTTACTGCCCTGGAACTAATGTCTGTGGCAGGATGAGGAAGTTAGTAGGGGACAGATGGGTTAGTAACTGAGGGGGGGATAAAATAAAGTTATTCATTTACAAAAGCAGTCAGTCGCGGGTTTGATGCGAGATATTTGTCTAGGCGGAGTTTAAATGAATCAACGGTGATGCAGTCTATAACGAGAGAGAGAGAGAGAGAGAGAGAGAGAGAGAGAGAGAGAGAGAGAGAGAGAGAGAGAGAGAGAGAGAGAGAGAGAGAGAGAGAGAGAATTGCGACACAATAGACGCTAAACCTGTGTCACACCTGCGCTAACCCAATACTCCAGGTAAAACAATACACGGGCAAGAGGGTCTCATTCTTCCAACCCTCGCCAGACCTAAGGTACTGTCAGTCTACCGCTAACTCTTTCTATCTAACCTTAGACGATTTTCTTCAATTTGGTTTGGGCTTTACGGAAGGGGTTGAACTATCTTGTTTAATTCTCTCTGACTCCCAAATATCCTTCCTAACCTGAGTATAATCGTCTAATGATTACCAGAACATAATACAAAATACATCATGTCTTCACAATTATAAATTCTTTCGCCTTGAGTCCATAGTCATTTAGGCCAAAGTCACTGCTCCCAATCAATTTGGTCCCATTGTGAATCGAATCACCAACACTTAACCAAACCTAACGTTACTAGATATATAGGATGCGGCTCAATATAAGGAAATATGCCTTTCCTTGTAGAGTAATTGATAATTGGAACGGGTTGCCGGAGTGGGTAATACCGTAATAGACGCTGAATCTGTGGAGGGGTTTGAACAGAAATTATATAAATATTGGAGAAATCAGTACCAATTCTATAACTTTAAAGCAAAACTCACGTCCACCACACAAAGCCACCATAGTAGTGTTGTGGATCTAGACCTGGAGTCACAGGCTGGTTAGGCTCGTCCAGAAGGACTTCTTGAGTATTTGTGAGTACTAAGCAACACAATATTAGATTTAACCCACTCTCTTCGATTAGTATTTGTGAGTACTAAGCAACACAATATTAGATTTAACCCACTCTCTTCGATTAGTATTTGTGAGTACTAAGCAACACAATATTAGATTTAACCCACTCTCTTCGATTTTGACTAAACTCTTTTCTCAAAATGTTGCCTCTAAATCAGTTTTGTATAACTCCCATGCTGTTCCAATTTCGTCATACTTTTCTATCTTTCCTATGCCAGATATTGCAATATTTTATAAATGTATAGTATCCTTCCCCTCTGGGTTTAACAAGACAACAAAGCTCTACTGTAGGTAGGTAGGGGGTATAGAGACAAACTCGAGCGGCACTCAGTAGAGCGCATACCTTCGCCAACGTTGGCTTAAAAAAAAAAAGAGCTGGATTCAAAGATATGATTGATATCGCCTCCTAAATTGAATCACTTCATCCTTGGCGTATTTACTATCTGCCCACTAAATTTCGTGAACATCGACAAATAACTTCCTAGATTGAATCCCCATTCTGCCCACTAAATTTCGTTTAAATCGGTTCATAACTTTGCGAGATATCTTGTGTACAGACAAAAATACAGACAGACAAACAAAGGCGAAAACCTAATCTCCGTCCAACTTCGTTAGATGCGGTAATCGAGGATATATGAAAGGTCTACAGACTAATTGGATACGTTATATTTATAGTGACTCACCCCTTTTATCTTTTTATTAGACTTGCTAATTACTACCAATATAGGCCTACTTATATAAGTGTAGCCTATAATATTACGGACACTTTAATTACCTTTTTCAAATCTATAATTTTTGACAGGATATTCTACGTATTGTGTATACAGTGCATATGCATGTTGTGGGTGTTGTAAATTGTTATAGTGTGGGAACTAAGTAATAGTCATCCATTAATATATATTTTCTTTGTAATGCATAATTATAGAAAACCTTTTTATGGGTAACAAATATATTTTGGCGAAGAGGAAGTAACGTTTACTTATTTATTATACTCACAGATACTCACAGACGATGATCTGGAAGAGGCTTATTCATGGTGTGTCTCCAGCTCTATATTAAACTCACTAGCCAGTACCGGGGTGGTGGTCGATGTGTTATTTGATCTTTTTATGTGTTCTTTGTAATTAAATTTTATTTCTTGGTTAATAATAATAATAATAATAATAATAATAATAATAATAGTTCTTGAAGCTAGCGCCTGCTAAGCCAGCTAAGGATAGCCCAATAAGGCCGATTAGGCGTATTTCCATTGGGGTCCTGTACTACTACCCCATCCCCTTGCTGATGAGGGATGGTAACGACTCAGTGCTTGTGAAAAATCTTTAATGCGCCGAGCGTGGGCGCTCGGGCCTTCTGGGTGGAAGTCCGAGACGCTAGTCACTACACCAGCGTGGTCGACCAGAGTGGAGAGAAGAGTGCTGTGCTGGTTGGGACATGTTGAGCAAATGGGTGATGAAAGGCTTACAACGAGAGTATATGAGTCAGATACAAGGGGAAGCAGAGGGAGAGGAAGACCTTGGTTGAGATGGAGAGATGGTGTAGCACAAGCTTTGGAAGGTAGAGGGATGACTGTAGAACAGGCAAGAGAAGTGGTAATGAATAGGAATGAATGGAGAATGCTTATGAATAGATGAGTGATAATGCGGTCGTTGGGAGAGGGTGTCGGGTGCCAGTTGGACTAGATAATAGTCCGTCAGGTGCCTGACCTGGGGAGCCGGTCTATATGAAGGGTCATTCTTGGATATGAGGTGGGCGGGCATTGTGGTGGTGGGGCTTCACTGCGTGTCTGACTGCTGAGACCGGAACCTCTCTGGGAGGTCTGGGTCCGGGTGTGTGCTGGAGGCCCCTAGTGATCCTTGATCTCTTGGTCTGCTCCTGGGCGACCTAGATGTGCTTGAATGTTATATTTTTGTATTTATGTTGTGTTGTGTTGCACCTGTTCGGGCTCTGTCTCGAGTCGGCCACCAACAGCTATGGGGTATGTGCCTGAGTATATACATACATACATACATACATACATGTTTTCTAAAGGCCAACCACACTGCAAGAAACAGCACTATTAAGTCGAATTCTCTCTCCTTACAGGCCTAATGAACCTGATGGGAAGGAATGGACCTTTTGTCGGAAACTGGACGTACAACATGAAATAAAGGAGACAGCTACAGCAAAGTCTAGAGGATGGGAAGGAGGACATTCCAGTTATCAAGAACGCCGCAAGCTGAATACAGGAAC
This sequence comes from Paralithodes platypus, assembly GCA_032716605.1. Classification (NCBI taxonomy): domain Eukaryota; kingdom Metazoa; phylum Arthropoda; class Malacostraca; order Decapoda; family Lithodidae; genus Paralithodes; species Paralithodes platypus. Next base: position 51,858,786 of record CM064514.1, on the reverse strand, counting down.
TGGTTTTTTTCTTTAGTTCCTCAGTTTCCACTACCTCCTTCTTGCTGTCTACCCACCTTCCATCCAGTTACACCATCCTCCCACCTCCCCCTCATTTACCCCTCCTTTCTCCCATCAAACACTCCTAACTCTCCATCCTCCTTACTCCTACCTACCCCTCTTTCTTTTCAACCCCCTCTCCTTCGTCCCACAACCCTGCCCTATTAACCTAACCTAACCTAACCTGTCAAAGTGGATCTGGCGGGCCGGAGTCGTGGCATTTCATGACCTAGCCTGACCTGTCTTGGTTCGGACAAGGGGGAGGTAGGTCAGCGACAGCCTTGGTCGGCGTTATCCCTGTCTTGCACCACCCGTTGTCCCCACCACGATCAACCCCACACAGCCTCTCCTACCAATTTACCTCCACTGTTTCCCGCTTGCCTACTACTTATTTATATCCGTTTCCCCTCCCTCCTTTTTTATTATATATATTTGTTTTGCTTCTCAAATTTTATCTAGACACCTTTACTTTCTCTCATTACTCAACTGTTTCAAACGTTTTCCTCATATAATTTAATGCTTTTCTCTTCTTCGTCTATTGAAATCTCCAACTCCTTTTCCTAACTGTTGTCGAAATGTGGGTGTACGTTCGACATCTACAACTATTATTTATCTTTGTCGCATTCTTTATGTATATCGTTATCGAATTGTATTTTTTAGTCCGAAAAATCCAATTCCACTTTTTAACCGTTGCCGAATTGTGTGTTTACTTCCGAAATCTCCCCAACCCAGAGGCGACGGACCCTATTAACCTGTTCTACTCCATGGACGATGGCGAGGAACTAGTACTGAACATCGGCTCCGAACAGATAGCAACGATGACCGAGAACGACAAGACACAGTTCAAGTTTACATTCCAGGTACACTAAGCTTCCTTCCCACCAGGCTAACATACTAGAGACTATTCAAAGCCAGTCCTAAAATCAAGCCCCTACTTTTTAGTAATTATTATTTAATTTATACAGTAAAATTATGATTCATAGTTCAAATATTATCTCTGGAAGTAATACAAATACCAAAATAAGACAATTCATAATAACTATATATTATTCATTCCAGTCTTGAACCAAATGGGCGAGCTCACACACAGCCCATGTCTACAATTTGTTGCCCGACCCCAACCTCTCATAACTCATACACTGTTCTTTCCACCATTTGGAAAGAATTAACCAGTAAATATGATTGGAAAAATACAGCCCGTTTGGTCCAGCACTTCCCGAGTTATTCTAGTTAAGGCTTCTGGTATAGTTATAGAGAATAGACTATGGTAACCGATGATAATGTAATTGCGCACTGACGACTAAAGTTAGTGATTAAAAAATACCTGTGTAACTCTTACACTACTTCGCCAGGAGCATGTGATTCACTATATATATATATATATATATATATATATATATATATATATATATATATATATATATATATATATATATTTACCTTTACCGAGATTCAAACCACGGACAGTCAGGACGAGAGTCCATTCTTTAACCCACTCTACCATGGTGTGATAAAGAATAGTAAATAATGTCCTATATATATTAAGGAGATGGAGAAATTAAACTCGAAAGAAGTATTCCATTCCATACCAAGTCGTAGAACCCTTATTCCAGAGTACCATACAATGGAATTTTACAACTATTACCAAGCAAGATAATATATGTTATACTATGTTGTGATTATTCAGGAACGAAGACTTGATATACTAACAATGAAAGCTTGCACACATTTAGAATTGTTTACAGTAATTAAAGCGCATTGTACCATCTGACATTAATTTAGTACACTGAAGGCTTCAGTTGGTATTATGATCCGTTTGGCATAACAACTAAAACATGATACACTATGTATTGGGATGGCAATAGACAATATTTTGACACGGTTTGGAATTATGGAAGGTAGAAGAATATCCTCAAGATGAACAATAATAGGAAGTGCGGCCTAAAATAGTGCCTAAGCATATGAGTGAACAGGACTACAGGCACACTTGAGGAGATCATTAATGAGTATTAGAACGAGAACCTTGAAGACAGGACATAACTCTCAGGAACACTAGAGTTTATAGATTGATGAAGCGAGCAATGGCCATCCACAACCGCAGCTATGGTACGTAGCTGGTACAGATGGAGGGATAGAAACAGAAGGAGAGTAGTATAGAAATTAGAGATTTGTGCCAGACTCTATTGAAGGCTTTCGATATGTCTAGCGCAATTGACAATATCTCACCGAAGTGCTCAAGAATGGCACGCAGCTGTTGCTCTCCGCAATGAACTGAACCGAACCCCGACTCTCCCACAGGCCAGGACGACAGACAAAGTGAGCACGACCTTCAACACCAAGAACCGAAACCAGCAGCAGCAGGAGTCCCTAGCCCCCTCTCCCTCCCCCTCCCGCCGCTCCACCATCGACTCCGGCACACTCAGCTCCACCTACACCTCCTCCTTGGACCAGATGAAGACGGAACCTGAAGCTGCCAATACTGTCAGTTGTTTGCAGCCACTCAGGTAAGCACTATTTATGCGAGGCGGGGTTTTATGATTTACTTTGGAAATTGTAAAAGGTTTTACCAGATTATCTTGCGATCATAATACAAATTACCTCATTTAGGTGACCATTTTTTTGTAGACGAGCGAAAGAGAGCCTGCAAGGAGAAACCGACCTTTGGCCAGAACATTTTTCTATCGAAATATGTACACATTTAGCTTGAAAGGAGTCTGGGGGGCCTTGTTTTTTATATATTTCTTTCTATATTTATATATATATATACAGTATATATATATTTATTTATTTATTATTATTATTATTATTATTATTATTTATTTATTTTTAGTTTGAAGGGGGTCTGGGGGTATTCTTTTATCTGAAAGGGGCCTGTGGGTAGATTTTTATTTTAGAATTTTAGTAATTAGGCGTGGATCAAATCAACTCAAATCAAATCTCTATATCCAGAGTTGCGTGGGGGTATTTTTAAAGAGACAATGAACGGAGGAAGGAAAAACACAGATAACACAAAAAGGTCCATGTGCCTAAAGGCATCCTCCATTCATAAAATGTTTGTAATAACTGGATTTAAACATTTGTAGATTGTAAGTTTGTGGAAAGCAGTTCGAGGGAAGTGAATTCCATTGAGTAGTAGCTCTGGGGATAAATGAATTCTGATAAGCAGAAGTTCTGCATTGTGGAGGAGAAAGTGTAAATTCATGGGCGCTCTCAGCTGCCCTAATTCTACGGGGAAAGGTGTGGAGAGGCGGCACAATTGAAGCAAGTTCCTCGGAACAATTGCTGTGAAAATATCTGTAGAATAATGCAAGGAATGCAACGTTTCTTCGTATGGATAATGTAGGAAGGTCCTGTGTGATTGCAGGGTTATTGATTAATCTAATAGCTTTATTTTGAATTTTGTCCAACTGCCTCAATGCAACCACTCCACTTCCACCCCACAGAGGTGAACAGTAATCCATCTGAGAACGCACATGACTTTTATATATTACGGCCAACTGCTCGTCAGTGAAGAATTCTCGAACTCTGTACAGGAGTCCCAGTTTTTTAGAGGCATTCTTAGCAATGCTTCTAACATAATGTGTCCAGCTCAAGTTAGTAGTTAATGTTACACCGAGAATGTCAATACTAGGGTAAGTGGGAATATTTACATCATTAAAAAATATATGGGAGTCAGTGAGATTCTGTCGGTTAGAAAATTGAATGTACTTGGTTTTCCGTGCATTAAAGGAAACTAGATTCTTTTGTCCCCATCCATTAATTCTAGAAAGGTCCTGGTTCAGAGAAATTGCAGTGTTTATTTTTGAATTTATAAGATCGAGTTGGGTGAAAGAATTGGTAAATGTGAAGGAACTGTGGAGTGTTGAGTCATCTGCGTAGGAATGTATTGGATTATGAGTGGTAAATACGAGATCATTGATATGAATGAGGAACAGAATTGGGGCCAAAACTGATCCCTGGGGAACACCAGCATTTATTGAGTGAAATTGAGAATAAAGGCCATCTACCATTACACGTATTTTTCTGTTATGAAGATAAGAAGAAATTAGTGGAACTAATGATGCAAGGCCGTAGTGTGACATCTTCGACAATAAGGATTGATGCCAGACTCTATCAAATGCCTTTGCTATATCCAGTGCTATTGTATGTGTTTCACTATGTTGGTCTGTAGCTTGGTTGATTTGATGCGTAAGAAGGCAAAGAATGTCTGCAGTTGATCGACATCGTCTAAAACCATATTGCCTATCACTGATTAATTTATTATTCTCAAGATGCTTAATTATGTGATTATTTACTATAATTTCAAAGACTTTACCAAGAGTGGAAGTTATAGCTATTGGTCTGTAGTTTGATGGATCTGAAGAGGCACCTTTTTTAGGAACTGGATGAATGTTTGCTTCTTTCCAGGGTACTGGGAAGCATGAGGTATGATTTGTACAAATCCCTGTACGGTATCCTAGAACATGGATCCTACGACTTGTGTTGAATTGACATACATTCTACAAATAGGATTTCCCTTCTCTTTAATATAAATAAGAAAAGGTTAAGTATCCTTGATGACGCCATGGTATAGTAGATTAAAGCATGGACACTCGTCCCGACTGTCGGTGGTTCGAGTCCGACTGGGAGTATCAAATATTTAGTAGCTCACATGTGTTTATGAGATATACTTGTTATTAATGACTCTCGTGTTTGGCTGAGCGAGAATTAAATGACATTTCTATAACCAGAGTTGCGTGGAGATACTTGTAAAAATCCTTCTATGGTATCCTGGAATATGGATCCTACGACATGTGTTGTAATTAAATACTGTTAATAATGTATACTCTTCTTCAATCATTAATGGTGAGTTAAGCCTTAATTATGATATATTTACATATTATTAGGAACAGAAACAGGTTATTATTTAAATCTAATGTCGTTATTAGGGCTATTTTTGTATTCAGGAAAATTCTAACGTATTTCCTCCAAAATAACTTGTAGGAAACACCAGAAGGCTCGTGGATATATGGGGGGGTTACTGTATTAAGGGGACAAGGGCCGTTTTTGTTTTGGTCTATTAATTCATGTATTCCTTTATTTCTTAGTTTCCTCGCTACACCTCCATCAAACTAAGAAAAACACCCTCTAGACCCCCTTTCAAGGTAAATTTGTACATTTTTCGGTAGAAAAATGTCCCGGCCGAAGGCCGATTCCTCTTAAAATTACAGGCTCGCTGTCACTCGCCAGGAAAAAATCGACACCTAAATGGCACGAAAGGTCTTAAAATTGACAACTAAATTGGGCGAAAGGTGACAACATCGCCAAACTAATAGACCGAACGTCTTATTATCTCAAAACAAATGTGGCTTAACACGAGGGAGAAAGGGAACCAGAAAAACGGCCCATCTCCCCTTAAAGCCAGACAACCCATCCTCGGATAGTGAACAAACTCATTGTCTTAAGATGTATTATCTGTCTGACTATCATGGGTGAGAACAATTATGGTTAGATTTAAACCACTAAAATAAATTACACGATTTCACTCCCTCCATAGGCCTCAAAAGGTTCCTAAAAGTGCATAATTTACAAAACAAAACTTGGGAGGGTCTTACATCCCCCCCCCATAGCCATACATTAAAACATTATATATTGCTAATATCGGAAAATATATATAATGTCTTTCATTTCAGAATTGTAATAACAGAGGTCAAATTCTTAGATAAATTGACTAACGAAGAGTACCCAGGGTGTGACCCGGCCAACCAGGATAACGCAACATCTCTCTACTTCGAGTACCAGGACGAATACAACGTCACTAAGAGGTACAACAGCCAGTGCTACACATTTTGTTGATACATTTTGACACGCTGATGGAATATTCTGATTTTATTTTAAACCTACGAGTAATTTCCCCTATTTAATGTTCCCTGTGTCATATTTATCATATAGTAATGTCTTGAATACCTACCCTTACGATATGAACAAATCCAATAACATTGACTAATCTCCTCTGCAATGGCGGATATCAGAGGTACAGTATTGTCTGATAAAAATTCATATTGTTCAGTTACAAAAGTGGGACTCTACTTTTGAGCTAGACTGTACTGATCGGTAGGTCTGGTGACTGACTATTGGTTTGTATGCACTTCTTGGTATTTGTGATGAACAGATGTTGTAGTGTTGGCTCTATTCCATAATTATTTGTTGTGACTAACTATGCTCGATGTTTTTCTTCAAACCTGGCAGAAAGTTGAAGCCCCCAAGCTGTTGATTTCGCGATACTTAATGGACAAATATGAAACTGCTCTGTCTCTGCATCATATTATAGACAGGTTTTCAGAATTAACGCCATATTTGGCTATAGCTGAGTAATTAAAACGGAGATAACGTCAGTTTCTCGCCAGTATTTTTGTTGCTATATGTATGAAGGAGACAAAAGGCAAAGCTGCCTGCAACAAGTGTCTCCCCCAAAGTTGAAAGAGCGACAGTCACCATGTTATAAGTTTTTTTTTGGTGTACAGGGAAGAAGTGTGGTGTGCTTGTTTAGTGTAATCAAGTGAATAGGAAGAAGAGGTATTTTTGAGAGCTATCTGGATTACTCCTTGTGTAATCCAGTTAGCTCTCACAAACACCTCCTCCTCCTATTCACTGCATTACACTAAACAAGCACACCACACTTCTTAAAGAAAAACAGACTATAGTATAAATTGTGCACTACTCGATTTTGGGGCTGACTAAATATTAAACTTCAGGTACTGTTCAAAACTTTGGATAAACTATTTTTGTCCTGGTACGTTTGGATAATTAGTTATTTATGTAACCAGTGGATATATATGTTAACAATATACACAATGAAGGAGTAAAGGAAAGTCTTGTAATCAATATTTGGTTATAATGATATATTATATACTGTATTACAGCTTAGATATATTCCTAACTGGTTAATATATGAATTTTAGTGTGATTATAAACTCAGTCTTGGAGTTAATATGATTAATGGTGATATTTCAATATGGGGAGACTTAGATTGGAGGAGGTTATGGAGTGGTTCAAATACTAAGTCTATGAGTTAGGTTTACAAAGGGTTTAGAGTGCAAGATTGACTTGGCTTGATATAATAGTGACAAGGGAGTGTGTGTGAGCCGGAGAGGAATGAGAGAACACCGCACTAAAAATCCAGATGGCGCTGGGGGTCTGATTGGAATACTATCGTTTGTGATGCACCATTGAGGTGTTTTGAGGGCTTTCGTGATTTAAGAGGTCTAATACAGTTCACAAACTTATCTATGACACGTAGTTGTGTAGTATATTTTTACTAGATTCATAATATGATGGTTATAGGCCTATACTCATTAATGCAGTGAATATATAATAATTAACATAATTTGATACATAAATATCAGCTTCCTGACCTAGAAATTTACTTTCATTCTAATGTGGTGTAATAGGCTGGGCGAGATGTTTAATACTCATTGAAGTATTGTATTTGCTTCCTTTTTAGTAACCTTCCTTCACAGTGTCCTGGTGTAGAATGAGTTCTACTGCAATCAGAGAGAGCAAGCTTGGGTGATGACCATGGGGAAAGTGTGGAATCAGCAAATATGAATCTGGGGATGTTATAAGATTCTTTACATACTGTCCTGCCAGAGGAGGGGAAATTATTTACATAGAGTGTTTATTAATTCTAAGTATAAACAATTCAAATAAACATATCAGTGTGATCAGTTTAACATAAGGATTATGAAGGTGAAGTTGAATATGTGATTATCTAAAGTGGTTACAAGATTATAAGTGGTTAATAAAAGATAGGGTGTAAATACATATATATATATATATATATATATATATATATATATATATATATATATATATATATATATATATATATATATATATATATATATATATATATATATATATAAATTAATGTAAAATACTGATGGAACTATAAGAGTGACAAATAGTGACACTTAGAGTGACAAAGAGAGACAATAAGAGTGGGTTTAAATAATTAAAGTGAGTGTAGCTTATACGCTACATTTATAATGGGACTGCAAAGGCTATGAACCCTTCTGGATAATTAAGCCAGCACACTGTAAGTCAAGAATAGCGTCAGGACTGGAGCCCCTTTTCGAGAACTCTAGTCCCGTGTTTAGAAGTTAAAGTTAAAGTTGAGGTGGGATAGACAGGTTGAGGAAGTGAGATCTCTCTTAAGAATTAGAGAGAAGGAATGGAGGAAGGAAAGAGCAAAGTAGAAGAGTAAAAGGTGGAGGGCTTTCCTCCTTGCTACTATTTAAAGGTTTTCCCCAATTGCTTTCCCATGTTTAGATGACCAGACCAGAGGGCTGGAGTAAAGTACGAGAAAAAAGTAATTGGACAGAGGAAGAACAAGCTGACACATATACAGTACAATTATGTGATTACACATTAACACACACTTACATTCACATTTACACTTGACATACATACACACATCTGCTACATCGCTTCCCAGAGTGTTGGGGCTTGTACTGAAAGGTAAATCAAGAATAAGAGTAACATAAGCAGCACTGATAGCACTCATTATATAAATATACGTTCACACATGTACACACACTGTCACTTTTATTTGCTGTACATTTACAAATACACCCCCTTCAGAGGCTTGTGTTAAAGGGAAAATAAATAATACGAACAAATATAATAAACGTTTGTTAGTTTTGCATTGTGACCGAATACACAATACGAAGAAATAATGACAAAAGTTCCTTAGTTTTGCATTGAGACTGATAATTGTATTTATTTTCAGGTACTGTTCGCTGTCTCAGAACGAAACCTTCTTCTCCTATGCTGACCAGGCCTCTTCCCTTCTGCAGTGGAATGGTGACCTAAATGTTGTGCCCGTTATAAAGTAAGGACGCGGGTCAAATCGGCCACACTCCTAAACGGTCACAATCAACACGGCCACAGTACTAGGCCTAAGTAGTCTAGGGTTGAGTACTATAGGTGTGGTTTGGTTAAGATATATTAGGCTATGTTAGATTTTGGCTAAGTCAGGATAGGTTGCTTAGGTCAAAATTAGGGTTAGAGACTGTGGCCGCTTTTTGTTGTGACTGTTTAAAAAGAAGTTTGTGTGTGACTCGGATTAATAACTAATATGATGTTTTTAATCACCTACGCTGTTGAAAGAGTTGCCCAAAATGAAGTTGTACCCACTACTGTACCTAACTTTATGTATGGAAGGAAACACAGTATGATTGAACACATTATTCTTGTGAGTCAATCACAAATTTTTTCTTCCATGCATAAAATCAAGGAGTGGGTCGAATATATAAAATCAAGGAGTGGATCGAATGTATATGGACACTACATACATTAATGTTGTCCTCCAGTCAGGATGTATATGGACACTACATACATTAATGTTGTCCTCCAGTCAGGATGTATATGGACACTACATACATTAATGTTGTCCTCCAGTCAGGATGTATATGGACACTACATACATTAATGTTGTCCTCCAGTCAGGATGTATATGGACACTACATACATTAATGTTGTCCTCCAGTCAGGATTCTAACCCTGGATCTTAGTTATAGTATATAGAGTTAAGGGGGGTGACCTGCTTTTTGTTATTTCTGTCCTTTTCTCTCTTTCTCTGGCTTGTATCCATTCGGCCCCATTCAGCCAACTATTTTAAGACGTTTATCCCCATCTAGGTGTCGATTTCTTCCTGGCGAGCGATAGCGAGCCAGCATTATATGAAGAAATCCGGCTTCGCCGGAGACATTTTTCTATCGAAAAATGTACACATTTAGCCTGCTGTCAAACAAAAATAAAAAATATGCTGGCTCGCTACCGCTCACCAGTAAAAAATTGACACCAGGATGGGGATAAACGTCTTAAAACAGTAGGCTGAATGGGGCCAAATGGATACAAGCCAGAGAAAGATAGAAAAGGACAGAACAAAAACAGGTCACCCCCCTTAAGGCGGTGCCACACGAGCTCTTTTTCCGTCAATTTTCACGGGCAATTGTAGTCTGGCAGTTTCAAAATTCAAGTTATATCATAAATCCGCCACCTAGCATAATTTACCTTCAGTCGACTTTCCGAATTCAATGTCAAAAAGCCTAAACAAATTACGAGAAAGAACTTGCTCATCGAAAATTGCCGCAAAAACCGATCGTGTGACAACGGCTTAAGGCTTCGTCACCACCAGGCTTAATAATGCGAAGCCAAACTTGAAATTATGAGATGTAAGTTCTAATCCCGTCTGGGGAACACAATGTCTGCAGGTACAATCGTGGACAAGAATACATGAACAGTTGAACACTTCCTCGTGCTATAACAGAGACTATGAGCCTTGACTAATGAAATACGTATATCTGTTTCATGCGAATTTATCAAAGTTTTAATATATTTTGTCAGTGAATCATATTTATACCTTCAAAAATTATCCAGAGATTCCCTTTCATAACCGTACCCACGGGAAGTTAAGTAATTAATCCTTATCAATCACAACCGATGTGAGTCAAAATAGATTAAATTAGTCACACATACTTAGCCCCAATAGTTTTCAGATGTTAAGATGTTTGCCCCATTAGTTAGTCAATTTTAAGACATTTCGTACCATTTCTTCGTCAATATTTAGACCTTTTGTGGTATTTAGGTGTCGATGTTTTCCCTGGCGAACGATAGTGAGCCTGTAATGTTGGAAGAACCGGCCTTCGGCCGGGAAATCTGTCTACCAAAACATGTATTAATTAATCTAGAAGGGGGATCTAATGGATTTTATTTTTTTTTAAATTTGATGGAGGTCTAGGGAGGAAACTTGAAAAATAATGAATACATGCAAAAATCGCCCAAAATGTGAACCATCCCCCTTTAATATATATAATGAAATATTATTTTGTGTTGATGGTTTCAGGCTTGTCACCCAGCGAACGTCTACGTGTTGCGGTGGTGTGTTCTACACGAAGGAGAACACCACCCTGCCCCAGTCAGACTTCCAGGTCACCACACCAAACTACCCCACCACATACCTCCCGGACATCAAATGCCCTTACATATTCAGGGTCAGTTCTAGAAGCACCTCAGCTCTCCAAACCACTGGCATTACTATTCAATAAATCCTTGCAGTCTGGAACTATGCCTGATCAGTGGAAGCTAGCCAACGTAACACCGATATTAAAAAAAGTCAGCAAATCCCTACCCAGTAACTATCGTCCAATTAGCTTAACCTCAGTTGTATGTAAAATTCTAGAAACGGTCATAAGAGACAGACTCCTAAATCACTTAGAGGAAAATAACATACTTAAAGATACTCAACACGGCTTTCGTAAAAAACGTTCCTGTTTAACAAACCTCTTAGACTTCTTCCACGATATCCTCAACCTCTACGATGAGAGTAAAGTTGTAGATATTATATACCTTGATTTTCAAAAGGCCTTTGACAAAGTTCCCCACAAACGTTTACTGCTAAAACTAAAAGCGCATGGAATACAAGACGGTGTGTTGAAATGGATAGAAAATTGGCTCAGCGACAGAAAACAAAGAGTAGTCATAAACGGTAAGGCATCTAAATGGACCAATGTAAGTAGCGGGGTACCCCAGGGATCGGTACTAGGACCAATTCTCTTTCTAATTTACATCAACGACATAGAAGAGGGTCTCACCTGTACAATCTCAAAATTTGCTGACGATACAAAAATTGCAAATAGCGTACTCTCAAAAGATCAAGTTGACGATATGCAACACAATCTAGATAAATTGTCACATTGGGCCCAAATTTGGCAAATGAGTTTCAATGCGGATAAATGTAAAGTACTACATATCGGATACCTAAATGAGAAAGCAAACTATTCGATGACTGGCACTCAGCTTAAGAATGTAAACAGAGAAACCGATCTGGGAGTAACAATATCGAGTAACCTAAAACCGAGTCAACAATGTTCAGAAGTTGTTAAGAAGGCAAACAAAATAATTGGCTTTATAGGCAGGTCATTTGAGCATAAATCCAAAGACGTTATCCTAACCCTTTACAATTCCTTAGTCCGCCCTCTTCTGGAATACTGCGTTCAATGCTGGTGCCCTTATTACCAAAAAGACATAAACAAGCTAGAACGAGTTCAACGGAGAGTTACCAAAATGATACCTAGCCTAAAGAACAAACCATACGAAGACCATCTTAGAGAATTAAATCTATTTCCTTTAACCCAGCGCAGATTAAGAGGTGACTTAATTCAAGTGTTCAAAATCATCAAAGGCATCGACAATATGAACTGTAGTAAGTACTTCACTATCGACCAATCTAATTACACGCGGGGAAACGGTTGCAAAATTATTGGTAAATCTTTTAACTCACACGAATCTAAGAATTTCTTCTTCAATCGAGTTGTCAACTTGTGGAATGGGCTTCCCCGAGACGTTATAGACTGCAGCACCGTTGATTCATTTAAATTCCGCCTAGACAAATATCTCGCATCAAACCCGCGATTGACTGCGTTTGTAAATGAATAACTTTATTTTATCCTCCCCTCAGTTACTAACCCATATGTCCCCTACTAACTTCCTAGTCCTGCCACGGACATTAGTTCCAGGGCAGTAGTTCCCTTACCCACTCTAAACCACTGTTTGGACACTTGATCCTCAGTGTTTTGGACAAGCAGCCTAGAAGGGTCACTATATCTGTAGTTGCTTGATTTCCTTTGTACTCCTTTGTACCCCTTTGTACACCCAATACATACAATGCACACACACATACATACACATACACACACCCACACACACACACACATACATACATTTTCAGCTCATGAGGCTGCCATTCTTTAATAAACCGTTTATTATTATTATTATTATTATTATACATATACACACACATTATATATATATATATATTTATTTAGTTGGACAAGGTGGGGATCTAAGTGTAGGCTATATATGGGGCTAAGGGTGAAAATATTTTCAAATACTGACAAATACAAATGTGGATATACCATAACCGTAACTACATAATCTACCAAAGGAATGACAATCTTCACTTCTCCCCACAGTGTATTCCAGCCACAACAGGCGAGAACTGCGTCATCCAAATCAACTTCATCGACTTTTCATTGGACATAGGATCGAACGACGACAGACTGAAGAAAGAGAACGCGGCGGTGGTGTCGACGAGGGCGAGCAAGTGTACCGGACAGGAAGACAATGTTAGGATATCTGTGTGTAACACCATCTCTAACTTCACAGAGAGGTATGTTCAAAAGTCAAGCTTTATTTCACTATATGGCCTGAGTGAGGTAAAAATATATTGTTCTTTCTCAAATTTGATCAGATTAAATATATAAACAAAACAAAACAAAACACAACGTCAATGTTAATGTCAAAATAAAAGTAATAATCCAGCGTTTTTACCCATCTTTGACTTGAAGTGAAATGGCAATGTCCCTGTCTATATTTGCTTTGAGGGACATAAAGTAAGTGATCCACCATCATCACATGTAACTATAACCTTCTTTAGTAAAACAAAACTTTCTCTACGAGTCAAACACTATGTCAACCCCCACCAAATTTCAATAACTCTAGTCTATTCATAATTACGAGTTTAGAAAATCCGATCACCAACCTCTTATCTAACTAACTAAAAAAACAACTTGGGTAATCGAGCTGATATTTCTACCATTTGTAAAGACTCAAACAAGAAATACATGTGGACATTTACAGCATGTTTGCTCGAGCACTCCTTGACGTACTACCCGATATTTAGACTTCACCTAAATTAAATCCATAATTCCAGCTACTATTAAGCCTTGACAATCACCACCTCCTCTTTATCCCAAGCTAATGTCCTCACTTTCCGCATAAAACTCGAATAATCGACTCCTATCTTATCCAAATACTTTTCCCACATACCCAGCACCTAATATTGACCTACAAGGAGATGATTAATATCTATATTAATATCCCCCTCTCCCCCCCACCGACCTCATCCTGCACCTCTCAGATCACACAATCCTTTCCAAAGATTTAAGGGGGGGATGGTTCACTTTTTGGGCGATTTGTGCATGTATTCATTATTTTTCTAGTTTCTTCCCTAGACCGCCATCAAGTTTAAAAAAAACATTCATTAGATCCCCCTTCTAGATTAATTTGTAAATTTTTCGGTAGAAAAAATTTCCGGCCGTAGGCCGGTTCTTCCAACATTACAGGCTCACTATCGTTCGCCAGGGAAAAAATCGACACCTAAATAGCATGAAAGGTCTAAATATTGACGAAGAAATGGGGCAAAAGGTCGTAAAATCGACTTACTAATGGGGCAAACATCTTAACATCTGAAAACTAATGGGGCTAAACATGAGGGAGAAAGTGGTCCAGAAAACCGGCCCATCTCCCCTTGAGAATACGACAATTACAAATTCTCCCACCCCAAACCCTATTACTAAACTTCTTGTACAACTTCTGCGCCAAATACTACCCAAGAATTAACAGCGACCACCAAGTCTCAACATTATCACTAGTATCCTACGCTAATTCTTGTTCCTTAACTTTACTACCTCCGTACGTCACACTACCCAAAAAATGAGCCACCACTAAGCCAAGCCACTAATTGCAGGTTCAGTACAGAACTCCCACCCCCACCCTACCCGACCCCCCGATCACCTCTTGCACTTTTTACATCACACATTTTAACGTTAGCCCATCCGACGTTTGGGTCTTTATTATGTAGTTTTTACTTCATTATTATTGAGGATTTTAAAATGTATTACCCCCCAGGGGATAAGGGGGCTTTCATCTTATGGTAGAGGAAAACAATATTTTTTCCCACGCATTCTACTGCGTGTGTCGTACAAGGCGACTAATAGGGGGGATTGCCAGTATACTTGTGGATCAACAATACAATACAATACAATAAAGAATTGTTGTTGGCACTGTCCTGTTATGGCACTGTTGAAGCTGGTGGGGCACATATAGATGCCACAGGGGACTCTACACTTACCTGGGCACTGTTTGGCACCACACCAGAGTTGGCCATAGTGTTTACATGGTCGGGCAGTGTTGTGGAAGGATTTTGTTGTTCTAAAATCCAAGTTACCTAATGTACAGTAGAGTCTTGGTATGGTACTGTCTTGCTGTAGCACTGCTGAGGCTGGTGTGGTTTGCAGATCTTGCAGATACTGCAGTTGCAGGTGCTGCAGTTGGACTTGGTTGAGTCTTGCTGCGGCACCGTTAGCACTATCCCAACATCAGCCGAAGTATGATGACATGATGGGGAGGTGCTATGGCGGGACTTTATTGCATTATATTCCAACTGCAGAAAGGCAACCACGTCTGAGCCGTTACAATTTATGTAATGGAAAACAATATTAAACCATTGTATGTGTATGTATATGTTTGCATGAATGTATGTACTGTATGTATGCATGTATGTATGTATTTTCGAGGAATTTATATTTAGTTTGCCCTCTTAGCTAAAATATCGCATCTCCAGACCCACTGCTAGATAATAAACGTTCCTCAGTCCCCCCCTTCAAGCTAAAATGATTAATGTTCAATAGAAAAAATATCTCATATTTCAGGCTCGATATCGCTCGCCCAGAAAAAGTCGACACCTGCTCACCCCACTACCCAAAAAACAAACTATTTATTGTAAACCAATGATTCCAGGTACTTTACAGCCATCGCCGCACATGACACTGCTCCAAAACTATCTCTACTAAAGTACTATTGTGATAATTGCAGGTATTGTACAGAAAATGGCCCCGCATCTGCCATCACCTCCCGTAACCAGATCCTCCTACACTTCTCCAGCAACAGTCAGAATCAGGAGAGGGGCTTTAAGATCTCCTACACGGCCTTGAAGGAAGACGGCTCAGGTACAGTTTACCTATTGACTTATTTATGTATCTATTATAATTATTATCTCCATCACATCATGGAGATGAGCTGCTTGAGGAGTATTTGTGGAGTAACGCGTAGAGACAGATTGAGGAATGAAGAGGTAGCCTACGTAGGAGAGTGGGACAACAGGAATCCTTATCGGCCAGAGTGGAAAGAAGGGTGCTATGCTGGTATGGACATGTTGAATGAATGGGAGATGAAAGGCTTACAAAGAGAATATATGAGTCAGAAACAAGGGGAAAAAGAGTGAGAGGAAGACCTCGGAGAAGATGGAGAGATGGTGTGAAAAAATAAAATAAAATAGAGATATGACTGAACAACGCGCAAGTGAAGCGGTGATGAATAGGAATGAAAGAATGATTGTGCATACTGTATATGAGTAATAACGCAGTCATAGGGAGTGGTGGTCAGGCACCAGTTAGACTAGATAATAGTCCATCAGAAGCCAGGCCCGGGGAGCCGGTGTATACAGTATATGAAGGGCCATGCCTGGAAGTGATGTGGGCGGGCATGGTGATGCGCTCTACTGAGTGTCTGCCTGCTGATACCGGAACCTGTCCGGAAGGTCTAGTACCTGGGAGTCTGTAGCTGGGGACCTCAAAATTAATGGTCCTTGGTCTCTGGGTCTTCTCCTGGATGGCCTAGATGTGTGTGAATGTTTATTATATTTTATTTATATTATTCTGTTCGAGCTCTGGCTCGAGTCAGCCACCCCCAGCTATGAGGTATGTGTCTGAGTATATACATACATACATACATACATGTGATATGATGAATAATATACTATAATGTTATTCTTATATAAAATGCTATATTAAACAATGCTATGTTATTTTTCCAGGGTCTCTGGTGGGAACAAATATCGGCCCTAGCTGTGGTAAGAATCACAACTCGTTCATATAATTAAACTGGCAGAATGAATGTAAACACCATACGATAAAGAGCTCTTCCTCATCGGCCTGATGAAACTATATGCAAAACGTTGCCAATAAAGTGCTCCTTCTCACATGGTGGTTGTAGTCACAACTCGTTCACATTATGATCGTAGTAGACTTGGCCACATTTTTGTTTAGTTAATCATGAAGCTTGTTTTATCCATGTCAACTCGATTGCGTAATTATATTTTAATACTGGTTATCAGTAGGCGATTTTATTCAGCTTTGGAAGGACCCCTAGGTAACCGAAGGAGTAAAATCTTTCTAATTCCACTCTTGACGCTTGCAAGTTCTTCCTAAGGCAAAGAGAATCGCCTACTGGTAGCCAGAATAAAATCAAACTGGCTCCATCGTTAGAAAGGGTTAAGGGGAGATTTATTTTATTATAATATATTTTTAGTTTCCTCCCTAGACATCCATCAAGTTATACAAAAATACCCCCAAGACCTCCCTTCGAGATAAATTTGTGCATTTTTCGGTAGAATTTACCCCTCCCGAAATTGAAGGCTCACTATCGCTCGCCCGAAAAAATCAACACATAAATGGTGCGAAAGGTTGTAAAACTGTAAACAAATGGGACGAAAGGTCATAAAATAGCCAAAATAATGGGGCGAACGTCTAAAATATCAAAACTAATGGGGCTAAACATGAGGGAGAAGGGGGCCCAGAATAAAACACCTTCTTAATCAAATTTTTTAATTCCTTAATGATTTCTGACTAGCATAGCAACTATTTGATATATCCATTTTGTTTAAATACAATTAATATAGTTGTTTAATGAGTGTTGACTAGCAAGGCAACTATTCGATCTACGTGGCTTCATTTTAAGAAATACAAATAATTCTCCAAATACTGTATCCTTTTTGTATGGTGATATTTATTTTGCCATATTCTACAATCATTATTTTATTGTATTAAGCTATCTTAACACTATCTGGCCCGACGTCTTATGTATTACCGTACTATGATATTGTGCATAAATATTAATGTGGGTATTGCTTGCTTTTGTCATTTTCGAGCAATGCATTTTAGTGTACACGTTTGATGTTTCATGTAACCTGTTGTTAACTTATTCATATGCATTGTTTTTGTTACAGTTTAATAATGAACGTTCCATAATCCATTACATTTGTTGGCGTAATTTTAAGCTTTTAATCTGGCTATTGCTAGACCATATCCTTCAGTTTAAGAAGGACGTCTGGTAGTAATAGGGGTTAAAACATGTTATATAGGCTTCTGAATCCGATGAGTATTTTTTTTTAACTGAATAAAATAATTTTTTCCTAGTCAGAATATATCACAGAAATCCTTCGTCGTATTCAAAGAGCTAATGTTGTCCCTGTGTTCCTACAGAGTGCGGTGCCTCATACCCCAAAATCCTAGCAACCCAGCAGCAATCACTGAAGATTAATACGCTACCGGGAAAGACTACCAAGGCAGCAAAGAGAAGAAAACAGAAAAAAATAAAGTCTAAGAGGAGCGCCGAAAACAGGGCGGTCGCCGGCAAAAATAAGAAAAAACTCGCAAAGAATAACAGCGGCACCATCTTATCCCGCGAAGCACAACGAACGAAATCTCAGCAGGGGGATGGCAAAGAGAAAGCAAGCGAAGGCACCAAGTGGGAGAAACCAAGACAGAAACAACGGAAACGCACCAAACAGAAGAAGGCAAGGACAAACACGGAGAAGACTAAAGGGAAAGGCAAACGTAACAAGAAGAAGAAGAAGATGAAAAAGTCCAAGGGCAAAAACGCCAACAAGAAAACGACTGGAAAGAAGTCGAGGAAAGTACTAAATAAACAACAAAATAAACAACTGAAGTCAAGGAAGGGCAAACAAGAGCTTAGTAAAGAAGAGAAAACAAACCAAGGCGAAGGATTGAAAAAGGCTGAACGGAAAAGAAAGATAAATAAACAAAAACAAGATAAGAAATCCGCCAACAATCAGAAGAAAGACAAAAGTGGTGAAAAGAAACAACAAGCGAAGAATGTTAAGAAAAACAAAAGGAAGAATCAACCCCTGAACAATAGAGAGGATAAGAGCAAAGGACAAATTTCCAAGAAAAAACATAGTAAAGATAAAAAGAAAGTGCAAAGGAAAAAAAAGACAGGAAAGAAAGGCGGTCAGGTCAGTAAAAATGTCAGCACAAGTAAGAAAAGACCTAGCAAGAAAACATCAAAGAAGAAAAGTAATAAACAGTCAAAGAACAACAATAAGGCTATCAACAAAACAAAAAGTATCAGGAAGAAGAAGAAGAAGAATACAAAGAAAAACAAAAGCAAAAAGAAAACAGAAGGAACACTGAAAAAGCCCGCCAAAAATAAGCCTTCGTCTAAGAAAAAACCTCGCAAAAATCAAAGAAAAAACACTGGAGGAAAACTGAAGAGTCTACGAAAGAAAACGAAATCCGAGACGAAAGGGAAAACAGATGTGGGTTCGAAACTGATGGGCGGCACCGAAAACGCAAACAGAGAGGAGTTCGCCTTTATGGTAAGACTATTGGCTATTTGTATAACCACGAATGTGTACACATAATTGCACGTACATACATACTGTATACAACAAACACCTCTCTCTCTCTCTCTCTCTCTCTCTCTCTCTCCAAACATATATACTCAACACACATACTGTACATGTCAGGTCTTTTATCTTATAATCTTATAAGCTCCTGTTATTTGTTCAAACCTGTGCTTAGATGTCATTTATCCATGAGGCCACTGACCGGATGAAAGATAATGAAGCTATCTTTAACCACTGTAACTAGGTACATGTGGCGTGAATAGAAGCATATACAACATTATAAAGTCTCTTGTGGGTACTTACTTAACTATGCAATATGAGGGCGACTTTACACACTATCACTCAGCATTTAGAGTATGGCTATAGACATCATATTAATTGCGAACATGTGCTGTACAGTAAATGCATACCTTCATTACTCAAATACCAATAAGAACCCCCGGAGGTGGTTGAGCACAACCAGCTTCTGGGAAGCTGTTTTAGCAAGAGTGGTAATATGATATTTCCAAGAGAGATCAGAAGAAATAGAGACACCAAGACTATTTAGAGAAGATGAAGGGTTAATTTGTATGTTGTTGAAGAGTAAGTCACAGTTTTCTGGAAGGGGACTACGAGTAGATAGATGGAGAAATTGAGTTTTTGAAGCATTGAAAGTAACAAGGTTTTCTCTGCCCCAATTAGAGATAGTAGAGAGATCAGAAGATAGGTGCTTTATGGCCTCCTTATCTGAGTTTTGGAGTTCCTGCTGTGAGTGATTTCGTGGAAGGCTAGTTGAATAATCTAGTGGAGTCATCAGCATATGAGTGAATGGAGCTGGAGGTGCAATTGAGAAGGTCGTTAATGAATAATAGGAAGAGAATTGGAGAAAGGACAGAACCCTGAGGAACACCGGAGTTGATAGGTTGAGGAAGTGAACGGTGGCCATCCACAACCGCAGCTATGGAACGGCCGGAAAGGATATTTAGAGACAAAGGCACAGATGGAGGGATAGAAACCGAAGGAGGGTAGTTTGGAAATGAGAGATTTGTGCCAGATTCTATCGAAGGCCTTCGATATGTCTAGCACAACAGAAAAAGTCTCACCGAAGTCCCGAATGGAAGATTGGTAAGATAAGAAAGAAGGTCACCAGTAGAGTGGCCTTTAAGGAAGCCATACTGGCGGTCTGAGAGTAGGTTATGGGTAGATAAATGCTTGAGAAATTTTGAGGTAAGAATAGTTTAAAAAACTTTAGAGATGCAAGAAATGAGAGCAATTGGACGATATTTGGAGGGTTGAGAGCGGTCACCCTTCTTTGGGAAAGGTTGAATGATAGCGAATCTCCAGCAAGTAGGGAAGACGTTAGAGGACAGAGACAGAAGAGTTTACCTACAGTAGGCAGGGAGTCAGCACGGAAGCACAGTTGTTTAGTACAACAGGAGGAACACCATCCGGTGGTCCGTACGCCTTCTTAGTATTAAGCCCAGAGAGGGTGGAGAGTACATCCTTAGAAGAGATTATGATGTTAGGCATAAGTAAGAGAAAGGGGGTAGAGAGGGAGGCATAGCACCAGAATCATCCAAAGCGGAGTTATTAGCGAAAGTGTTAGCGAAGAGTTCAGCTTTGTTAGGGGAAGAAGTGACGGTAGTGCCGTCTTAGTTGAAAAGAGGTGGGAAAGACGAAGAAGAAAAATTGTTGGATAGGTTTTTGACTAGATGCCAGAAAGCTTGGTAAGAGCTAGAGTTGGATAGTTCAGTGCATTTATTATTGATAAAAGAATGTTTGGCGAGTCGAAGAACAGATTTGGCTTGATTCCGGGCAGAAGCATAGGAAGTATGAGATTCTTGAGTTTGAAGGCGACGGTACCGTTACCGTTTGAAATGCTTCCTCCTTATTGCAGACATCAGTTGAACAAGCGTGAGTAAACCAAGAGAAATCAAATGGAATGTATGCTTCCATGCCGAGAGGATTACCTCGGTAATGCGTTCAGCACTCTCCAAGGGTTCCCGGCCACGGAAGCAGAAGTAATTCCATGGGAAATCAAAGAAGTACTGTCGAAGAGCCTGCTCTGCATTGGGGCACAGTGTGCCCTTGTATTGAGTATTGTTCACATGTTCGCATTGTTCGTAATGTTGCATCACTTTCACTTTTCTATCGCTATTACAACAATCAATATTCTTCAGAGCTCTCTCAGTTTATACCTCCTCCATTGCGGCGAGTGCGAGGCACCTGCCTTTCAACACAGTCCTACTCTTATTCTGTCCAGCTCTTCAGTGAACATTTGCCACATAACTAGGCGTATGCTAAATAGCGCACTGGCTGGCCCGAGACTGGAACCCTTGGTTTGCGGGCAAGTTGCTCTACCAACCGTGCTACAGCCTGTGGCAAGGGACCTGTGGTTAAGGGAAGAATTGTATTACTGTGTTCATTTATTTATCTATTTATTATTTTCTTCAGTGTTCTCCCAAGATCTCCATCAAGCTTTAATAATACCCCCAAGACCCCCATAAAGTTGTACATGTTTCAGTAAAAAAATATTCCGGCCAAAGACCGGTTCCTCCTAATTTGCAGGCTTGCTATCAGGAGAAAATCGTCCCCTAAATGGCACGAAAGGTCTGAAAATCGCCGAACTAATGAAGCGAATGTCTTAAGATTTTAAAACTAATGAAGCGAACGTCTTAAGATCTCAAAACTAACGGGGTAAACCATTAGAGCTTCTGAGAAGGGGGTCCATCAATAAGCAAACAAACGTCCCCTTAACATAAGTTGGTTTTGGAAACTATATATTTTTAACCTGGCGAATTCGGACGTGCTTATTTCAAGCCGATTATCTGATGTTACTGTGTAATACATTAATTTCTTGTAATTGTTTTTTAAAATAAATTATGTTAACCGGGCACAATATTATCATCAACCAATCAGTTTTCAAGTCTAAAGCGACCAAGTGCAAATTCGCCAAGTTAAAGTAAATATACTGTATAAGACAGCTGTTATGTGGAAATAACCAGCTCTTCTACGGCATTATCACCTCCAGGGACCATATTATGAGATAGGTGAGTACAATGCTCCCAACTGCAGGGCCGTATATCCTTACTGGCGCTTCGGGATGTAATGTCAACCCCTTTAACCCTTTCAGTAGCGGTCAAGTCTTTTAGTATTTGATTTCAGCTACATTTATACGATTTTAAAAAGCTTAGGACAGATATATGGTAGCTAAAAGGAATAATTGAGATAGTCTGTAACCATCGAATTGGTAGAGGTCCTTCCTAACCTTATTAAGATCGTCTAATTTCAGCTACATTTATCCGATTTTATAACGCTTAGGAAAGATATATGGAAGCTAAAATGATTAATAGAGATAGTCTGTAGCCATTGAACTGGTAGACGTCCTTCCTAACCTTATTAAGATCGTCTACTAGTTGCCAGAATATAATGCAAAGGATGTCACCGGTACTATATGGGTTAAGGTGATAATGATGGCAGGTGTAACTGGTCACTGATTAGATTATACAGATTGACTTAAGGGAACCCACCTAGTTTTTTTTCTCTTTCTCTCCCTCTTTCGTTGGTTTGTATCCATTCGGCCCCATTCAACCTACTGTTTTAAGACGTTTACCCCCATCCAGGTGTCAATATTTTTTCTGGCGAGCGGTAGCGAGCCAGCATGTATATATATTTTTGGTTTGACAGCAAGCTAAATTTGTAAATTTTTCGATAGAAAAATGTCTCCGGCGAAGTCGGATTTCTCCATACAATGCTGGCTCGCTTTCGCTCGCCAGGAAGAAATTGACACCTGGATGGGGATAAACGTCTTAAAACAGTTGGCTAAATGGGGCCGAATGGATACAAGCCAGGGAAAGAGAGAAGGGAGAAAGATAAAACAAAAGCCGGCGACCCCCATTAATTTGTGTTTGCTAGTACTCCATTGACTCCTATGTATCATTCCCAACAGGTGACCGTAATCCAGCTGGAGCTCAAAGAGAAGAAAAAGAAAAACAACAAAGACAAGAGATCCCGAGTGGAGTCCAGAAAAAAAGATAACGATAAAAAGAAACTAAAATCGGCCAGGAGATGTAATGGATTTATCATCAACCCATACTTCGTTATTACCACCACCTCCTGTTGCAGCTACTGTGTGTTAGTACTGTGTGTTAGTAGTACAAAGGAGTACAAAAGAGTACAAAGGAAATCAAACAACAAATTCATGATTTACACACACACACACACACACACGCGATGGCAGACAGAAAGACAGATACACACAGGCAGACAGAAAGACAGACAAACAAACACACTCAGGGGCAGAAAAAACACACACACAGACAGAAATACAAATCACACACACAGACAGAAATACAAATCACACACACAGACAGAAAGTCAGGCACACACAGACAGACAGACTCACACAGGCAGATAAACAGACAGAAAGACATACACACAAACAAACAGAAGGCACACACATACAGTCAGACAGACAGATAAACAAACACACATACACACATATAACTAATAGACTTCATTTCACTCTATACATTGCAAGTCACGCCATCATTAGCTTGAAGGAGGGAGTGGGGGTCGTTTATTAACATAAATGACTTTGTTTTAGTCGAGTGTGTAAACTAACAATACAGTGCTTAAAAGTAACAAAAACAACGATGATAAGATTATTATTAATAATAATAATAATAATAATAATAATAAGCAATAATACTAATACTAATATTAATAATAATAGTAATACGCGCATGTAAATGAATGATAGAAAGGTAAATCACCATCAATATAACCATTGATATAATATACCTTTTTAGAACATTTTTTATACCCTTGATATTTTTGTTTAGAGTGTGCATGTTAAGCATCTGTATGACTCCAATTTACCATGTGTAAATCTATTTTCAGTGACATCTGGAACAAACAGAAAAAAAGCAGCAAAGTAAAACGAGAAACAAACGTAAATTATTTGGGTATTTGGAGGAGAGAAAACGAGTCCCGAAGAGAGAGATGGAGAAGGAACTCGGCTGAAGAGAAAGAAACTATCAAAGTAAGAACAAAAATGATGGAGAAAAAGAAAACGGGGAAGAAGGCAAACAAGAAGAATAACCAAATGGAGAAGCTAAAGAAAAAGCGCCCAACTTCGAAAAAATCCCGCAAGAACAAACTTGGAAAACAAAAAACGAAGCAAACTGCCAAGGAAAGAAAACTGGCGAAGAAAATCAGAAAGGGAAAACTGAAAAAGAAGAATGACAAAAATGGCAAGAAAAGAGAGGGAAAAACAATAGGGAAAACAAAGAAGAAAAACAAAGCCAGAGGGAAGCTGATAAACAGAAAAGGTCCAAAGAACGCTAGTAAGAACGCCAAGGAAAACAGTAAGAAACAAAAGACCCAGAGAATCAACAACAGCAAGAAAACCATGGGGAAGAAGGTTACATCACTTAAAGGTAAAACCAACCGTAAAACATTGAGAGGAAAACAAAAGACAAAGTCAAAAGCGGACAAGGAGAAGCCAAAGAAAACAATCAATGAAGGAAACTCGAAACAGAAATCCCGGATCCAAACCAAGAAGAAGGCGAAAAAGACCACATTCAAGAAGCCCAAATTAAGTGATGTGAGGCTAGTCATTGGGGAAGCTAAAATAAAAACGAAATTGAAAAATCTAAAGACGGTTACCCCTTTTAAGGTCCATATCCAACAGGACTGCTACGAGAAGAAGCTTCGTTCGGAGAGTGAGGGTAAGTTGACCAAATGAATAGTCTGTTATGTGCACTGTAAATTAATATGGATATGAAAAGGCCAATAAGATCGTCCATATAGTAATACCCTCATAAAGGTATATTGGTATACATAAACCTATCTTACGTGAAAATAGAAAGGTAAGTGACTAATAATATATCCAATGACTTTCTATATCTTTTCTATACCTCTGATTATTAAGTGTATAGTTTTGTTATACTATGCCATGCTAAGGAGGTATCACATGAAGACTTATCGTCAGTATTTGATGATCATTATTTACGGCAACCTTTTTGTGATCTTTTGTTTTGATAATGGAATCTAAATTGAAGATACATTAATAACAGTAGTTCGTTATTTTACGGAAACAGGACTGGCAGCATTATTGCCAACATAATACAGTAATTTTAACAGTCATACACTTACCTCTCTATTAACATTACGTGTTTTTACTGTCTTATTACCGTAATTTAGACGCATAATACAGGCAAGAAGTTGTAATATTGAATAAGGTTTCTGAACGACATAATTTACGGTCTCTTACTCTTAATTTTATAGATATTTTTGACAGTGAAGATTATTTTAGAGTTCTTACACAATTTTAACTTAGAAACTACCAGCCCAAAATTGCCGAAAGAAATTGCAGGGAAAAATGGAGTTGTGGTGCCGGCTTTACACTATGATAGGGTAGTCTACCCAACTAGTACGCAGTGATACGGACAGTACTGTACGCGATATTGATAATGAGCACCCACATAATTTGACCACCACATACTAATTTGACCACCACATACTAATCTGACCACCACATACTAATCTGACCACCACATACTAATTTGACCACTACATACTATTTTGACCACCACATACTAATTTGACCACCACATACTAATTTGACCACCACATACTAAATTGACCACCACATACTAATTTGACCACCACATACTAATTTGACCACCACATACTAATCTGACCACCACATACTAATCTGACCACCACATACTAATTTGACCACCACATACTAATCTGACCACCGCATACTAATCTGACCACCACATACTAATCTGACCACCGCATACTAATCTGACCACCACATACTAATTTGACCACCACATACTAATTTGACCACCACATACTAATCTGACCACCGCATACTAATCTGACCACCACATACTAATTTGACCACCACATACTAATCTGACCACCACATACTAATTTGACCACCACATACTAATTTGACCACCACATACTAACTTGACAAATAGCGTACTAATTTGACTACTGCATACTATTTTGACCACCACATACTAATTTGACCACCACACTAATTTGACCACCACATACTAATCTGACCACCACATACTAATTTGACCACCACATACTAACTTGACAAATAGCGTACTAATTTGACTACTGCATACTATTTTGACCACCACATACTAATTTGACCACCACACTAATTTGACCACCACATACTAAACTGACCACCACACTAATTTGACGACCACATACTAATCTGACCACCGCATACTAATTTGACCACCACATGCTAATTTGACAAATAGCGTACTAATTTGACTACTGCATACTATTTTGACCACCACATACTAATTTGGCTACCGCAAATTAATCTGACCAGCACATACAAATTTGACCAGCACATACTACCATAACTACCGCACACCAATTTGACCACCACATACTAACATACCAACAGCATAATTATGAAATTAACCCCCATGTACAATCGGCAGCAAAAATTCTGTCGCCTCTCCTGACTCAGTGTGACCCGCAATATTCATAGACTAAACATTATTAGGCGTAGAAAAGTGCATATTTCTACCACCAGATGGCAAGGTGTGTGGTTGTGAGGGCAGATAGGAGGGGGTTAGAGCTGTTAGGCAGGGTAGGGGACAGGACTTTTGCCTAGGATAGTATCAATAATCAAGTCTACCAATAATTTCCCAGAAGAGAAGAAGGTGTCGTGGAAGATTGAGTGTCCCGTCTTGCTGCAGCTAGAACAGAAGCTGGAGTTCAGCAGCTCGATACAGGCCATCTGTCTGCCCACCTTCACACCCTTCGACTTCTCTAAACTACTCACCGGATCTGTCAGCTACGGCGCCAGCACGTACACCAAGCCAAGTGGGTGTCCAAGGGTTCTGTTCTTGGTGTTTAGTCTTCTGTCTCAAACTTATGAATTATGTAGTTATCAATGTCTGTCTGTCTGTCTGTCTGTCTGTCTGTCTGTCTGTCTGTCTGTCTGTCTCTCTGTGTCTCTCTGTGTCTCTCTCTCTCTCTCTCTCTCTCTCTCTCTCTCTCTCTCTCTCTTTCCTTTAACCCAGCGCAGATTAAGAGGCGACTTAATTCAAGTGTTCAAAATCATCAAAGGCATCGACAATATGAACTGTAGTAAGCACTTCACTATCGACCAATCTAATTACACGCGGGGAAACGGTTGCAAAATTATTGGTAAATTTTTTAACTCGCACGAATCTAAGAATTTCTTCTTCAATCGAGTTGTCAACTTGTGGAATGGGCTTCCCCGAGACGTTATAGACTGCAGCACCGTTGATTCATTTAAATTCCGCCTAGACAAATATCTCGCATCAAACCCGCGACTGACTGCGTTTGTAAATGAATAACTTTATCCTCCCCTCAGTTACTAACCCATATGTCCCCTACTAATTTCCTAGTCCTGCCACGTTAGTGGCAGGGCAGTAGTTCCCTTTCCAATGTTCCCTTACCCACTCTAAACCACTGTTTGGACACTTGATCCTCAGTGTTTTGGAGGACAAGCAACCTAGAAGGGTCACTAGACCTGTTGTTGCTTGATTTCCTTTGTACTCCTTTGTACTCTCTCTCTCTCTCCTGTCAATCTTCACACCCTTCGACTTTGCGGAGTTGCTCAGCTTATATGTCGGCTACAGCTCCACAAAGTCTGCGCTTCTTCTTTTAGTGCTTAGTATTTCTGTCTCAAACAAAATATGTACAGTTGGGAGTATATAGATAGAGTTACACCAATTAAAATGTTGAAACCTTTAAGAGGGGGGGGGGGGGGGATGGGCGTATTTATTTACTCATATATATATATATATATATATATATATGATACTCAGATCCCCTTTAACCCTCCTGGCCCGGGCAGGCTCTCAAAATGACAGTGTGGGCTACCCGGGCGATCTGGCCGAAAAACGTCTAGGACTAGGCTACCGTATTTTTGTTTAGTTTAACTGCTAGAAATTTCCCACGCATCTATAAATGTAGTGCGGTTTCCAATCTGTAGACTGGCGTTGAGTAGAGCTCTCTATGTCAACTGGTTCAGTTGTGATGACGATTCCAGTGGAGAGCACTTGCAGGCGATGTTAGCAATATGACGATCTTTTCACTACTGAAACAACGACATACAGACATACAATAACAAACGAGTCTTCTCTTTCTTGTTTTCGGAGGTGCGGTGACGTAACGATCGGCTTTGTTTACATGCGTCGGACACACAGCGTTCAGACCAAGCTGAATAGGCTTTCAAGCTTACAGATTTTAAAATGACACCCGGGCACCTGCCCTTAATTCGTGGTGTCATTTTAAAATGACAACTGGGCCAGGAGGGTTAAAATAAGAGACGGCACCAAGACCCCCTCTAAGCTAAAGAACACCACCCAGACCTCCTTCAATCTATAACAAAACTGCCACCCAAACCCCTTTCAAACTATCAAAGACACCACTCAAACTTTCATCTTCTCTCAATATTCTTGGTGTCTCTTTTTCTTCTGCTCTCACTTGGAAAGACCATATTACCAGTCTTGCTAAGGCAGCCTCCCAGAAGCTGGGTGTGCTCAACCGCCTCAAGGGGTTCTTTACCCCTGCACAGCTTCTTGCTTTGTACAGGGGCACAGTGCGTCCTTGTATTGAGTATTGTTCACATGTGTGGGGAGGATCCTCTCACACCGCACTCATAGACAAAGTAGAAAGGAAGGCTTTTCGTATCATTAACTCCCGTCCACTCACCAACTCTCTGCAATCTCTCTCTCTTCGCCGCAATGTTGCATCTCTCTCGCTATTCTATCACTACTACAGTGTACGTCGTACGTAGTCTACGTAGGGTACGTGGTACCCGTCTTGCAACACAATCCCACTCCTATGTGCAGCTCTCCAATCCAAGGGTGAAATGTTACTCTCAGTCTTTCTTCATTCAACAGATGAGCTCTGGAACTCTCTCCCAGAATCAGTCTTTCCCTCTTCCGATGACTTAAATTGCTTCAAACTCCGTGTGTCCAGGCATTTTGGCTCGAATGTCCCTTTATTTTGGACCTGTCACTCATTCAACTATGGGGGAGGCACTCGCTACAGGGAATTCTGCCTTTTGTCTCCCTTACTCACATAGATAAAAAAACACTTCAAACTAAACCACTCCACCCAGACCCCCTTCGAGCTATAAACAACACCACCTAGACCACCTTTATAAACAACACCACCTAGACCACCTTTATAAACAACACCACCTAGACCACCTTTATAAACAACACCACCTAGACCACCTTTATAAACAACACCACCTAGACCACTTTTATAAACAACACCACCTAGACCACCTTTATAAACAACACCACCTAGACCACCTTTATAAACAACACCACCTAGACCACCTTTATAAACAACACCACCTAGACCACCTTTATAAACAACACCACCTAGACCACCTTTATAAACAACACCACCTAGACCACCTTTATAAACAACACCACCTAGACCACCTTTATAAACAACACCACCTAGACCACCTTTATAAACAACACCACCTAGACCACCTTTATAAACAACACCACCTAGACCACCTTTATAAACAACACCACCTAGACCACCTTTATAAACAACACCACCTAGACCACCTTTATAAACAACACCACCTAGACCACCTTTATAAACAACACCAGCTAGACCACCTTTATAAACAACACCACCTAGACCACCTTTATAAACAACACCACCTAGACCACCTTTACACTAATAAAAACCACCAAGACTCCATTCCAACTAATTATGTGCATTGTTCGATAGCAACTTGTCCCAGCCGAAGCGTTATATAATTGCCAAACTACTGAGGTGAAACATCTTGATATCGCCATAATAAACAGTATAATGGTCTCTCTCTCCTTCCACAGAGGATGCTAAACCCTCCAAGAAGCCCCTGGTAATCACCAGCCAGCGAGAACTATCCTACGATTTATGTAGCATCAAACTGGGGAAGACCGTGGATCAATCTATGACTTGTAGCCAGAAGGACACGGGCACCGGCATGTGTTATGTAAGTTGTAGAAGGCTATAATAACAATATACAAATAGCTATAATATGGGTACACAAAAGGCTATAATAAGGGTATACAAAAGGCTATAATATGGGTGTGTCTCAAATCGTTGGGTATACTAAGAGTGATTTACGGGGCAGACACTGATACCTGGCGATTTCTGCAGCGCTAAACTGGAGAATACCGTAGAAGATTCTATGTTTTGCAGCCAGAGGGAACGGGTATAAGCATGTGATAAGGAAGTGGTATAAGGGCGCAAAATGGGTATCATAAGGGTATAACAAATGGTTGGGTATATTGAGAGTGACTTACGAGGCCGATAACGATACGTAGCATGTGTTAGTGTAAGTTGTATAAGGGCATACAAAGGGTATCATCATAATATATAGTTGGGTATAGATTGACACTGATTTACACTGTTTAAGGGGGAACGCCGATTTTTTTTTATCTTTCTCTCTTTTTCTCTCTTTCCCTGGCTTGTTTCCATTCGGCCCCATTCAGCCAACTGTTTTATGACGTTTATCCCCATCCAGGTGTCGATTTCTTATCGCGAGCCAGCATTGTATGGAGAAATCCGGCTTCGCCGGAGAAATTTTTCTATCAAAAAATGTACAAATTCTGCTTGCTGTCAAAACAAAATAATATATGCTGGCTCGCTACCGCTCGTCAGGAAAATATTGACACCTGGATGGGGGTAAACGTCTTAAAACAGTTGGCTGAATGGGGCCGAATAGATACAAGCCAAAGAGAGAGGGAGAGAAAGAAAAAAGCGAGGTGGGCTCCCTTAATATATCCGTAAACTGAACAGCACTGATAGAGCATACCACTATCGTAAACAGCATTCAATATTACGGTGTTTCAGCTGTATTTTACCTTAATTTATGGCACAAGGACCAGAAATAATTTGTAATATTGACGCTTTTAAGGGGAGAAGTTATTGCATTTAATTAAATATTGTTAGTATATATTTTTTTAGTTTCCTCCCTATACCTCCATTAAGCTTACAAAATTAGCCCTAAGCCCACTTTCAAGATAGATTTCTGCATTTTCGGTAGAAAAATACCCCGGCCGAAGGCCACTTCCGGGAAAAATAGACATCTAAAATGCAGGTCTTAAAATTGACAAAGAAATGGGGTTAAAGGTCCGATTGTATTGGGGAGATTGTAGACAGACACACACATTTTTGTTTTCGGTTAGGCTATCACCCCTGATATCCTATTTCTGCGTATTTCAGCATATTTGTTTTCGGTTGAAGTGATTGAAGTGTTTTTAAAGTGAGTGAAGTGTTGTAAAGTGAGTGAATTGTTTTTTAAGTGAGTGAAGTGATCTGAAGAAAGTGACTGTCACCATGCCTCGCGCTTGTGCGAACTGCGCCGGTAGGTTTGGTGAGTCCATGTTTGCTACTATCGATCTTCAAGTCTGCCGGCTCTGCCAGCAACGAGAGAATTTTACAGTGAAATTAGATGAAGCCTACAACAAGATCAACGTCCTCACCATGAAGCTGGAATCACTCCAAGAGTTTGTAACACTCAACGTTGGAGTGCCACAAACTTCAATTGTCACCGCAACTCCAGCAGCCACCAACGCCCCCACGTCAACTGCCAACAATTCAACGCCTACAGTAGCCATTTCAGCTGATGTTCGGATACTCAAGATACAAATAGCGACTCTCTTCCCCCTCAAGAGACAGCTTCCGTGTCGTGAGGAACAACGTTTGCTCCAAGACCAGGAAACACAGACCGTGTACGGAGTGTCAAAACCGTTTGCAGATACTCGCAGACTCAGATGACGAAGAGGAAATAGAAGAAGGAGGAGACTCGATGATACGTGGTCAGCTCACAGAGTTTTTGCGCCAGGCACCTAAGACCAGGAAGCGTTTTTTGTATCCCTGGTGGTGTGTGGATGACGTAGTTGCAGCAGTTGACGAAGTATCAAAGCTGGCCCCTGCAAATACAATGTACCGTCATCCACGTTGGATCCAACGATATACAGCGAACCCCCCGGTCGGAAGATTTGCTTTTAAAGTACCAGCAGCTGATCAAGTCGTTTAAGGAGAAGTCATCAAGGATCATCGTCTCAGGAATCGTCCCCCGGCTCGGTGTAGAGAGCCGATTTTACAACATAGCCACCACACAAATCGTTGTCTAGCAACCTCTGCAGGAAGGAGAACGTGGATTCGTCGACACCTGGGACAATTTTCTACTACGATGACTCTTTTGTTTTCGGATGATGGAGTTCATCTGAACCAGGTGGGAGCAGCGCGTTTTGGGCGTCTTCTCACGATGCGGTGAAGGATTTTCGGAGAAGAATCGACTCAGACCAGGACAACTAGGAAAGAGGACCGAAGACAGCGAGGACGGCAATCTACAAAGGAATTAAATACTAATCCGTCAAGGACCGCGAATTTGGATAAAGCTCCACCAACACGACCCAAATTCAAAACCGTCAGGGATAACGACCGAGGACCGAGGACAGCCATGAATGTAAATGTAGATCCACCAGAACCAACACAGAAAAAATTCGATGAAAGAACGAGCTGCGAGTTCTAAAACCGCAACTTTAAAGGTTTTCTATGCAAACGCTCGTAGCATACGCAATAAATTTTCAGATTTAGAGGAACTAGTGTTTACAGAAAATTATGATGTGATTGGCATAACAGAATCTTGGCTCAATACACAAGATAGAGACTTTAGCAGAGTATTCACTTCCCGGTTATGTAATGTTTGAGAACAGCCGAATAAATAAAAATGGAGGTGGCGTTTTATTTTATATATATCAAGAAAGTCTAACCCGACCCTCGTGTCAAAACCTCAATTGTGAACGTCGACACTCTTTTGTGCTAATTAAGAATAATAAAGGTACAAAAATAATACTTGCGTTAATATACAGACCTCCAGCTCAATCAGTGCAAACTGACCGAGAATTTACGAACAAATTGCAGATGTAAGTAAACTCACAAGATACCGTAATTTTTGGCGACTTGTGAATTTACCTGTGACCAAGTGGGGCGATACTCTTACTTCACACTCCGGACATGACTTGTATACGAACTTGCAAGAGAGTTCGCTTTATCAATTTGTTCGAATGCCGACCCGTGGGAATAACGTTTTCTTGACATTGTACTTGCAACAAAAGAAAGGAATTGATAGAGATTTGAATGTTGGTGATGAATTCAGTAACAGCGACCATCGTACGATAACTTTCACTTTAAAGTTTACTAGTAACGAACCAAATAGTAGCATCGAAAAAGTCCCTAATTTCAAGAAAGCAAACTTCCATAAACTTAGAGCTATGTTTAAAGAAACTGACTGGAGCTTTTTAATTAACAATAACGACATAAATACATCTTGGAAGTTATTCGAAACCACTTACCTAAACGCAGTGCAAGACTGCATACCATCGAAAATACGGCGTCCAGGCCATAATAATAAGCCCAAATGGTGGAATAAAGATATTTCAAACTGCCTGCTTGCTAAAAAAATGTCTAATGATAGATTAAAATCCTCACAAAATGACGAAGAACGGGTGAAATTTGTAGAGCTACGACGCAAAGCCAAAAAGTTAATTAAGCATAGTAAAAAGACCTTAGAGTTACATATTGCGAATCAAAGTCAAACAAACCCGAAAGAATTCTATAGTTATATCAAAAGAAAAAAGTAGTTACTTCAACTGTTGGACCGTTAGTCGATGAAAAAGGAGAATACACCAAAGACGAAGTACAAATGAGTAATGCCCTCAATACCTTCTTTGCATCAGTTTTTTTACAACAGAGACCTCAGTGATATCCCTACACCATCGCCGATTCAGATTGATAATTCAGATGTTCTAAGCAATATCAACCGTTTACAGAGAGAGAAGTATTGAATTGTTTAGATAAACTCAAGGTAAATAAAACGCCAGGACCTGATATACAATCTCGCCTAGAGTTTCTAAAGGAAGCTAAGAATGAGCTCCCCAAACCACTGACATTACTATTCAATAAATCCTTGCAGTCTGGAACTATGCCTGATCAGTGGAGCTAGCCAACGTAACACGATATTCAAAAAAGGCAGCAAATCCCTACCCAGTAACTATCGTCCAATTAGCTTAACCTCAGTTGTATGTAAAATGCTAGAAACGGTCCCATACGAGACAGACTCGTAAATCACTTGGAGGAAAATAACATACTTAAAGATACTCAACACGGCTTTCGTAAAAAAACGTTCCTGTTTAACAAACCTCTTAGACTTCTTCCCACGATATCCTAACCTCTACGATGAGAGTAAAGCTGTAGATATTATATACCTTGATTTTCAAAGGCCTTTGACAAAGTTCCCCACAAACGTTTACTGCTAAAAACTAAAAGCGCATGGAATACAAGACGGTGTGTTGAAATGGATAGAAAATTGGCTCAGCAACAGAAAGCAAGGGTAGTCATAAACGGTAAGGCATCTAAAAAATTGGACCAATGTAAGTCGCGGGGTACCCCAGGGATCGGTACTAGGACACCAATTCTCTTTCTAATTTACATCAACGACATAGATGAGGGTCTCACCTGCACATCTCAAAATTTGCTGACGATACAAAAATGCAAATAGCGTACTCTCAAAAGAACAAGTTGACGATATGCAACACAATCTAGATAAATTGTCATGTTGGGCCGCAAATTTTGGCAAATGAGTTCAATGCGGATAAATGTAAGTACTACATATCGGATACCTAAATGAGAAAGCAAACTATTCGATGAATGGCACTCAGCTTAAGAATGTAACAGAGAAACTGATCTGGGAGTAACAATATCGAGTAACCTAAAACCGAGTCAACAATGTTCAGAAGTTGTTAAGAAGGCAAACAAAATAATTGGCTTTTATAGCAGGGGTCATTTGAGCATAAATCCAAAGAAGTTATCCTAACCCTTTACAATTCCTTAGTCCCCGCCCTCTTCTGGAATACTGCGTTCAATCCTGGTGCCCTTATTACCAAAAAGATATAAACAAGCTAGAACGAGTTCAAACGTAGAGTTACCAAAATGATACCTAGCCTAAGGAACAACCATACGAAGAGCGTCTTAGAGAATTAATCTATTCCTTTAACCCAGCGCAGATTAAGAGGCGACTTAATTCAAGTGTTCAAAATCATCAAAGGCATCGTGACAATATGAACTGTAGTAAGTACTTCACTATCGACCAATCTAATTACACGCGGAGAAACGGTTGCAAAATTATTGGTAAATCTTTTAACCTCGCACGAATCTAAGAAGTTCTTCTTCAATCGAGTTGTCAACTTGTGGAATGGGCTTCCCCGAGACGTTTATAGACTGCAAGCACCGTTGATTCATTTAAATTCCGCCTAGACAAATATCTCGCATCAAACCCGCGGACTGACTGCGTTTGTAAATGAATAACTTTATCCTCCCCTCAGTTACTAACCCATATGTCCCCTACTAACTTCCTAGTCCTGCCACGTTAGTGGCAGGGCAGTAGTTCCCTTTCCAATGTTCCCTTACCCACTCTAAACCACTGTTTGGACACTTGATCCTCAGTGTTTTGGAGGACAAGCAACCTAGAAGGGTCACTAGATCTGTTGTTGCTTGATTTCCTTTGTACTCCTTTGTACTCCTTTATACACACACAGACACACACATACACACACAGACACACACATACACACACAGACACACACATACACACACACAAAACGCCAAACTAATGGGACGAACGTCTTAAAATGTCAAAACGAATGGGGCTAAAAATGAGGGAGAAGGGGGTCCAGAAAAAAAACTACTTTAATTTTATGAGCGTTGAAACTACGGTATTGTACTGCCTGTCCTGTGTGACCTGAAGGGGGTAGTGCTTATTTGTTAGTCTATATATTTATTTGTATATCTATTTTAGTTTCCTCGCTAGCCCTCCTAAGCTTAAAATAAAAACACCCCCTTAACCCTCTTTCAAGATAAATTTGTAAATTTTTCGGTAGAAAAATTTCCCGCCCGAAGGCCGATTCCTTCTAGAATTCCTGGCTCGTCATCACTCGCCAGGAAAAAAATCGACACCTAAATGGCACGATAGGCCTTAATATTGACAAAGAAATGAGGCGAAAGGTCTCAAAATTGCCAAACTAACGGAACGAACGTCTACAAATCTCAACACTAATATGCTAAACATGAGGGAGAAGGGGGTCCAGGAAAAGCGACTACCTCCCCCTTATTACCAAGGGAATATTGTTATCAGTGAACAGGACCACTCCACCGATAGTTCTCAACCAGTGCCAATTGACCACTTGCGATTTTCAGGCTATAAGGAAGTTGGAGCAGTAGACAATGATATTTTACAGAATTTACAGCTAAAATACGGTCGTGGTACATTTATAAATACATAAAACCCAATTCAACATACCATTTATCCATCAGAAACGTACATTATTATTGCATTTCTGTTTAATATCGATTTTCACGGCTCCAACTTCCTTATAGCCTGAAACTCGCAAGTGGTCAATTCAGTCAAGCCTGTTGCATTAGGTTCGGTGAAGGCAAGTTAGCTGTCGCAGTATTTGAGGATGCATTATGTACTCCTGGGTGTGTGAATTTGTGTATTGTTTTTGTGTTGAGTTGTCCCTGTTCGGGCTCTGTCTCGAGTCGGCCACTCCTAGCTTAACTAAAACAATAATACAAAATACAAAAATACAAATAAAATAAAACGAGTATATAGATAGATAGATTATTTACACCATGCTCTGGTTATCATTAGACGATGCATGCAATTCATGAAGGATCTCTAGAAATCAAAGGGTAAAAAAACTATCCCAGTTAACTCTCCAACAATTTCTTCCTAAGCTGAATAATATCGTCTGCTAATAGCCAGAATGAGCTGTTTAAACGCGTTGTAATACTAAAGAGGTGAGGATAAGGCTAAATCTTTGTGTTGGCTTAGTTGGCTCTGGTTTAGTTGGCACAGGTTGGTGTATGGCATTTGTCTGTAAACAACGAAAATAAGGTAAAATAGAAGAGAGCAAAGCGTATTTTGTTCTATGTACTGTATTTTGTGATATATATAAATATACATATATATATACATATATATATATATATATATATATATATATATATATATATATATATATATATATATATATATCATGTTATGGTATACTTTTGCTATTACACTTCTTGAGGGATTTTTTTCTGGACCCCTTTCTCCCTCATGTTTAGCCCCATTGCTTTTGAGATTTTAAGACAGTCGCCCCATTAGTTTGGCGATGTTAAGAACTTTCGCCCCATATCCGTCAATTTTAAGACCTTTCATGTAATTTAGGTGTCGATTTTATCCTGGCGAGCGATAGCGAGCCTGTAATTCAAGAGGAACCGGCTTTCAGCCGGGACATTTTTCTACCGAAAAATGTACAAATTTATCTTGAAAGGGGCTCAAGGGGGTGTAATCTTAACCTTGATGGATATCTAGAGACCAAAGTAAAAACCTCCCCTTAATGTGTAATGTATGATACACTCTTGATTTAAATGCTGTGTGATGTACTATATAAGAACATAAGAAAATGGGAGTCTGCAGAAAGCCGATTGGCCTAAGCAAGGCAGATCCCTGAAATATATCCCTATATACCTTTGATAATATCATATTTGTATTTACTTACTTATTCATTTCATGTGTGTTTTATTGTACTGTTCAGATGGATGAGGGCGCTCCCTTCTTGGTGTACTCCCAACCCGGCAATGGTCAGCCCGCCTACATCAGTGCCTACGGTCTTCTGGTACGTTAAATCAGGCACTGTACACATATATGGATGCTAAAATGGGAAGGGTAGCCATAATATAACACCCTTATAAAGGTATATTGCTATACACCCATCTAATTAAAGGATAGGAAGTTTATTACCCAGACCCCCATTAAGGTAAAACAACGTCCCCCAAACCCCCTTCAAGTAGATTTTGTACAATTTTCGGTAGAAACTGGTTTCGGCCTAAGGCTGAATTCTCCCTAATTGAAAGCAAAAATCGACATCTAACTGGTGCGAAACTTCCTATGATCGCCAAAGTAATGGACACTAATGACACGAACATTTTTAATATCGACACAAAAATGGGACGAAAGGTCTTAAAATCGCCAAACTAATGGACCGAACGTTTTAAAATCGGAAAACTATTGTGGATAAACACGAGGAAGAAGGGGGACCAGGAGAACGACCCATCTGCCCTTAAGGTCTTCTGATAGGTTACCAATGTTTGCCGGACAACTCAACCAAAACGCCATTCCAGTCACAAGCTCTCAACCAGGGACACATTAAGGGCATTTATGGGGGTAGTGGCTATATTCTGGTCTATTTATCTATATATGTAATCATTTTTTGTTTTGTTTCCTAGCTAGACTTCCATCAAACTCCGAAAAACACTCCCTAGATCCCCTTTCAAGATAAATGTGTACGTTTTTCGGTCGAAACATTTTCCGGCCCATAGCCGGATCCTCACTATCGCTCGCCAGGAAAACATCGACTCCTAAATAGCACGAAAGGTCTTAATATTGACAAAGAAATGGAGCGAAAGGTCTCAAAATCGCCAAACTAATCGAACAAACGTCAACAAATCTGAAAACTAATGGGGCTAAACATGAGGGAGAAGGGGGGCCAGAAAAACGAACCATATCTCTTAAACCAGTGACAATTACAAGTCCAAATATCATAACTTACCCTAACCTAACCTAACCTAAAAGTACTGGTTGAAAGGTTCTGATGAAAATGGCTTACAGATCGCTTTGCCCGGTCACTGTATTGGTGGTGTAATGGTTTAGATACTTATGTTCTGGGTGTGGTGTCCCGAGTTCGAATCCCGGGAGGGCCATATGCTTTCATTAGTTTATTCAAGTACATTGGGATTTGTATTTGATATTAATGTTAAGAACGGGGTGTTACTTATAAGCTGCAAACAATTAGGGGTATCAAAAGGGCAAATGGGAATGAGGTGAAGAGACTTTTAATCGCCAACCTAATTAGGAGAAACGTCCTAAACTCTCCAAACTAATGGAGTGAAACAGGGGGTTTAAAATAATAAGCCTGGATCAGGTAGGATTAAGGGGGTACTACTCGCATTTTCTGGACCCCCCTCTGCCTCATGTTTAGCAGATTAGTTTTGAGGTTTTCAGACGCTCGTTCCGTTAGTTTGGCGATTTTGAGACCTTTCGCCTTATTTTTTGTTGTCAATATTTAGACCTGTCGTGCCCTTTAAGTGTCTATTTTTTCCTGGCGAGCGAAAGCGATCCTCTAAGTTTAGAAGGAACCAGGGACATTTTTCTACCGAAAAATGTACAAATTTATCTTGAAAGGGGGTTTAGGGGGCGTTTCTCTAAGCTTGATGGAGGTCTAGCGAAGAAACTAAAACATAAATTTATAAATAAATTTATGGACCAAAAACCAAGCACTACTCCCTTAACCCATTCAGTACCAGGGACGTCCTTTTCATCATATTCTGGTAACTATTAGACGATTTTATTCAGCTTAGGAAGGACCTCCAGCAATAATAAGGATGCAAACTATCTCGACCTACCCTTGTAACTACCACAGATCCTTCCTAAGCTGCATAATATCGTCTAAATCTAGCTAGAATACCATATCACACACGTCAATGGTACTCAAAGGGTTAAGTAAGGTCATCTTTCACTTACTTACTTCTAATTTCTGTCTTCTATATAATGCACACTTCTGTTATTTGCATATTATCTCGATTTCTGATAATTGTCTGTTCATCTAATAATTTTTCCCCATTCTAGGCTGCACCTGGGTGTGCCAAACCCCAGCACTCCAAGAAAACAAAGAAACCGAAGAATGAAAAGCTGGAAACCACCGGAGGGAAGAAGAGCCAAACGAAGCAAAGGAAAGGACAGACAAATCTAAAGAAAAACGCGGCACTGAAAAAGAAAAATGGTCAGAAAACAAAGCAGAAGTCTAACAAAACCACAAAGAAAATGGGACAAAAGGGCAAAAAGTCAGGAAAGAAGAGCAGTAAAACAAACAGCGGTAATATGCGAAAGAAGAAGAACAAGAACAATAAGAAGGTCTTGAATGAAAATAAAAGCGGCCGCAGAACCAAACAAAACAAGAAAGCTAACCAGAACGACAGTCCCAATGAAAAGCTGAAGAAAGACAGGAAGAAAACTGCCAAGAAAGACAAATCTCGCAAGAATTCCAATATAACAAAAAAGAAGGGCACTAAGACTCGCAAATCTGGTCAGAACATCAAAAATCTCAAGACACCCAAACCCGACGATGTGGTAAAGGACTCGAAGCACTTGAAGCAGAAGAACACGAAACCCAAAAACTCTAAACTCAAAAAGTTAAAGGAAAAGAGGAAGGAGCGAGCCAAGCGAAATTCGGAACTCAGGATGAAGGAGAAGCACAAAGTAAAAGAAAGAGAGTTGAAGATTGAAAATGTTAATGCTAATCTGATGCACGAGATGAAAACAAATAATTTGAGCGGCCAGGATATTATTGCAAGATCCAAACGCGAAAGCGGGATCAAGTTACAGATGGCAGAGAAAACACCTGCCAAGAAACCTAAGTCAATTACAAATAAGAATATGAAACCCAACCAGCGCAAGCAAGTTAAGAGGGTAAAACAGAAACAGAGAAAGAAGCTGAAGCTTGCACAAAAGAAGAAAATAAAAAAAATAAAGCAAGTGAAAAAATCTAACAAATCTAAGACGAAGCTGAAAAACAAAGGCAAAACAACAAAGACGGTTCAAAACAAGAATAATAGCCAACGCAAAAATTCTAACAAGAAGAAGAAGGGAACAAAGAAGCACAACAATCTAAAGAAGGCCAAATCAAAGAAGAAAGTCAAGAAATCTAATACAAAAAAAGAGGCGTCAGAGGAGAAAAAAGTTGAGAAAAAAGAAAAACTAATTAAAGACAAAAGTCCCGAACTCCAGCCCTCGAACAACAAGCCTGAGGGGAAAGGAATGAAGAAGTCCACCAGAAAGAACGGTAAGAACAAGATTACAGAAAAGCAATCCAAGACATTAACTGGAAAGAAGGGGAAGAATGGCAAAATCAATAATAAAAACAATAGTAAGAATGGTCAACAAGCTAAGAAATTAAGTGGAAAGGGGAAGCGAAAAAATAGCAAAATCAGGAACAAAAAGAATAAGAAGAATGGGCGACAACCCAAGAAACTAACTGGAAAGAAGAGGAAGAAAGTAAAGACAAAGGCCAATAAGAAGGACAACGACAAACAGATCAAGCAATCCACCAAAGGACTCTCCACCGAACGACAGAATAATAGCAAAGACAAGGGTAAAGGCAAGGGCAACCGCAAGGGCAAAGGAAATAACAATAAAAGACAACCCAAGCAGTACAACAAGAACATGTCGACCAAGAAGTGGATCGACGTATGGATCAAGCTCTCGGACTACTTGGGTTGGATCCGCACGGTGGTGTACGAGGAGGAGGGGTCCTCGTCCTTATGCCAGAAATCTACCGGGTCGACATCCCGGATCAACTCCACCCTCCTCACCCTGTGCCCCTGGGGAGACGCTACCCTGCCCAACCCATAGACTACTGCACCGAGGTTCACTGGGAACCCGCAGAGGGCCATGCTTTGGCGGCTCCTTCCCAGACACCCTTCAAGTCCCCACCGGACATCCTTTCAAGCTAAATTTGTATAATTTTTGGTAGAATGATGTCTCGGCCGAAGGCCAGTTTCTTCTATAATGTAGGTTTATTAAATGAAATTTTTGGTAAGAATATACCTTTAGAAAGATAGTAATATGGGCACTTTACTACCCTTATCATAGCCATAATTATGTAAAGTATAATCCATCCAGTGTAGTTTATCTATATTTATAAAATGATTACATTTATAAGTATTGTAGTTTGGGGGAAAAATTATTATTATGAAAATAATTAACTGTTTATCAAAGTAAATTGATTTAAATATAGCAAACAAAAAATATATGATTTTCCTTATTATACCTACTACCATTAATGATTGTACTATCCAAGGCAAATTCACTCATGAATACACTGTAACAAATCAAGAGTATAAAAATGGTATACAAATGATTATCATTGGGTATATTTATAGTAATACTCCTTTCTGTCTTTATATTAGAAGGGTATACTAATACCAAGTTACCTCTATAGAGGTACATCTTATTTAGCCTTTTCGTACAGTGTCCATTATTGACCATACTTCTATAATATTATTAGTTTTACGAAGAATTATTGAACAAAACTATTATTTTTCTAGTAAATGTTAATTCTGATGAAAAGTCTTTACTATCTATATATTTAAAGCATACATTATTATGTAAGTTATTATTATTTAAGTATCTGGGCAGTGTATGGATGAAGAAGTGCGGGAGAGGGTGCAACAGGGGAAGAGGGTTGTAGGAACGTTGAAAGCAGTAACAAGAAATAGAGTGGTCAGTATGGAAGTGAAGAAGTCATTGCATGACAGTGTGGTAATCCCGACACTAACTTACGGAAGCGATGAATGGACGTTCGGGAAGAGACTCAGACCAAGAGTGAGAGCGGTGGAAATGAGTTACTTGAGAAGTGCGTGCGGAGTTACATGGAGGGATAGACAGACGAATGAGGAAGTAAGAAGGAGGTGTGGTGTGGAGGTAGATGTGCTGGAAAGTGTGAAAAGGAACAACTTGAGATGGTTCGGCCATATAGAACGTATTGGAAGCGAGAGAATGACTAAGAGGGTGTATGAGAGCGAGGTGGAAGGACAGAGAGGGAGAGGTAGACGGAAGGAGAGGTGGAAGGAAGGAGTGAGGAAGTGTATGAATGAAGGCGGTGCTGTTTGGGAGGAGGAGCGTCGACTGACTGGGGACAGAGGGGGCGGTTCGTTTGTGGCCACCCCTACGGGGATCACGGCATCAGGCAATAGATAGATAGATAGATTATTATAGAAAGTGGAGTGGAGGAGGGAGAGCGAGACAGTGGAATGAAAGGCACTGATTGATTATATATGTGTGGATGAACGAATTAAGAATTCTGTGCTAGATACTAGGGCATATAGGGATATTGGGGGGTGGGGTTGTCTGACCATTATGTAGTAGTAGCAAAAATTAGGATACAGAAATGGTTGAAAAGAGCTGGAGGGAGGCGGGAGGGAGGTGGAGTGGTGAAGAGGATGGAAAGGTTACAGGAGGAGGAGATCAGGGAAGAGTTCAAGAGAGCAGTAGAAAGATTACTAGGTAGGTTTGACTTGGAGGGTATGGAGGAAGTGGAAGAGATGAGAACAGTGTTTAAGGAAGAGATGTGTGCAGCATGTGAGGAGGTATGTGGAGTTAGGAAAAGAGGGAGGGGAGTAAAGGGTACGGCATGATGGACTGAAGAGGTAAAACTAGCTGTTGAAGACAAGAAGAAAGTGTATAGATAGTGGTTGGGCAGTAGAGAGAATCAAGATGTGGAGAGACAGAAAAGGGAGAGGTACTTGGAGAAAAAGAGGGTGGTGAAGAGAGTAGTGAAAGAAAGTAAGAGAAGAGTAGATGAGTAATTTGGAAGGAACCCAAGTGTAAAATGGAGAGAGTGTAAGAATTTGTTCTGGAAAGAGGTCAAGAAAGTTAGGGAGGGTAGCAAGGGAAGTAATAAGGGTGTGAAAAATAAGAATGGGCGAATGTTAGTCGAGAAGCAAGAGAGAGTCGAGATATGGAGAGAGTACTTCAACGAATTGTTGAACGTAAGGAATGAGGGTTATGGGAGGGAGAAGAGAAAAGTAGTGGAGGAGGAGGTGGGGATCAGTAGGTCAGAAGTGTGTGAAGCCATGAAAAGAGTGAAGATGGGTAGACCATCAGGAATAGATGGAGTGTGTGGGGAAATGCTGAGGTATGGTGGTGAGATAGTGATCAAAGGGTTATTGAAAATGTGTAAACTAGCATGGGAGAAGGGAAGTGCGCCTGATGACTGGAAGACAGGCATATTAGTCCCCCTGTATAAGGGTGAAGGGGGAAAGAGGATTGTGTGGTAACCATCGGGGGATATGTCTGCTAAGTGTAGTAGGAATGATGTACAGTAGGGTAGTGATCGAGAAAGTGAGAGCGAAAATGGAGCAGGGCGGGTTTAGG
This sequence comes from Paralithodes platypus, assembly GCA_032716605.1. Classification (NCBI taxonomy): domain Eukaryota; kingdom Metazoa; phylum Arthropoda; class Malacostraca; order Decapoda; family Lithodidae; genus Paralithodes; species Paralithodes platypus. The sequence goes on along the minus strand of CM064514.1, from coordinate 51,814,366 downwards.
AAGGGAAGAGGATGTGTAGACCAGATTTTTGCCTTGAAATGTGTTGTGGAGAAATATCTGGAGTAGGGACCAAAGTTGTATGCTGCCTTTATGGACTTGGAGTAGGCCTATGACAGAGTTGATAGAGAATGTCTGAGGAAAGTACTGAGAATATACAGAGTAGATGGCAAGTTGCTGAAAGAAGTGAAGAGCATGTATGAGGGTGCAAAGGCATCAGTACTTGTGGAGAATGTGTAAGGGGGGGGGGGGGGGGATTTCGTAGTTTTTTCTTTTCTTTTCTATTATTCCTTGTTGACTTTGCTGTCACCCCCTCCTTATTATTTCAAGTTCATTTTATTATTGTGTAATTCTTACTTAATCAACTGATATGATTAATCCAATGTATTACTCTAGTAGCTTAATGGCCGTTGCATGCAAAGAAATACAGGTGAATGAATGCAAATTGTATAAATTACACAGGAAAAATAAAAATGCAATATACCGTTTGGTATCACTTAGCTATATTAAAACACTGTAAAGGAAAATACCCTTTTCACTGGGATACACAAATCAATAGGATCATTACTGACATAATGAACTTATACGAAAACACTACAATTTAAAAAGGTCGTTTTCCACTTAGTCAACCACGGAATAAATCGGTATTATTGGCCCAATGAACTACTTCTTATCACCACATCAAAGTTAACTAAAAACCTTTAACAGGTGACCCCAAGGCCACTACCCTAGTAAACGCACACTTCAGTCACTAGGTTCATAAGACGTACAACATCTCACAATGGGATGAAGGTTAGCTCAAGACCCAATAACACCAACAACATCCTGTCTCAGTACAGCCACTAGGCCCTGACCACTGGGATGGACACATTGACCTGGTACTTCTCTGGACCTGGGACTTCTCTCCTGACCTGGGACCTGGTATTAACACTACCATTAATAACACTGACAACATTATATATCTTAATTCACATTAACATTACACAAGTGGTCAAATGTATCAATGAAGATATTTAATAACGATTTTATAAATTGTTGGGGTAGATAGATTTTACTTAGTTGACCCTCAAAAATATAATATATACAAAAATGGTTCAAATAGAAAACGGGTTGTATACACACGACTCAGGAATGTAGCTTACAAAAAGTTGAATTTGACATATATAATTGCTATGATAATACTACACTAACATAATACAATTAACATAATTATATAGCTTATACATAATAAGGTTGGCAGGAAAAATAATATGGAGTTTGATATCTAAATTATCAATTATCAGACGGTGTAAATAATTTCACCTTCGATCATGACAAAGGACGTCGTATAATTTCGTAATTAAATATAAGAAACTTGGCTTAAAAATTGTCTCAAAACTAATCTTAAATACTTCACAATTCAACTTACCTTCAACAGAAGGTTTTATCTATACACACAACACAAAAGGAAATTTAAACTGAGTTTAGCCAAATATCTCCCCTCATTGACCCTGGCCCGAGGCTGGCGTCTGAAGGAATGACGCTGGTATCATTAATTGAGTTTAGATGTGAAGTTGGTTGGTGTAAAGAACATAATAATTCTCTACCCTAGGCTGGGGAGGCTCTGTAGGACTCTGGGGTCAACGTCCTTTAATTGACATAACAATAACCTTACCTTGATTAAATGAGCTCCTCAATTTACTTACGATTCTAATAAGGCTTTCAAAGGATACTTGAATTACTTTTATATGATGTAAACAAATTTCAGGCACAAACATGTTAACTATTACGTACAATATCCAAGGTAGGACTATAGTTTTTAAGTTGGAACTAGAACTCATAAATATCGACCTGCCATTAAGACTCTTGAGGTGTCGCTAAGGCCTCAGAATCAGGGTATCACACGAGAGATTATGTACAAACAATTATTAGGCCAAATCCCAGCATTATACTACATTCACAAAGTTAAAGTTATGCTCTATAATTAACTTTATGCACCTGGAAGTGATTGAATGGCCAACACAAATCAATTTCATTCTAATTCCAAAACAACATTGCTCCGATTGTGACACCTCTTTTCTTGACTTGAGAGAGAGAGAGAGAGAGAGAGAGAGAGAGAGAGAGAGAGAGAGAGAGAGAGAGAGAGAGAGAGAGAGAGAGAGACAGAGAGAGAGAGAGAGAGAGAGAGAGAGAGAGAGACTAAAACTTGGAACGGAGGAACTAATGATCAACAACAACCTCAACATCCTTGGAGTACAGTTTGACAGGAAGCTCACCTTTGATAACCACATAAAGGAGTTAGCTCATAAAGTGTCACTTAAAGTAACAGCTCTCCGGCGCATCAAACATCTTCTAGATGCTGAAAGTTTGAAAACACTTTACAAAGCCCAGGTTCGATCACACCTTGAGTACGCTCCCCTTACATGGATGTCGAACCCACGAAGCCACCTCTCTCTACTTGATAAAGTTCAGAGGAGAGCCGAAAGACTCATTACCTCAGTTTGTCAAAGGGAAGAAAGAGTAATGGAATTAGACACCCTGGAACATCGTCGTCAGGTAGCGTCACTAACCGTACTTCATAAAGCACAAGTACACCAAACTCCTCATTTAATAGAACTAAGGCTTCCATGGAGACAGTCAAGCCGAAGCACAAGGTCGGTGCTATCCAGTAGCTGTCTGCTGGAAGTCCCTAGATCTCACACCAGTACACACCAACGTTCTTTCCAAGCTGCAACCTCAAGATTGTGGAACCTTATGACAAATATTATAGATGTCAGAACTCTAAATACCAATCAAATGAAGATTGCAGCTAATGTCTGGTGTAGACAAAAAACAAAAATGTCATATAACGTGACAGACAAATTAATTCAAGTGTTAATATAAAAAGAATAAAAAAAAAATATATATAATATATGTATAGTTGTATACCTGTATACTGTATATATATATTATATATATATATATATATATATATATATATATATATATATATATATATATATATATATATATATACCGGTATATATATATTATATATATATATATATATATATATATATATTATATATATATATATATATATATATATATATATATATATATATTTATATATATATATATTTATATATATATATACATATATATATATGTATGTATATATATACAGTATGTATGTATACGAGTGTAAAATATAAATAATATATTGAATGATATACTACCAATACATATCTAATAAATATATTCATAATATATATTATAAGGAAACTTATATAATCAGGACAAATGTATCCTAGTTGGAAGAAGTTGATCTTTAAGATAGACATTAACAGAAATGTTGTCTTTAGCTCAGAAAAATGCACTAAACTCAATAGTGCACCTCATAATTATAATAAGCAATGTTTAAAAAAAAAAAGGAGAGAGAGAGAGAGATAATTGCGACACATTAGACGCTGCATCTGTGTCGACCTCGCCAGACCTGAGGTACTGTCTCCCGCTAACTCCTGTCTAACCTTACACGATTTTATTCAGTTTAGTATGGGCTTTACATCATAGTCGTCATGAGTCCAAAGTAATTTAGGCCAAAGTCACTGCTGAATCGAATCATCAACACTTTACCAAACCTAACGTTACTAGATATATAGGATGCGGCTCAATATAAGGAAATATGCCTTTCCTTGTAGAGTAATTGATAATTGGAACGAATTGCCGGAGTGGGTAATAGACGCAAAATCTGTGGAGGGTTTTGAAAAAATAAACAAAAGGACTTCTGTGAGTACTAAACAACAAAATATTAGATTTAACCCACTCTCTTCGATTTTGACTTAACTTTTTTCTCAAAATGTTGTCTCTAAATCAGTTTGTATAACTCCCATGCTGTTCCAATTTCGTCATACTGTTCTATCTTTCATATGCCAGATATTGCAATATTTTCTAAAATTATAGTATCCTTCCCCTCTGGGCTTAACAAGACAACAAAGCTCTAGGTAGGTAAGGGGCACAGAGACAAACTCGAGGGGCACTCAGTATAGCGCATACCTTCGCCAACGTTGGCTAAAAAAAAAGAAAAGAAAAAACAGAGAAAGGAGCTGGATTCCAAGATATGATCCAGATCGCCTCCTAAATTGAATCACTTCATCCTTGGCGTATGTCCTATCTGCCCACCAAATTTCGCGAAAATCGACAGATCACTTCCTAAATTGAATCACCATTTCCTTAGCGCATATCCTAACTACCCACTAAATTCCGTTTAAATCGGTTCATAACTTTGCGAGATATCTTGTGTACAGACACAAATACAGACAGACAGACAAACAGAGGCGAAAACCTAATCTCTGTCCAATTTCTTTAGATGAGGTAATCAAGGTTATATACAATGCATACAAAATAATTGGATAGGTTATATTTATAGCGACTCAATCTTTTATCTCCTCATACAAACCACCCAGGATTTGAACCCTGGACTTTGTGATCAACAGGCACTCGTGCTAACCACTACACCACACGAGTGCCTGTTGATCACAAGGTCCAGGGTTCGAATCCTTGGTGGCTTGTATGAGTTTTTTCTCAAGTGGCATTACTTGATTTAAAGATCACCCCTTTATATATTTATTAGACTGACTAATTACTAACAATAGGCCGAGGCCCTATACCATTATAAATGTATAATATTATGGACACTTTAATTACTTTTTTCAAAACTATAATTTTTGACAGGGTATTCTACGTATTGTGCTTAAAATGCATATGCATGTTGTGGGTGTTGTAAATTGTTATAGTGTGGGAACTAATACAAATGTTACCCATTAATTTCAATTTTCTTTTTAATGCAAATTTATAGAAAACTTTTTTATGGGTAACAAATATATTTTGGCAAAAAGTAAGTAACTTTTACTTATTTATTATGCAATAATTATATGTTTCTCTCAAAATTTTGCCATTATTTTTTCATTATTATAATTATCTCCACATAATATTTCACAAATAATACAACACAGGGTAAATTGATGGACACATTAAAGTGTATAGAGGCTAGCGTTGTCAATCAGTCGGTGCGAATTAGTCTAAAGGTAAAGGTGCGCCTCTCTTAGTCTGTGTATTCTTGGCAGTTTTGGATCATTTATTGCGGATTTAAGTTTGCACTCCAACTCCAAATCAAAATCATCGAAGTGTCCTAAATTATAATACAAAGAAAACTCGCGGATAGAAGAATGGATCGGATGATTTACATTATAATTGAAACAATGAGAAGAGATGCAAGGGCACAGAGGCGTTCAGAAGAAAGAGACGCAGCTCTCAAGAGAAGGAAAACTGAGCTAGGCAGTTCTAGATTGAAGAAAGGTCAAGAGAGAGTTGCAGCATTGGGCCATTGGCGGATAAAAAGTCGAAAGAAAATCAGCGTAAAATAATCTACTGGTGGTTCTTTTACCCTAGCTTGTTTATCCTCAAGCTAAGTAGGTCAATCACGCACTGAAAAAATTCAAGAATTTTCCTTCGTTAAAACTATTGTGTTCTAATGAATCTGAGCATGCTCCTCATGTGCTTCCGGCAACCATTAACGGAAAGACATGTAACTTTATCCTGTGTCCAAGTGCCAATCGTAATTGTATTTCAACGGCAACTGCCCAAAAACTTAATCTGAGCGATAGATTCAAATACACCACAATTGTTCACAAAATTACAACAAGCTGGCGAGTTACTAGGCTGTTATACCATAATGTGGAGGTGTGTTTGGAGAACGAAGTAAAAATGTTCACCGATTTCACGGTTGCAAAGGATTTATTCGAATATGACGCTCTGTGTATGAAAACTCTCTCACGTCTCAATTTCGTCCAGAGCTTTACCCAGAAATTGCCAAAAGTGTATTTGAAGTCGCTAAAGCTTGACAAACCACCGCGAACAGTGGAGACTGGCCCCCTGCCTGTACTGAAGGCTCGAGCAGTGAATGTAACGGGCATCTGGCAACGCATGGTTGCTGCCTATAAGGAATACAACATTCAGCTGATAACTAAAAATGATGAATTGTGTATCGCTCCGCAGCTGTTCTTTTGGCCTACGGTGCCGCAGGGGACAAGAACTGTAGCCTTCCAGCTGCCTAGGGACCGATACATGAATGTTAAGCTCGGTTCACACATGCACGAATTAACGTCACGTCCGTCCCCGACCAAGAAAATAGGCAGGACGGCATCAATCTGGAGGCCCCATGTGGCCACGATGGCCACTAGGGCCGTTCCAACGTTTTTTTGCCGGGACACCCACGGGACACACACGGACACACACGGAAGCAGTCGTCGTCTAGACGACTGCTCCCGTGTGTGTCCGTGTGTGTCCTGTGGGTGTCCCCGACATAACACGTTTTCTGGCAGTTGCCCTGACCCACACGGACCATTTTATGCTGCACAAAAAGGACGCCGCCTAGGCACGGCGAATTAAGGGGTCGGAGATGGACGGGACGTTAATTTGTGCATGTGTGAACCGAGCTTTAATGTAAATGGAAACTCTGGGACCTGTTTTGATATGACATTAGGTCTGAAAACGCTATACAAACACGAATGTGTGCTTGATTATGGACAAAATAAACTCTTCTTTCGTGTTAAAAACAGAACGTATAAGTTGAAAATTCATAAAGAAAACTTGCCTAATTGGGTACCTGATTATTTCAAATAATAATATATGTGCACAAATAGTTACACATTATGCTGCACTAATACTGTATGGGTATACCTTGATAAGCAATTACTTGTGAATATAATAATTCTAAATTAGGCTTGATTATGTAAAATGTGTACATGATTAGGATTATCTATTGTGTTTTTCAAATACGTCTATTGTTAGTGACTTTCATTATACATTGCCAGATTATTTCATTGTATGCTGGCTATTAATGGACGATTGTATTAAGTTTGGAGAGGGTCTGTGAAAGATAAAGGAAAAATTATAATATATATTAATCCTTTGCTAGTTATAGATCCTTACTAATCTGTATACAATCGTCTAGTGGTAGCAAGAATCATATAAAAGACGACACCATGTTACTGAAAGGGTAAACACTATCTCATCCGATGTCTTGGGTGTTACTGATTTTTTAAAACTATAATTAAGGGTATTGACTGCTACTGCAATTATCGAGCAATGTAATTTTAGTTGCCCTCTAGACAAATAATATAAAGACTGACACTCCCCCAATTCAAGATGAAAACGTCCCCAACTCCCGTTCAAGCTAAGTTTGTATATTTTCGGATTAAATATATATAATAAATGCAAATTATAATACAATAATAATAATATTAATATAATGTCCCACCCAAGGCCAGTTTCTCCTAGATTGCAGGCTCGCTATTATTCGCCTAAGAAGTATCGACAGCTGAATAAGGCGAAACATTACGATTACCAAACAAGTGAGGCGAGATGTTTTGAAGTTTCAACAATAATGGGGTGACACAGGGAGGGTCTAACAAGACACCATGTTCTGTAAACAAATATGTGTATACAAAGGATGATCAAAGTGTTCATAGTAATCTACCCTCTTACTGGCATATTGGTAGTAATAAACCCATCTAATATAAAGATAGGAAGGTAAATCACTATCACATACCCAATAATCTTATATACCTTTCTCAAGGTTAGAAGCTTTGATATTGTTTTACAGTGCACTGAAAGAATAGGCACTTGGAGAAAGATACTAAAGGAGGGATAGTCAGGGTGAAACAGTGAAGCCAACTTCCGGCGCTAAACGTCTTAAAACAGTTGGCTGAATGGGGCCGAATGGATACAAGCCAGGGAAAGAGAGAAAAGGAGAGAAAGATAAAAAAAAGCCGGTGACCCCCCTTAAGGATGTAAATAATGTATATGAAAACAAAAGGTATATACAGTTATTGGTATGTTGTTGCTGATTTATGCAGGTATCACACGAGCACTTTTTCACTCAACATTCATCCTCAACACTGGTCTGGCAGCTTATGAGGTCAATATTTACAATATTTCGGTTCCCTAAATTCATCTATCATCAATCTAGTTTCCGATGCCAGTGCAAAACATTTCAGAAATGTTGCCAGAAAAATGTTGATCATCGAATGTTGACTATAAAAACTCTCTTGTTATACCGGCTTTACCTTGCTCTTCTTGTGGAAGTGAGTTTATTGCCACTCGTATATCATGATAATGGGTCGATTTTTATTGGGCTCTTTAAGTATCCTTTTCCTACCTTTATTTATTAACAATATAAAGTGCTAGGAGGGTTGTAGACAATGAATAGATTAAGAGAAAACTACAAAAACGTTCAATCTCTCTCTCTCTCAGCATGTTGTATAATGAGTGAAACAGCTAAGAAAGTAATATCATTGTTGCGAATATAATGACGAAATAATTCATGTTTCATTCGTGCGGAAAAATATTCATATTATTATATAAAATATTATTAAATGAACGCGTTCACAATATTATTGCTTAAAAAAATAAAACATAAGAAACCAATATCAGGTATATCATTCAACGATTTATTCCTCTTGGCGGATTATATCGGAAGATTTGAGTGTCAGACCACCTTTCCCAATATATTGACTGTGTGTGTGTGTGTGTGTGTGTGGTGTGGTGTGGTGTGGTGTGGTGTGGTGTGGTGGTGTGGTGTGGTGTGGTGTGGTGTGGTGTGGTGTGGTGTGGTGTGGTGTGTGTGTGTGTGTGTGTGTGTGTGTGTGTGTGTGTGTGTGTAATCTTCTCTGGTAGCTCCTCTCCTTAACCATACCACTAACGACATATTTACCTTTCTCAATGAGGTTTCCATCCACATCCTCTCATCCAGTTACCCTCCCCCCTACACCACTATTCTCCTACAGTCCATAATGTGGACTCGTATGGTAACCCCCCACCCCCTTCCCCCACCCTGACAATCGTAGCATAATAAAGTGATTGGGAGGGTGGCGGGGGGTGTCAACACTAGCTTAGGAAGTTATGGATTTTGAGAAATATTATTGATGGTTTTCTTGCAATTTATTCTAAGTCGGCCCTTATCTACGAAAACCCTCTGTAGACCCCCTCCAACATATATAAAACATCTTCAAGCTACATTTGTATATTTTTCAATAGAAAAATATCATGGCCGAAGGCAATTTTCTCCTAAATGGCAAAACTGATGGGGTAAGATGTCTTAAAATTACCAAACTAAAGGAAAACATAAAAAAGGGGAACTCCTAAAAGACAATCCCTAATATAGATAGGATTAATTATTTGAAAGTATTACTTTACTACAACGTTCAAGTTTTAAGTAGGCGAAGAAGTGCAACACAGAACTATTACCCAAGTGGGGGAGATTTCCACTTGAGGGAAATATTTCGGAACCTCTTTCTCCTTCATGTTTAGCCCCATTGCTTTTGATATTTTAAGATGTTTGCCCCATTAGTCTGGCGATTATAAGAACTTTCGCCCAATTTCTGTAAATTTTAAGACCTTTCGTTCCATTTAGGTGATTTTTTCCTGGCGAGCGATAGCGAGCTTGTAATTTAAGAGGGACCCGCCTTCGGCCGGGACATTTTTCTACCGAAAAATGGACAAAGTTATCTTGAAAGGGGGTTTAGGGGGTGTAATTTTAAGCTTGATGGAGGTCCAGAGAACAAACTAAAATTCTGCCCTTAACTCTTATCCAAGTGTTAATTACTCCTCAGTTGTATTATTGAGAGATATTGAACCTAGATGTGCGTGAATCTGTATTTTGTTTCTGTTGTGTTGTCCCTAGTATGGCTCTGTCTTGAGTCGGCCCCCCAAAAAAAAATAAAAATAAAAAAAAATAAAAAAAAAATAAATAAAAAATAAAATAAAAAATAGGAAAAAGTGGGGATTGGGCCTGAGTATATAGAATAGAATAGAATATTGAACACCATCACCTGTCTCACCCTCTCCATTACCCTTAACCCTTTCAGTACCGGTCACATCCTTTTCTGTATATTCTGGCAACTATTAGACTGTTTTATTCAGCTTAGGAAGGATGTCTATCCGTAAAAAAGATTACAGACTAACTCAATCAATCCATTTAGCGATCATATATCCTTCCTAAGCTTCATTATATCGTCTAAATGCAGCTGAAATTAAAACAAAGAGACGTCGTCGGTACTGTAAGGGTTAACCCTGTCTTTGCTGCTGCTGGCTTTTTATATTTGATTTCAGCTGCATTTAGACGCTTTCATGAAACCTTGGAGAGATATAGGGTAGCTAAAAAGATTCATTGCGATAGTCTGCAGCCTTTAAATGTGTAGATGTCCTACCTATGCTGAATAAAATAGCTTAACCCTTTCACGCATTTATGACGCAGAGGTTGCCAGATTAGCAATAAGAAATAGAGTTCTCTCACACCTCTAGTTTTTTGCCCACAGCTAACTCAAAGACAACTGCAGAGGTTGAAGTAACTAAATTTAAAGTTTCTAAATACCCCTGATGGTAACAAAGGCTTTAAAGTATCCCCAATAGGCTCAACATCGCGTCATATGTCAGAGAGGGTTAATAGTTGCCAGAATATAATAAACAGGACGTACACAGGAATAGATATGAGGTTGGATCGATATATTTTCTTGGCAGTCAGACCGTGTTTGTAATTGCTCGGGATTATCAGTTTTATTTTAACGTCGTCGAAATGTTGAGTTACCCCTTTTAGTATTTAGACGCTATTTCACATTGTATTGTGGTTATCATTAACAAAATTGATGCAGATTAGGTAGGATCTCTACGAAGCAAAGGGGTCAAAGCTATCTCCAGTAACCCTCTAACTCCCTCAATATCTTCCTAAGCTGAATAGTATCGTCTATTGATAACAAAATAGGCTAAAGAATAGATCTCACAACGAAAGATCATCAAGGCTTTCGGTGAACTATTTAATTTGACTGTACTGTACACTACCTATTAGATCCTTTGGTTATTATTTTTGGACCACATTCTCCTTCATGTTTAGTCCCATAAATTTTGAAATTTGAAGAGGTTCGCCCCAATAGTTTGGTGATTTTAAGACCTTTCACCCGATTTCTTTGTCAATTTTAAGACATTTTGTGTAGTTTAGGAGGAATCGGCCTTTGGCCGGTGCACAATTGACCTCTAGGGGGGTATTCTCTCTCATACACCCCGCTCTTACGAATTCAACGATTGATAGCCTAATTAATCCAAACTTCTCTGATCGTGCATTCCGAAAAAAATAGAGATCCACTCACACACACTCAAAACAAAAACAAACCCTCTAATATGTAAAACGTTTCTCTCATAACAAATAATTCACACACTCGCACATTTGGCTTCCTCCACAAACACACCGGAGGATAATACAATTTGCATGGCATTTGAATAGATTAACTCCTCCCGCATGCACTTGTAGGAAAATGTAGTGCCTTTTATGAATGGTAGCTTTGTCGGTGTTTGCATACATACACTAATGAGCCGGGAATTTACAGAGATTTGTGAAGAGTAATATTATCATTGTCTGTGTGTCTGTATTTGGTCTGTCTCCAATGGATAACAAGCAACAACAGGTTTTGCGACCCCTCAAGGTTACTTGCCCTCCAAAATAATGCTGTTTCTAGTGACCAACAGTATTTCAGAGAGACAAAGATGTGAAAAGGAAAGACCTCCCTGGGGATTAACATGATAGGGAGGGGGGGGGGGGGGGCAATATTAATGAAGGGGTTAAGAAAATATTGTATTAATTTACAAATGCAGTCAACCTTGGAAGGGGTTAATTTAGCCTATTGAGACAACTTATCTAGATTGCCTTGCATATCCTGAACATGTTCTTTTGAGATTAAGTTATTTGCAATTTTTGTATCATCTGCAAACTTTGTGATTTTTCAGGTGAGGCCCTCATCTATGTTGTTTATGTAGCTTAAGAAGAGAACTGGCCCCAGTACTGATCCTTGTGGTACTCCGCTAGATACATTGGTCCATGTTGATGCTTTCCCATTTATGACTACTCTTTGTTTTCTTTTACTGAGCCAATTGTCTATCCATTTCAAGGCAACTCCTTGTACGCCGTGTGTGACTGTCTGTCTGTCGTTCTCTCTCTCTCTCTCTCTCTCTCTCTCTTGCGCCTCCTTCCCTCCCTCTCTTTCTCTATCGCAAAAATTCCACTCCTCTCTCTACAAACGTTCCCATAGTTTCTGATACCAGTAAAATATTGTGGCTAAAACGTTGTCGACGAAAGGTCTCGTGTCACACCTTCTTTATTCACCTTCAGTCCTTTCCTCCTTATGAATATGTTATGCTATACCATGTTCTAAGTAGGTAGTCCAGAAATCGTGAACCCTAACCTCTGCAACTCAAAAAGAGCTAGAGCAAATGGGCTGTGAATTTCCACACGTATTCCATAGCTGACCCTTCCGAAATTATAGAAATATTAGCTCGATTACTCTAGTCGTTTGTGAGTGATAGAGGTTATTGTCCAAGAGTTTTGGCCTACTTACTTGGAATAGGGTATAGTATAGTACTGTACAATCGGGTGTATTAAGTGTTGTCATAGATCCAGTGGTTTTCGCTCAACAAGTGTTATTGGTATCTTTATAGTTACTGGGAAAAGTGCTTATCCCTCAGAGTATTAGTCAGTGTCCGAAACTTTGTGAAATATCTGATAACACTGATTAACCTCGACTGTACCTACCACCAACTATCATCCTTTCATTTGTTGAGGATTCACACATGTTTTTTCCAGGCAAGTATAGTCCATTCATTATCGGTAGGCCAGAAAACGTGACCTCTAGCCTCTGTAGCACAAAACGGGCTAGAGCAAATGGGCTGTAAATATCCACACCTAATCCCTGGTTGACTCTTCCCAAATGGTAGCAATACTATCACGACTGCTCTAGATTTTGTTTTAGTTATATAGGTTAGGGGGACGATTACTGGCCTGTCTGAAGTCAACCTACTTAAAGAGTTTGTTAGCTCATGTATTACTTTATTTGTGAGGTACAGTTACTTAGTTATACATGTTACATTTACTTTACTTAATATGTTATCTTGTTTTCTTCATAAGTCTTCTTTTCTCTCTTTATGATATTCGTGTTCGCTTTATGATATAACAAATTGTAGTCTCTTGCGTCTAATTGTTACCTCAATAGATCTCTCGCTCTCTCAATTCAATATTTTCATTCCATCATCACACATTTTTCTTCCCAAACACCCCGTTATTCTACTTCCCCATTTGTCTTCTCTATGCTCTCTCCTTTATTGGATTTTCTCTTACACTCTCTATTTTGTTGTTCTATTCTTCCCTTTCATCAATCTCCTTTTAATTTTCCTTTCTTTTTTATTCTTTTATACAGTTTATATAGATTTATTATTACTTTCTATAAAACATTCACGGTATGTCGTATATGTTATTACCCAATTCTTTGTTTTTTGTTTAAATGCTTGGATTTCCACTCCTTTCTGTTATCATGCATCTCTATTTATTCTTACCCCCTCACGCCTCTTTATCTCTCCTCTTTTTCCCTCCACACCTCTTCCTTCTCCGTCAAAAGTTTGCTCTATATATCCCCCTCTCCTCTCGTCTTGGCTTGTCTTCCATTCTGAGTTAATTGGTCGCAGTCTGCCGTGAAATAAGCAATGTTCTTTACTCTTCCGTTTTCTTCGCGTGTCTCATTACTTATTGCAGTATTATGATCTTACTTCAGTCTCCCGTTTTCTTTTCCTGTCTCTTTACTTATTGCATTATTATCGTATTATTTACTCATTCGTTTTCATCTCAGTTATCTTTACTTATTGCAATATTCTGTTTTTGTATTGTTCTTGCACTGTCTTCTCATTTCTCTTTAATTACTGAACTATTGTAATCGTACTTTACTCATCCGTTTTCTTCTTCTTAATCTTATATTTACTGCAATATTATCATCTTGCTTTACTCTTCCGTTATCGTATAATTTATCTGTATTTACTTCACTATTATGATCGTTATTCTTCATCTTTATTTTCATTTCTCTTTACTGTCTGCAATATTATAATCTTACTATTGCTTTCCTTACCTTCAGCTAAATATATCTTCCTATAGAATATGTTTAATCTGTTCTTCGTGTCCTTGCCTTTCTCTCTTGTCCTTTAATAGTACCTCAATAATAGAATTTCCATGCGATTACACTGCTGAATGTACGCTTCTCTCTGTCTCTATCTATCTATCTATCTATTAATCTATCTATCTATCTATCTATCGATCTATCTATTTATCTATCTATCTATATATCTATCTGTCTTTCTCATGTTTTTAAATAGACCAAATAGGCCATGACATTTTCGTATTAACTATGTTCCATATTTATTACTTATCTCCACATACAGTACACATAAGTAACCATTATTCTTGTTTAGGATACATTTCTATACAGGGAAACCTTCAAAACTAAGAAACGCCCCCCAGACTTCCTTCAAGCTAAATTTGTACATATTTCCGTAGATCAAATTAATGTCTCGGACGAGTGCCTATTTCTCCTAAAGCACAGGCTCGAAATCGCTCACTCAGAA
>CM064514.1:51684918-51794918 GCA_032716605.1 Paralithodes platypus | reverse complement strand
AGACATATATACCGTACATAAGACATATATACCGTACATAAGACATATATACCGTACATAAGACATATATACCGTACATAAGACATATATACCGTACATAAGACATATATACCGTACATAAGACATATATACCGTACATAAGACATATATACCGTACATAAGACATATATACCGTACATAAGACATATATACCGTACATAAGACATATATACCGTACATAAGACATATATACCGTACATAAGACATATATACCGTACATAAGACATATATACCGTACATAAGACATATATACCGTACATAAGACATATATACAGGACGGACTAAATTCATATTTTGTTGGATAACTTGTACAAGTAATGTACATACCCAACCCTTAAAATAACTTAAGAAATAAACCTGCCATTAATTATTATACTGATCTGAATATATAAACAGGGTAGCTTTCATTCACGTTATTGTGAGAAAGAACACTGCATACCCAATGAGCCTGCAAAACCTAACGACAAATCTATTCTTAGTGTCTAACATTTCTCTGCTCACACTACACAACACCCTTTATGCAACCATTACCTAAATTCTATTCTTCAATGTAACAAAATATAATGGGTTATTCATGGGTTATTCATGATTACTGTTTTCACTTTCTCCCTCACATTCACTCAATAACTCTCACTCTCACTCTCTCTCTCTCTCGTTCTCTCTCAAATCCCAAATCAGACAATTCATTAAGACTCTCGAAGTGACTGACTTGGAAAAGGATTTGGGTGTTCTGATTAGCAGTGATCTAAAGTTTTCCAAACAGAGCATTTAACTGGAGATGAAAGCATAGAATATATTTGGATATATAGTAGGAGACAGTTCCATTATAGGAATAAGGATATAGTCCTTACACTCTACAATGCTGTGATGCGTATATGGTCTCAGTAACGATATAGAGCGTCTGGAGAGAGTCTAAGCTAGGGCCGTAAAGCTTATTCTAACGAAAAGAAAACTGAAATGTGAGGAACGGTTGAGAGCCTTTGATCTCTTTTATTGAGAAACGTGTAGTATACGAGGTTAACTAAATAGGTTTGACAACGTGGAATATAACAAAATGTTTATCACCAACACGCAACCATGGAGGGAAGTTAATATTGAAAAGGTTCAGTATTAGTACAGTATATGTGGACACTTTTTCACATACAATATATTTTGTTCTACCTGGAACGAACTTTCTTCAAAAGCTGTAAGCAGCTGGTCAATAGAGCAGTTCGAAAAGAGCGTAGCTAGTATTTTACACACTCTGAAATGAGTGCAGTGCTTTACACATTATATCTCTTTCGATGTCAAGTACATCTCCGGAATAGCCCGTAAGGTCTTTGAGATACTAACAATGCCTTGTATCTCTCTCTCTCTCTCTCTCCCTAGCCCCGTTATAAGTTGATATTATGGCTGGATGACCCCACTAAAGCCTAATTAAATACCGTAGGCAGGTTAACGGCCAGAGATTGTAGGTGGGAACGGAGGGGGGAGACGTGGGTAGGAAGGGAGAGTAGGAGGAAAGGAAGGAAGGATGGAGGTGGGGAGAAATGAAGGAAAAGGGGGAGAGAAGGAAAGGTGGAAGGGGAGTAGGAGGATGAAGATGAGAAAGAGAAGGAGGGAGAGGTAGGATGCAGATAATTCAGGAATACAAAGGAAGTAGGGAAAGAGGGAGAATGGGTGTAGGATGGAGGAAAGAAAGGAAGGAGGAGAAGTGAGAAGGAGATAATTACGGAAGGAAAGGAGGAGGGATATATGGAGAAGTGGGAAGCTGAGAAGTGAGAAGGAGATAATTACGGAAGGAAAGAAGGACGGATATATGGAGAAGTGGGACGCTAGACTAAATGAAGGAAGGAAGGAAGGAAGGACGGTAAGAGGGAGACATATAGTAGTTAGGCAAAGGAGAGAAGGAAGAATGGAGAGAGAGGTTCGGAGGGAGAATAAATGATGGAGACAGGGAAAAGTGGGGAGAAAGAGAGTAGGTGGACAACGTAGAGTGTAAAGCAAGGGAAGAAGGAAAGCTAGGAAATTAGACTAAAGGAAAGAAGGAAGGAAGAACAAGTAGGAGGGTGGAGGAAAGGGTAACTAAAGAAATATAGGAGAGATAAGTGGGGAGAAAGATAGTAAAGTCAGGAATACAAGAGTAAAGTAAACATGGTTAAAATCTGGCTTACTGTGTTGATGGTGTAATACAGTAGTTTAGATGCTTATGTTCTGGGTGTGGTGTACCGAGTTCGAATCCTGGGAGGATCATATACTTTCATTAATTCATTCAAGTGCATTGGGGTTTTAAATGGAGGATTAATGTTAAGAACCTTAATGTTAATTCCCTAAGATGTAGTTCGAAGTTAATTTAAAATAGCAAGTGTAGTCAAATTAGTTTTCTCGTGTTGTTTAAAATATAATATAAATGTGAAAACACTCATTGTAGGGGATATTTTCACCCCTCCTAGCTCGAGAAACTATGAAATTATTAATCTTTCGCCAAGTGGGGAGGGCTTTGAAGGACAGAGACAATGAGGGATTAAGGGGAGGCAGACCGTTTTTCTGGACCCCCTTCTCCGTAATGTTTAGCCCCACTAGTTTTGAGATTATAAGACATTCGGCCCATTAGTTTGGCGATTTTAACACATTTCGCACCATTTCTTTGTCAATTTTAAGACCTTTCGTGCCATTTAGGTGTCGATTTTTTCCTGGCGAGCGATAGCGAGTCTGCAATTTTAAGAGGAACCATCCTTCGGCCGGAACATTTTCTACCGAAAAATTTACAAATTTATCTTGAAGGGGGGTCTAGGGGGTGTTTTTCTAAACTTGATGGAGGTCTAGGGAGGAAACTAAAGAAATATATGAATACATGAATTAATACACCAATCAAACGGCCAGTCTCCCCTTAAGCTCACAGACTATTATATTTAGCCAGAGTAGCATAGCCTTTGTCTTCAATGTCCTCACCATAAACCATGATTATTTATTATAATTACCATGTATTACATATTTGTTGTACCTGCATGGTCTTCATCCACAACGTTCCCGTAAGTGATGGTGCGTGTAATAAGAAATAAATAAAAATAGCATATAAATAACATTAGGGTGCTTTCCAACCCAGCCAGGTCTCTCCTATAAGATATCTATAAGATATCACCATACAATGCTGGCTCGCTATCGCTCGCCAGGAAGAAATCGACACCTGGATGGGGATAAACGTCTTAAAACAGTTGGCTGAATGGGGCCGAATGGCTACAAGCCAGGGAAAGAGAGAAAGGGAGAGAAAGATAATAAAAAGCCGGTGACCCCCCATAACTATAGTCTATTCATGATAAGAGTCAGCCAGAGAATAGGTGTGGACAATTACAGATCATTTGCTCTAGCCTTTTTTTTTTTTTTTTTTTAGTTACAGAGGTTTGATGATGTCTGGCCTCCTTCTAATTAACAGGGTATAGTGTCCCATTATTAGAATGATACAGGACAACAAACTGACATGCAAGATAATATTTAATACCAGATTCCTAAAACTAAATCCTTTATTTCTGGTCATTATTATTATATATGCGAATTTAAATATATGTATTACAGTTCATATTCTGTCTTTGGAGTGATACAATGGCCAAAACAATCTAATTTCATGTACAATTTTCAGTATTTCTATATAAATTTCAATCTTAAATGCGTATAGTTCCAATTTGACAACAACGAACCAACGTCCACCAAACTCCCAATGTCAACCCAACCAGTTTAAGGGAGCCTACCTCGCTTGTTTTATCTTTCTCTCCCTCTCTCTTTGGCTTGTATCCATTCGGCCCCATTCAGCCTACTGTTTTAAGTCGTTTACCCCCATGCAGGTGTCAATATTTTCCTGGCGAGCGGTAGCGAGCCAGCATATATATATTTTTTGTTTTGACAGCAAGCTAAATTTGTAAATTCTTCGATATAAAAATGTCTCCGGCGAAGCCGGTTTCTCCATACAATGCTGACTCGCTATCTCTCGCCAGAAATAAATCGACACCTGGATGGGGATAAACGTCTTAAAACAGTTGGCTGAATGGGGCTGAATGGATACAAGCCAAGGAAAGAGAGAAAAGGAGAGAAAGATAAAAAAAAATATCCGGTGACCCCCTTAAAGTTATATAATTGTGTGCTGGTGATCACGCCATAATAAACACACACGACTGTATTGCTTACGTTATTGCATACATTGGTAAGTAAATAACGCATGCCACTAATAAAAGGTCCTTTATGTAACATGCACGGGCGGTAAATGCTTTTTTTTTTTCAGCGAAAATATCGAGGCGGAAAAAGCGCAGCTGTGGTTGAAACGGATATAAAAAGAACATTAAATTTGACCAAATGTGGGACTAAAATAATTAAACTATCTAGATAAATACCATAACACTTACGGTTAAACCAATGATTATGTGTGTCACCAATCAATGACAATACCGTTGCCCTATACATTTATTGCGACATTTATAACTAGCTCATCCAACGTCGTGGGGTGTTATTGTGTGAGTGTGTATACAGTAGATTTAAATTTGTGCGAAACGTTGTCAATAAAATGCTCCTCCTCATATTGTGTTAATATAAAATAGTTATTCAGTTTGCCAAAACTAAATAGTCTTCACCTGACCCCTTTAAGCTAAGAAACGCCCCCTCCCCCCCCCCAAAAAAAAAAAAAAAAAAAAAATTTGTTTCAAGTTAATTAGTCCCTTTTTCGGTATATAAATACCGGGCTAATGGCAATTTTTTCTTGAATGGCAGGTTCACTATCACTCACCTAGAAAAAACCAGACACCTAATATGGGTGAAAAGCCATATAATTGCCAAAGTAATGAGACGAATGGTTTTTCACGAGGCCGCGTTTGTGAGTATGGCTATACTGTAGTGCCTATGCAGACATTGTGAGCAACTTCACAACAAGACCTTGCTTTACAGGAAGGGATATGTCATTTTTGTTCTTTAACTCTACTTTCGTTTCAAGTATATTTGTTTCTATATGTAATTATTTGCTTTCCCTCTCCTCCCAATCCATCCTCCCTCTCATCGTATTGAAATATATTACGTTATAACATTATTTACATACTTAGAAATTGACACGTTTCCATTTTGATTGCCGAGTCCTTAGGATTTTATAGTGGAATATGTTATCGAAAATAATATTACTATGATGAATAGATAACGCCGTTTTTTATTTTGCTGTTGTCAAGTAACCTTCTAAATATCATGACGCATATACTCTGGCTATCATTAGACGATTTTATACAATTTAGGAAGGATCTGCGGAAGTTATAAGGGTAAAGACTATCTCAATTAACCCTCTGACTTTGATATACCCTTCCTAATATAAATACAATCGTCTAATAATAGCCAGAAATAAAAACAAAATATCCGTAATCGTATCTTCCGAGGGTTAATGCATCAACTTCCAAGGGGTAGTATATTCGGCCAGACAAAAGAAATGAAAGCATAATCTTTTCCCTATTCTGTACACCTTCCAACCTTAAGTTGACCATGTTTCACTGTGCCCCCCCCCCCCTCCTCCCTCCTCCCTCCAATCTCCCAGGCATTCATATAGAGATTTGTAGTCCTATTTCACCTTGATGGGAATATCTCTCATCTGCTGTGAGAGAGAGAGAGAGAGAGAGAGAGAGAGAGAGAGAGAGAGAGAGAGAGAGAGAGAGAGAGAGAGAGAGAGAGAGAGAGAGAGAGAGAGAGAGAGAGAGAGAGAGAGAGAGAGAGAGAGAGAGAGAGAGAGAGAGAGAGAGAGAGTCTATCTGTGTGTGGAAGAGAGAGTGTCAGTGTCCGTGTCAGTGTGTAATAAATGAAATGCCAATACTGTACTAATAATATTGGTGTATTTAGAATTGCAGCCATGTGTGTGTGTGTGTGTGTGTGTGTATGTGTGTGTGTGTGTGTGTGTGTGTGTGTGTGTGTGTGTATATAGACGTATAGACGTACGCTCATGTTGGAAATTTTCAAGGTGTCACTACGTTTCTGGGATGTTACAGGAAAACGTGGAAGGTTTATATAATATCGTGTGTGTGTGTGTGTGTGTGTGTGTGTGTGTGTGTGTGTGTGTGTGTGTGTGTGTGTGTGTGTGTGTGTGTGTGTGTGTGTGTGTGTGTGTGTGTGTGTGTGTGTGTGACGGCAGAACAAAATATATGGCATGAGTTAAGGACAAATATTAGGAAGTTAATAATAGACAAGTAATACTAGAAACACGAATAGAATAGCTGAAGATCATGTAGAAGTTGAGAGAGAGAGAGAGAGAGAGAGAGAGAGAGAGAGAGAGAGAGAGAGAGAGAGAGAGAGAGAGAGAGAGAGAGAGAGAGAGAGACAGGAGAGTGAGTGTAGAGTGAGTGAGAGTGAGTGAAAAGAAAACATTAACCCAAACTTGTACAATTGCTTTCAAAGAAAATGGAACTGAGGTGAGACTGAATAGAAAAAGGTGATGAAATTAGAATATCAAACGAGAGAAAGAACATGGGAGAAAGAGACCATTAAAAAGAGTTGCAAGGAAGAAACACATGGGAAGCCAATAATCGTGATAAAGTTATTATAATATAAATAGAGGAGCAAGAAGGGTGAAAGAGAGCATTAAGGAGAGTTGCCGGGGAGAGAGAGAAGTGAGAAGTTCCAAATAAAAGAGCGAGAGGGTAAAAGAAAGGAAGCGTTTAGTAAAAGAGAGAGAGAGCTAGAGGGGAAGCGATTAGTAACGAAAGGAGGGCATAAGAAAGAAGGGGAACAGATAATGCCGAGAAATATTAATTTAAAGGATATGTCCAATAAAAAAGGTAAAGCGAGAATAAACAGGGGAGAAACAGGGATGGACATATAGATACTTAAATGGATTGGGTGGAGGAAAAACACAGGGAAGAGCTATTATTCTCTAACGTTTCGGGTTATGTTATGTACAGAAGATGGGTACATAATACAACCCAAAACGTTAATGAATAAAGAATCATAGCTCTTCCCTGTGTTTTTTTCCTCCACCCAATCCATCTACCTGTCAGTATGGAACATTCACATACAGATACTTGTTGGCGACTTAGGAAGCTGGACAAAAGATAGCAGATGAAGGATAATAAGAAAACAGACTATAAAGAAGAAGATAACACGCATAGGAGAAAATAGTACAGGAGTTGAAGTGGCAAGGAAAACAAAGTGGCTAAGAGGAAATCAAGTAACAGCAGATCGACTTTGAGGCTATTTCTTGCTAATCAAACTATGTGAAAGAGATAAAGGATAGCATTGTAAGTGTCAAGTGTTCCTGTAGTTAAAGAATTGTCAAAAATCAAATAAATATATCAAGAAGAGTCAAAGAGGGTGGAGGGAAAGGAAAGAGGTTAGAAAAGTTAGAAGTGAAGACGGTGAAAGTTCGGGAATACAATAAGTTTGGAGGGGAAGGAAGCTAATAAAGGACTGAGAAGTATACAGCAGAAGAAGAGTGGACGAATACGATGGAGAAAAAGGATATAGACATGATAGAAAGGGAAGATGAGCAACATTTATGGAACAATGAAGATGAAGGAGAGAATAACTAACTAAGGAAGGAGAGAAGTAAGAGAGGAAGAAAAGAAGAAAATAGATGAATGCAAATAAGGGATGGAGAGGAAAGACAGAATAGACAGATAGGAAATATGGTAGAAGTTAGGGAAGATGATAACTATGGAGGATGGCAAAAAAATGTGGGCAGAGAAGCAAAAGATAAGGAGACGAGTGGAAAAAATGGAATGAAAAAAACCCCGGATAGCCTAATAGAGTAAGAAAAAATGAAGGATGTTTGGTTTAATAATAAAGATGGAAGAGTAGGAGACATCTAAATTCTAAGAAGTAGCAGGTCAGGTCAGGTGAAGGTAATAAGGGATAAGCCTCTACAACGGCACCTCGAAAAGTGTAGAAAGGGGAGAAGGAGTGTGGGAGCGAGAGAAAGCTGTTGGAGTGGCTTTGTTGTGTGTGTTATTAGTCTGTATACGTCGTCGATAATAGAAGAAGAATGGCAGAACAAACAAGTGATGGTAATTAGGAGAAACCGGCCGACACGAATAAGAGAAAAGGGGGAATAGCGAAAAAACAAAACTATGAACAAGACATAATTTGAGAAAAAAAAACGGAAAAAATTATGGTGAAAGTTTGGATAAATGATGCAGACGGAGGGGAGAGGAATAACGATAAAGAAAACAGTGATAATAAAGCGAACGGAAAAGAGATAAGTTATAAAAGCCAGACAAGAACGATGGCGGGTGTTTGGGTAAATTAATAAGATGTGAGCGAACGAACAGGTACTCATAAGAATAAGAGAAGAAAGGGAACAGTGGAAACAAGGGGTGAGAATGAAAGAAGATAGAACAAATAGAAAAAAAGAGATGGTGAAAGTTTGGGTAAATGATAAAGATGCAATAGGCGAGGCGGAAGGGAGCATGCCGGAAAAAATATAATAGAAGAAAACGAAAGCAAACAGCTGAGTGATAACAATAATAAACATACAAGAGATAAATTACAAAAGCCAGACAAGAAAGAGGGTGGAGGGTGGGGTCAATGATAAAGATGCATGCTGAAAAGTTGAGTAACAAGTTGAGTAAAAAATAGGAAGAGTGGAAAAAGAGATGGGAAAAAGAGATGAAACAGAAAAGACGAACAGGAAAGATGGTTAGAGTTTGGGTGAACGCTACAGCCAGAGGAGGAAGAAAGGACAAGGGCAAAGAAGCAAAAGAAAAGAACAAACCAAAACACGAAAATCCACGAACAATATAGGAAACAGAAAAGAGAGGAGTTATAAAGGCCAGCCAAGAAAAATTTCGGAGGTTAGAGTAAATGATAAAGATGCAAGAGGAGAGGCGGGAAGAAGGATGACGGAGGGGGCTGGAGACGAATAAATTGAGACCGAGGTGTTAGGTTTCGCTCCGGAAAGGGACTGGGAGGGAGAGTTCGGAGATTTGAGAATATAAGCAGAAGATGGGTGATGGGAAAAGGTGCGAGAGAGATAAAAGTGGGGATAGAGAATGAAGGGAGACGAGATATTGATGGGTTTAGTCAATGCCTTCTACATACAGTATAGAGTAAGTATTGGTATAGTAAAGAAAAGTAGAAACGAGATAATAATGTAACAAGTCCGAGAAGACACAGAGCAAAATAGCGAGAAAAAGGGAGCTGATGACAACTATACATACGAGACAACTACCAGTGGAACCAATGAACACTTCCGTCACCTCACCTAGGCAAGGTGAGGTGTTCTCCATCTTCCTTTAACCCAGCGCAGATTAAGAGGCGACTTAATTCAAACGTTCAAAATCATCAAAGGCATCGATAGTATGAACTGTAATAAATATTTCACTATCGACCAATCAAATTACACGCGGGGGAACGGTTGCAAAAGTATTGGTAAATCTTTAAACTCACACGAGTCTAAGAATTTCTTAATTTCTTCTTCAATCGAGTTGTCAAATTGTGGAATGGGCTTCCCCGAGATGTCATATACTGCAGCACCGTTAATTCTTTTAAACTTCGCTTAGACAAACACCTTGCCTTAAATCCACGACTGACTGCATTTGTATATAAATAAAGTATTTTGTTCCCCTCTATTATATAACAAACAACTGACCCCTACTAACATCTCCTAATCCTTCCACGGACATTTGTCCCAGGGCAGTCTTCCGTTTCCATTTTTCCCTTACCCACTCTAAACTAATGTTTGGACACTTGACCATCAGTGTTTTGGAGGGCAAGCAGCCTTGAGGGGTCGCTAGAGCTGCTGTTGCTTAATTTCCTTTGTACTTCTTTGTACTCCTTTGTACTCCCTCAATGTCTGCTCACAAGGCCAACGTGCGAAACCTCCCCCCGCATAGGTCTATTCATATAATAATAATAAAAAAATAAACAAAATTTAGAAATTAAAAATAGAGGGCCTCAGAGCCAGAAGGGCGCAAGTGCCGCCGCGCGGGAACATTGGAAAAAACCATATGGTGGGTGATGTGTGGTGGGTGATGTATGGTGGGTGATGTGTGGTGGGTGATGTGTGGTGGGTGATGTGTGGTGGGTGATGTGTGGTGGGGTATGTGTGGTGGGTGATGTATGGTGGGTGATGTATGGTGGGTGATGTGTGATGGGTGACATGATGTGTGTGGAGGATGTGCTGTGTAGGTGTGGGGGCCGGCCGGAGTACAGGATGAGGCCCACTTGATCGGACACTGCTTGCATACTCAGCATTTCAGAGATTGTTACGGTTTTATTACTATACAAAACCTGTTTTCAGATCAGTATGAAGCTGACATAATTTGTAAAATAATATATGATATATGGCCTTGGTATCCTTAAATCCATTCTGATGCAGTGGCACTTGGGCCCTTCTGGTTCTAAAAGCCCTATAGAACCAGAAGGCCGCAAGAGCCATTACATGAGGATTGGATTCACAGATTCCATTTTTCCAATGTTCCCGCCCGGCTGTACTTGCGCCCTTCTGGCTCTGAGGCCATTAAGGTGAACTGGGTGATGTATGGTAAATGATGTGTGGTGGGTGATGTGTGGTGTATGGTGGGTGATGAATGGTGGTGATGTGTGGTGGTGATGTATGGTGGGTGATGTGTGGTGTATGGTGGCTGATGTGTGGTGGATGATGTATGGTGGGTGATGAATGGTGGGTGATGTATGGTGGGTGATATGTGGTGTATGGTGGGTGATGTATGGTGGTGATGTATGGTGGGTGATGTATGGTGTATTGTGGGTGATGTGTGGTGTATGGTGGGTGATGTATGGTGGGTGATGTGTGGTGTATGGTGGGTGATGTATGGTGGATGATGTATGGTGGATGATGTATGGTGGGTGATGTGTGGTGGATGATGTATGGTGGGTGATGTGTGGTGGATGATGTATGGTGGGTGATGTATGGTGGTGATGTATGGTGGGTGATGTATGGTGGTGATGTATGGTGGTGATGTATGGTGGGTGATGTGTGGTGGGTGATGTATGGTGGTGATGTATGGTGGTGATGTATGGTGGGTGATGTATGGTGGATGATGTATGGTGGGTGATGTGTGGTGGATGATGTATGGTGGGTGATGTATGGTGGTGATGTATGGTGGGTGATGTATGGTGGATGATGTGTGGTGGGTGATGTATGGTGGGTGATGTATGGTGGGTGATGTATGGTGGGTGATGTATGGTGGATGATGTGTGGTGGGTGATGTATGGTGGGTAATGTATGGTGGTAATGTATGGTGGTGATGTATGATGGGTGATGTATGGTGGGTGATGTATGGTGGGCGATGTATGGTGGATGATGTATGGTGGTGATGTATAGTGGGTGATGTATGGTGGGTGATGTATGGTGGTGATGTATGGTGGGTGATGTATGGTGGGTGATGTATGGTGGGTGATGTATGGTGGGTGATGTACGGTGGGTGATGTACGGTGGGTGATGTGTGGTGGGTGATGTGTGGTGGGTGATGTATGGTGGGTGATGTGTGGTGGGTGATGTATGGTGGGTTATGTGTGGTGGGTGTTGTGTGGTGGGTGATGTATGGTGGGTGATGAATGGTGGGTGATGACGTATGGTGGGTGATGTATGGGGGTGATGTATGGTGGGTGATGTATGGTGGGTGATGAATGGTGGATGATGTATGGTGGGTGATGTATGGTGGGTGATGTGTGGTGGTGATGAATGGTGGGTGATGTATGGTGGGTGATGTATGGTGGGTGATGTATGGTGGGTGATGTATGGTGGTGATGTATGGTGGGTGATGTATAGTGGGTGATGTATAGTGGGTGATGTATGGTGGGTGATGTATGGTGGTGATGTATGGTGGGTGATGGATGGTGGGTGATGTATGGTGGGTGATGGTATGGTGGTGATGTATGGTGGTGATGTATGGTGGGTGATGTATGGTGGGTGATGTATGGTGGGTGATGTATGGTGGGTGATGTATGGTGGGTGATGTCTGGTGGTGATGTATGGTGGGTGTTGTATGGTGGGTGATGTATGGTGGATGATGTATGGTGCGTGATGTATGGTGGGTGATGTATGGTGGGTGATGTATGGTGGATGATGTATGGTGGGTGATGTATGGTGGGTGATGTATGGTGGGTGATGTATGGTGGGTGATGTGTGGTGGGTGATGTGTGATGGGTGATGTATGGTGGGTGATGGATGATGTATGGTGGGTGATGTGTGATGGGTGATGTGTGATGGGTGATATATGGTGGGTGATGTATGGTGGGTGATGTATGGTGGGTGATGTATGATGGGTGATGTATGGTGGGTGATGTATGATGGGTGATGTATGGTGGGTGATGTATGGTGGGTGATGTATGGTGGGTGATGTGTGGTGGGTGATGTATGGTGGGTGATGTGTGGTGGATTATGTATGTGGTGATGTATGCTGTGGTGTGTGGTGATGTGTGGTGGGTGATGTATGGTGGGTGATGTATGGTGGGTGATGGGTGATGTGTGGTGGGTGATGTGTGGTGGGTGATGTATGGTGGGGTATGTGTGGGGGGTGATGTATGGTGGGTGATGTATGGTGGGTGATGTGTGATGGGTGACATGATGTGTGTGGAGGATGTGCTGTGTAGGTGTGGGGGCCGGCCGGAGTACAGGATGAGGCCCACTTGATCGGACACTGCTTGCATACTCAGCATTTCAGAGATTGTTACGGTTTTATTACTATACAAAACCTGTTTTCAGATCAGTATGAAGCTGACATAATTTGTAAAATAATATATGATTTATTATTGAGAAGATTATGTAGGTACTGTGTAGTCATTGAAGTTGATATATCGGCCATTCAGTCAATCAGATTAATTGCTTCACGTAGGCTTTAGATGATAATTGCTTCACGTATGCTTTAGATGATAATTGCTTCACGTAGGCTTTAGATGATAATTGCTTCACGTAGGCTTTAGATGATAATTACTTCACGTAGGCTTTAGATGATAATTGCTTCACGTAGGCTTTAGATGATAATTGCTTCACGTAGGCTTTAGATGATAATTGCTTCACGTAGGCTTTAGATGATAATTGCTTCACGTAGGCTTTAGATGATAATTGCTTCACGTAGGCTTTAGATGATAATTGCTTCACGTAGGCTTTAGATGATAATTGCTTCACGTAGGCTTTAGATGATAATTGCTTCACGTAGGCTTTAGATGATAATTGCTTCACGTAGGCTTTAGATGATAATTGCTTCACGTAGGCTTTAGATGATAATTGCTTCACGTAGGCTTTAGATGATAATTGCTTCACGTAGGCTTTAGATGATAATTGCTTCACGTAGGCTTTAGATGATAATTGCTTCACGTAGGCTTTAGATGATAATTGCTTCACGTAGGCTTTAGATGATAATTGCTTCACGTAGGCTTTAGATGATAATTGCTTCACGTAGGCTTTAGATGATAATTGCTTCACGTAGGCTTTAGATGATAATTGCTTCACGTAGGCTTTAGATGATAATTGCTTCACGTAGGCTTTAGATGATAATTGCTTCACGTAGGCTTTAGATGATAATTGCTTCACGTAGGCTTTAGATGATCATTGCTTCACGTAGGCTTTAGATGATAAATGAGTAAGATAGGTTCGCAGGGTTTAATGAGTAAGATAATAGTTCGCAGGGTTTAATGAGTAAGATAATAGTTCGCAGGGTTTAATGAGTAAGATATGTTCGCAGGGTTTAATGAGTAAGATATGTTCGCAGGGTTTAATGAGTAAGATATGTTCGCAGGGTTTAATGAGTAAGATATGTTCGCAGGGTTTAATTTGTTTTTCATATAGTTTCACACTTTGAGTTTTAGGGTTGGACTACAACCCAAGTTGTGTGTTCTGTTTTTTCTTACTAATGTTAGTGTGCTGTATTGTTCGACTTAAATTGAACTAACTATTGTATAATTATATGTAATTGTTGTGGTTAATAAACTATCTATATATCTATCTATCTAGCTATCTATATATCTATCTATCTAGCTATGGTAAGCAGGGGTGAGTGAGGTGTGGTGATTGACGTAAATATATTGTACTTATGCTATTAGGTAGATTTTGTAGCGAAATAAGTTATTAATTGTGAAAACTTGGCATTAATACGATGCAGAGACATAGTAGTTTCATATTTTTCCATTAAGTATCGATAAATCAGTTGCTAAGGAATTCAGTTTACCATCAGTAGAACTAAAACCAACTATAGTGTTATTTATATTCACTTTGTTAACCTTCAGATTTGTCACACGCTGTAATATTTGATTAGAGATGTATTATATTCATCCATAATTATATACTACATAATATTTGTTGAATCATTTCCACTGGAGTTTCAATTAATGAGAAAACTAAAGAGGACGATGGAGAGGTTGAGAGTTTTAACTATTACTGTTATTAAAGACGCATTTTGATGGCTAAGGCCAGAGAACAACCTCTCTCTCTCTCTCTTTCACTCTCTCTCTTTGTCCTAAGTTCCTCCCACTTTTTATCACTTCTTGCCGGCCAAGCAACTCCTTTCTTTCCCCCCGTCATTCTTACATTTTCTTTTCTCCTCTCTTTACCAGCCTTTGTAACTTTAATCTCCCCAGTTCCTCCCTCATTTGATTCTAGCCTTGTCTTATATTAGGGGTATGTAAAATCAGTCAGTCAGTAGCCAATCCTTACTCCCACAAGGGGTAGGGAGGATCAGCAAGAGACACGAGCAAGGAAAATGAGGTGACAGGAGAAGAACACATGATATAACAGTTTGGCCACAGAGAACAAGCACACAAGCATTCAGAAGCACCAATCACTCAACCATACAGTTTCGAGGGAAATAATCATACTTGTTATAGCATTGCATAGGGTGATTACAAAGTGGAATTAATGAGAGATTTCCACTTGAGGGATTTTTTTCTGGACTCCCTTTTCTCTTATGTTTATCCCCATTGCTTTTGAGATTTTAAGACGTTCACCCCATTAATTTGGCGATGTTATGAACTTTTGGCCCATATCTGTCAATTTTAAGACCTTTTGTGCCAATTATATACATTTATCTGTCTATCGTCTACCAACTATCTATTTATCTATTTATCTCTAATTAATCATATCAATAATTATTCACATACATTACATTCCCCAATACATGTTGACCATTCTAACAATGATACAGTAATAACATCTGGCTACAATAAATAAAGGTGATTAATTTGGTGATGTGCGAGTAAACAGGATTTGATTATGATGAATTTCCTCGTTATGGCGCCCAGTGTTTGGTAAATACAATGTGCGTTTGTTTATTTATTTGTTTGCTTAGTTGTGTGTGATTGTGCGTGTGTTTAAAGTGTTTGGTCAATACAATGTGTGTTTGTATAGTTTTGTTTCTCTCTTTTGTGCGGGTGTTTATAGCAATTGGTAAATACATGTGTGTTTGTATATTGTATCTGTTTGTTTCATTTTGTGTGATTTTGCCTGTGTTTATAGTGTTTGGTAAATACAATGTGTTTGTTTACTTTGTCATGTTCCTGTTTGTTTGTGTGATTGCGCGGGTGGATTTTTTTGTTTTAATATAATGTTTATTTGTTGATTATTTGTCCCTTTCTCATTATTCGTGATTGTGCGTGTGTTTATAGTTTGACAAATGTATGAGTGTATATTGTTGGTTTCCATGTTCTTGTGTGATCATGGTTGTGGTCACATTGCTCGGTATAAACAATGTGTGTTTGGGTTTTATTTGTTTCTCTCTTTTGCGTGATTGTGGGTGTGCTTATAATGCTTGGTAAATACAATGTGTTATTGGAGAAATTATACCCACATGGCGGAAATTATACCCACATGGCGGAAATTATACCCACATGGCGGAAATCCCCATTTTATTGCAATGGCACGACAAGTTTCGACTCTCTCCGGAGTCCAAAGAGTGTGGAATCTTATCGTGGCACCACAATTAACCACCTGAGGATCATGACGCATTTAGACAGTATATTCTGGCTATCATTAGACAATTTTATACAGCATAGCAAGGATGTGGGAATTAAAAGGGTAAAGACTATCCCAACCAACCCTCTGACATGCATATACCCTTCCCAATGAGAATAAAATCGTCTAAAAGTTATTCCGTCATGTGGATATAATTTTTCTCCTGTCATGTATTCACGATACTGTCTATTTCTCTTCCCATAATGTATAATTGCTTTTTATTTGTTTTTGTGTTTTTGTGTGAGTTTTTATATTGCTTGGTAAATGCATTACATGGTTGATTATAATTATTAATTGTTTCTGTGTTCTTGTGTAATTTTGCGTGTGTATAATTATATTGTTTGCTAAATACAATATGTTTGTTATTCTTTGTTTCACTTTATTCGAGCAATTATGCGTGTTGTAGGTACAATGTGGGGTCGCTAATTGTTTTTGTCTTGATGTGTGATTTAGCGTATATTTATAGTGTTTGGTAAATACAATATGTTTGTATTTAGTTTTGTTTTGGGCTACGAGAGGCATTCTTTTTTATCTGAACCAGATCGTTTATCGGTAACCTGAACGGAATACATTGGTTGTATTCTTGAAAGGGCTACTCGATATATATAAGTTATTGCTATGCTGACAGATACGGGTCAGCGACGTAAAATAAAAATATAATAAATATTATAAAACACACACACACACACACACACACACACACACACACACACACACACACACACACACACACACACCCCAACATGACGTCATCCTACAGCAGGGGTCAGGTGGGTAAGTATGTATTTGGGCTAAATTGGCAATAATTATGTTTGAGTTTCTGATGTTGACGAATAAATTATGTGTAATTATACAACGTTTAAAATAATTTGAATGCATGTAACTAATGATTTTGTTAATGTGTGGGTACGGTACCTTTAAATATATATACAGTATAATATATATAACACATACAGACAGACAGAACAATAGATAAATAGATAGACAGTAAAAGAACCACCACAGTCTTATTAAACCCGAAGCTGGACACGATTAAGAAAGGCAACTATTTTATCTCAGTTAAGGGGAGGTATTTAGTTTGTTCCCTAGACCTCCATCAACCTTAAAATTACATCCCCGTAATTCCCTTTCAAGATAAATTTGTAAATTTTTCGGTAGAAAAATGTCCAGGCCGAAGGCCGGTTCCTCTTAAATTACAGGCTCGCTATCGCTCGCCAGGATAAAATCGACACCTAAATGGCACGAAAGGTCTTAATATGGGGTGAAAGTTCTTAAAATCGCTAAACTAATGGGGCAAACATTTTATAATATCAAAAGCAATGGGGCTAAACATGAGGGAGAAAGGGGTCAAGAAACAAATCCCTCAAGTGGATATCTCCCCTTAATGTTGGTGTAGCTTCCACTTCATCTTGCTTACAAAACTTAAGGAATTAATTCTTGAAAATCTGCTCGTCTATTGTTAGCTCACATAGTGGGAAATATTTTTAAGGGGGGTCACCTGATTTTTTTTCTCTTTCTCTCTATCTCTCTCTCTCTGGCTTGTATCCATTCGGCCCCATTCAGCCAACTGTTTTAAGACGTTTATCCCCATCCAGGTGTCGATTTCTTCCTGGCGAGAGATAGCGAGCCATCATTGTATGGAGAAATCTGGCTTCGCCGGAGAAATATTTCTATCGATTTTTTTTACAAATTTAGCTTGCTCTAAACAAACATATATAAATATATGCTGGCTCGCTACTGCTCGCCAGGAAAATATTGACACCTGGATGGGGTAAACGTCTTCAACAGTAGGCTGAACGGGGCCTAATGGATACAAGCCAAAGAGAGAGGGGGAGAGAGAGAATAAAAAGCGAGGTGGGGTCCCTTAAGCTTGGTCAGATATCTCTTGTACTCTATCACTCACGGACAATTATATGTTTATGTTGTTAACCCTTTCAGTACCGTGCCGTCCTTTAAGCTTATTCTGGTTACTATTAGACGATTTGTTTTCGGCTAATAAAGGGCCTCCAGCAATTAACAGGCTTCGAACTATCTCACTTAACTATTTCTACTACTACATATCCTTCTTAAATTGCACGAAATTGTCTAAATATAGCTAGAGTAAAACTAAAAAGACGTCGCCGGTACAGAAGGGGTTAATTGCAAGGTAGGTAACGGACCATTAACTATGGTCCGTTCATTCTAGGTTGGGCAGAAATCGTAACCTCTAACCTCTGTAACTCAAAAAGGGCTGGAGCAAATGAGCTGTCAATTTCCCCTCCTATTCCCTAGCCAAGTCTTCCTATTTGGTGGAAATATTAGCTCGATTACTCTAGTCCTTTTTTAGTTATGAGAGGTTATATGTTACGATTTCTGCCCAATGTAGAATGAACAGACTATAGTAAACGTATTTTAATGGTTTTTGGGATAGGAACTAGTTTACACTATCTGGTCCGACGGCGTCTTGTGGGTTATTCTGATACTTTATAACATTATTGAACATTTTGTTTGCTTTTCCCGTGTTCGAGCGATGTATTAGGTTTGTTCCCTCTGCTTAAAACAAACCTTCTCAGACTTACAGTACTTCAAACTGAAAAATACCAACCCAGGCCTCCTTCAAACTAAATTTGATTATTTGTCTTTAAATTATGTCCCGTCGTCTTCTTAGTTACAGGCTTGCTATCGCTCGCGGAGAAGAAAATGACACCTGAAGCGTCTTATCATCACCAGACTAATGGGGTGAAACGTTTTAAAATCTCCAAACTAATGGTGCGAAATATGGGAGGTTCAAAATGACACCGCAAAAATTACCTTGAGATATGTATCTAGTTTCAATCTAGTTAGTGTATTACTTACAACTTTGGGGGAGGCACTCGCTACAGGCAGTTCTGCATTTTGTCTCCCTCACTCCCATAGACAAAAAAAAAGGTTAATGAGGGTAAACTTGAAATTTTGGTTAATAACTCAACATACCCAACCCAGCAAACCCACCAACACCAAACCTTTATTATAGTAACCGATGTTGATTTACGCATACATACAGTCGAACTAGACAATTTTAGTTTGATATAAGAGATAAACAATAAATGTATTTTTTTCGTTTTTTCGTCTCGTGTACCTTTGACTTTATCTCTCCCCTCCCTCTCTCTCTCGTGTGTGTGTGTGTGTGTGTGTGTGTGTGTGTGTGTGTGTGTGTGTGTGTGTGTGTGTGTGTGCTTGTGCTTGTGTATGTGTGTGTGTTTGTGTATGTGTATGTGTGTGTGTGTGTGTGTGTGCCTATATCTCTGTGTGTGT
Organism: Paralithodes platypus; assembly: GCA_032716605.1. Lineage (NCBI taxonomy): Eukaryota > Metazoa > Arthropoda > Malacostraca > Decapoda > Lithodidae > Paralithodes > Paralithodes platypus. The sequence continues at coordinate 51,775,714 of CM064514.1, read as the reverse complement.
CTTACACTTTATCTCCCCCCATATATACTGTGTATATATATATATATATATATAATATATATATATATATATATACATGTGTGTGTGTGTGTCATACTCTTCTTCATCTCTTCCTCTTTATGTGTGTTCGCAGGTTCGCGCGCGTGTGTGTGTACCTGCCTTCCTTACTTTATCTCTCTCTCTCTCTTTCTGCGTGTGTTTGTGTGTGTCTTACTTTCTCTGTCTCCATTTCTCCCTCTTTCCATAGTGTGTGTGTGTGTGTGTGTGTGTTACTCTCTCTCTCTCTCTCTCTTGGTAATCCTTGCCATCCCTTCTCAGAGCCCTTCCATCTGGTCCACAGCCTTTCCACACCAAGCTTTTTCGGATACATTTATATTTTTCGTTCGTTCACATACAGTACAGTAGGTGTTGTAAATACTTTCATGTACTTTAATCCTGCTAATTCGTATAAGCCTTGCTGCGTTTTATTCTCAGTTTCTAATTGCCTAATTGCATTCTTAATTATAATTAGCTGATCATGTTGGAGTGCTATCCTAAATTTTTGCTTGTATGTATGTGAGAACGATATTTCATCATTTGGTTGACGAAATATTTCATTGTAAGAAAAATAACGCCGCAAAAATGACCTTAAGATATGTATCTAGTTTCAATCTAGCTAGTAAGACGTGTATTACTTATAGTCGATGGGCCAAATCAGTATTACCAGCCCATGAGGCCAAACGTTCAGCAGCTTTAAAATAAGAAAAAAAGAGAAAAGAGAAAAGAGAAAAGAGAAAAGAGAAAAGAGAAAAGAGAGAGAGAGAGAGAGAGAGAGAGAGAGAGAGAGAGAGAGAGAGAGAGAGAGAGAGAGAGAGAGAGAGAGAGAGAGAGAGAGAGAGAGAGAGAGAGAGAGAGAGAGCTATTAAATGATATGGGGGCTCAATGAAAATTACCAAAATTAGCATATAACAATAACGTCTTCAGAACAACAGGAATATTTATTTTGTTGTAGAATATATTGGTAGTCAAATTCCTCCTTGACGGTACCGATTTCCACCCTGGCCCACAACTATTACAGGCTATTCAAAGACATCACAAGACCATATAGGTAGTGAAGGTGTGTGTGTGTGTGTGTGTGTGTGGGGGGGGAAGACACCTACTGTACCTCATTCTGACTATATCATTTTAAACACAGATTAACCTATTTTATTCAAGGGGTTTATTGAGCTCGTATTTACCCTGTTGAATCCTAGAGGTAAATTATAAGCTCAAGAAATCGTCTAATGGTAACCAGAATATGATGAAAGTTATGCCACCGTGCTGAAGGGGTAAATACCAAAGAAAGCCAAGGCGTAACCAAGCGAACCAGGCCTATCTAAAAGAGAGGACTTAGGGTGTGTCAGGGAAAACTCGAGCATACATATTGCAGCAGCCTCGATCTACATTTCAAGAGATTGTTGCCACTTCCTCGATAACATTCGACTCTTGTCTCTCGATAACATTCGGGAACAGATAGACACATGTGATACTGTACCAATCACTATTCTTGTCTTAATTAAACTTCTTTTCTCTGTTAATCGCTCAAACTCTTTCCATTCTACTATTTCCGTCACCAAATTTATAACTTTAGTTTGGGAACCAACAGAGTGCTGCCTGTCGGCAGCATGATATGCGGAAGTTGTATGAGGAGTTGAAGATTATGGAGAAGATGAGGATAAGAATTAGCAATACAGTGTTCGGTGACCTTAGTCTTAAAAATAGACAATAAAGGTATGAGATGGACGATAATTCAACGAGTGTCTTTTGAGACACAACTGATTTTAAGCAAGAACTCATTAAAAATGAATCAAATATGAATACAATTATATCTTACGGTTCAGTATATTGAAACATGTATTATTGCAAGCTACTAAGCAAGGTAACAAAACAGACCAAACTGATAAATATTCCTCAAAGCTTCTGTTTGTGGCCTTTTAATGCCCAAGAGGATCTTTAAACGGTTAAGAAAAGAAAACACGTAAAGGTTTCCTATATTTGTATGTTTAAAGTTATGAATGCTATATCTCAGATTTCAACATGTTAAAACAAATACTATTTTGACTCATGATGAGTGTCTGTCATCACGTGTAATCCATCTGCCCTCCAGACCACCACTCATTCTTATGTTCCCTCACTCCCCACGTAAACCACATCTCATTTGTGTTCTCCTCTCACCTTCCCCCACCACCACTACCACAACTCCATTTAGGTCTCCACTCACCCTCTACCCCCAACCACTACCCATTGTAGTTCTCCTCTCAACCCCACATCCAAACTGCAACCTCATTTTAATTTTCCTCCCCCACCCAATCATTACTCATGTTATTCTCCTCTCAACGTACCCCCCCCCCCCCCCAAGCCACAACTCATGCTGGTACTCATCCCACCCCTCTCCAAACTACCTCATGTTAGTTTTTCTCCCCCCATCCCCACTACCCCCAAACCACAGCTCATGTTAGTTCTCCCCCCCCCCCCTTTCCTGTCCACAGTCTGGCACCTTTATATCTTCCAATTTATCCTTCCATTGTACACTTTTCTTTACTTTACCCCCTAGGAACACACTCTTTCTCTTCTGTCTTTTCACCCTTAAGGGGACGTTAATTTATGTGTCTATATATTTGTTTATCATTACCGGTATTTATATTTGTTTTAGTTTGTTCCCGAGACCTCTATCAAGCTTAAAGAGACACCATCCGAAAGACCCCCCCTCCTTCGAGATAATACAGGTTCGCTATCGGTCGCCAGGAAAATATCGACACATAAATATCACGAAAGGCCTTAATATTGACAACGAAATAGGGCAAAATGGGCCTGTAATTTTAAGAGTAACCGGCGTTAGGCCGGATTTTTTTTCGACCGAAAAATGTAAACATTTATCTTGAAGGGGGGGGGGGGGGCCTAGGGGGTGTTTTTGTAAGCTTAATGGAGGTCTAGCGAGGAAACTAAAACAATAATGAATACATGAATGGAAAAAAAAAAGAAAAAAAGGCCACTATCTCCTTAACCCTTTCTGTACTGGTCACGTCTTTAACATTTTATTTTAGCTATATTTAGATGATTTTGAGCAGTTCAAGATAAATCTGTGTTAGTAAAAAGGGGTAAGTGAGATAGTACCAAGCCTGTTAGTTACTAGAGACTCTTTTTAAGCTGAATGAAATTGTCTAATAGTAGCCAGAATAAAGTTTAAAAACCGTCGCCGGTACATAAGGGGTTAAGGCTAAAGTTCCCGGGGGTAACTTATATACAGGGTGACCCATAAAAAACTCCCACATTTAAAAGGTAAATGAAACAAAAATGGTTAAAGATAATCAAAATATTATTTGCACATATGAAACTTCATTCAATACAGTTTTTATTCATAATGTTTTAAAGATGACATCCTCCAAATGGTGGCCGTCATTGTCTATACACGCTTGAAGGCGATTTCTGAAGGCTGCCATGGCTCGACGGGTCATGTCGGGTGAAACAGCGGCTATCTCCTTCTGAATAGCAACCTTAAGGGCTTCAAGAGTTTGGGTGTCGATGAGTATACACTGGTGATTTAAGGTAGCCCCACAGAAAAAAAAATCACACGGGGCGAGGTCAGGGGAACGGGCCGGCCACCCAACATCGCCACGCAACGAGATCACCCGATCCGGAAAAATTTCCCTAAGCACTTGCAATGATCGATGTGGGTTTCAGAAAGATGGATCTACGGCACACACAGCTCGACGATCATTGTAAGTGCTTAGGGAAATGTATACTCAGTGTATACTCATCGACCCCAAACTCTTGAAGCCCTTAGGGTTGCTATTCAGGAGATAGCCGCTGTTCCACCCACCATGACCCGTCGAGCCATGGCAGCCTTCAAAAATCGCCTCCAAGCGTGTATAGGCAATGACGGCCACCATTTGGAGGATGTCATCTTTAAAACATGATGAATAAAAACTGTATTGAATGAAGTTCCATGTGTGCAAATAATATTTTATTATCTTTAACCATGTTTGTTTCATTTACCTTTGAAATGTGGGAGGTTTTTATGAGTCGCCCTGTATTATTAGTATAGCAAAGTGACTGAAGTGATATGTCCGCATCACATCCAACTATCTGGCATAATAACTCAAATGCATTCTATACTCTGCCTTTTCATTATATATATATATATATATATATATATATATATATATTGACCCCACCCCCCTCCACATTTCCTTCTAGTAGTGACCCCCTCCTCCTCCTTACACAACCAGCAGGCCTCGAGGACAGTAGGTAGTAGTGGCCGCGGCAATACCGTAAAGTTAAGGCTGAGGTCCCTCGGGGCTACCCTAATGGCCGCTTCCCTTGGTACTTTCAGACAGCGGGAAATTGGGGGACGATAGAGTGGGCTGAGGAAGAGGGATGTTTGCTGGGAAGCTTAGTTTAAGACGATAAGTGAATCCTGGTTACTTTTATCTCGGATTGTGCAGAGGGAGTTCCTAGCCTATTACTCTGTTGTTGGGGTTGTTATTGTTGTTGGTGGTGTTGTTGTTGTCACTCTTCCTTTGAGACGTCGTTGAAACCAAAATAAGAGAATAATATGAATCCCGTCTCCATCTGGATTGAACACACTCATATCTTCTAACATTGATAGAAGAGCTTTACAACTTGCCATCTATCTATCTATCTATCTATCTATCTATCTATTGCCTGACGCCGTGATCCCCCAAGGGGTGGCCACGAACGAACCACCCCCATACTTTCTCCTGTTATTATTATTATTATTATTTCGTTTAATTTTCGATGCTGAAAACATCACATATTTCTCTGGTGCTTCAGTTTTTGCCAATAGTTTTAAAGTTTTACAATTATACATTTTGCTTCTACTTTAAATGACCACTATCTCTCGATCACCTTTTAACTTTCTCTTCGGCTGTAGCCATCAATAATTAAAAAAAAAAATCTGTTAATTATAGTTTTACGTGTACTCTCTACTTTGAAACATTTATCATATCAAGTGCCATATTCTAAAACATTCTAGTATTGAAAACTATCACCTTGTTAATTAAAATATTTAGAATGCATTCCTATCATTAAGTGGTTGATAACAAAATATGTATAACAAATCAATGCAATACGTATTCTTAGTTCGACATGAGACAACGCTTCAAACATTCTTATATATCTTTTTTATAGTAGAGCTGTAATATATCGCCTTTGTTATACAGGTATATGTTTCTTTTACGCTTTGTTATTTTTATTTCTCTAACTAAATTGTCTTCAAATCATTCCTGTCCTCATAGTTTCCCTTGGCATTTTTTTATTATAAACTACCTAGTTCTGTATAAACTATATTCATCCAGCATCCCATAGTCATGTAATATTTTGTTTATCTTTCTCCCCCCCCCCCCCCCCCCCCCCCCCGCTCCCTTCCTTTCTGCCTCTCCCACTCGCTCTCATCCAAGATTTGTTGTCATTCATTCAGTTCTCGAGTTTCCATTCTCTTCAACTTCAATAGTTTCTTTCTTCTGTAAACTTTAGGGAAAGGAGCCCCAGGAGAACAAGGCTATCGTTTGTACCTTCAGGACAATATATTTTCTTCATGTGATGTACTATATATAACTATTCTACAAATAATCTTATATTTTATAATTTTCTAGTGTTGTGGTCTTCCTGATCATAATGTACTATACACGCTTGATGAAATTATATATTTTTATGCATTAAATTCGTTATTAATCATTTTATGAGGATTATACAGTAGTATCATTATATATATATATTATTTATCTTATTATTTATCTAGGATGACCTACTGTAGATGTGTGTGAATTTGTATTTTGTTTTTGTGTGTTCATTGTTTTCTGTTGTGATGCCCCTATTCGGGCTCTGTCTTGAGTCGGGCACCCCCCCCACCCCCCAAAAAAAAAGGAAAAATGGGGATTGGGCCTGAGTACATACATACATACATACATACATACATGCATACATACATTTATCTTGCAAATATCCTGTTCTTTAATCTGCATTGGAACAGTTTACACTTCTTCCTTACCTACACACTCTCTCTCTCAGTCTCTCTCTCTCTCCTGATCCTAATTACTTGAGTAACTCTCTAAATTCCATGCATCCAAATGTATAAAATTAAACACACCAATAACTGGGTTTCGGCAACACGATTGTATAAAACAAATTACACACTTCTGCAAAAATTATACAAAATGTTATGTTATATAATTATAATAAAAAAACGCATATTACTGTACTGATATGATACTCAGGAATAGTACAAACTTAGACAATTGTTTATTGGGCATCATAATACTTTTCTTCTCATCCTTCAGTATTTAAATTACTTGTATAATGAAAATGGGCAGTATTTGCCACTACTCGGGCTGCTGTCTTTTCTTTTTTTATTATTATTATTATTATTATTATTATTATTATTATTATTTAGTGCAAGCAATATAATTATCCTCACAGTGTGCACGAGAATTTCATCACTTGCCATTGTGATTACTTTAACACTGTAAATTATGCTTGCACACTTTGATATTAGTTCTATTTGAACATTACATTTGGACAAACAAGGGTAACATTACAAACAAATGGAAGAGCTCCAGCCAAATACAGTTCTGTCTCATGCAGCAAATTAGACAGGGGTGGCTATCTATCTATCTATCTATCTATCTATCTATCTATCTATCTATCTATATGCTCAGGCCCAATCCCCACTTTTATTTTTATTGTATATTTTATTGTACTTTATTATTTGTTTTCCTTTTTTTGGGGGTGGCTGGAAATTCGACTATTTTTTCTTATAACACTGAATTTGAAATCTTGATATATATATTGTTAAAGCAAGATACTAATAACCTGCGGCTGTTTAAGGGACTCATCCCCGTTTTTTCTATTTCTCTCCCTCTCTCTTTGACTTGTATCCATTCGGCCCCATTCAGCCTACTGTTTTAAGACGTTTATCCCCATCCAGGTGTCAATATTTTCCTGGCGAGCGGTAGCGAGCCAGCATCTAAATATATATATTTTTGTTTTGACAGCAAGCTAAATTTGTACATTTTTCGATAGAAAAATGTCTCCGGCGAAGCCAGATTTCTCCATACAATGCTGGCTCGCTATCGCTCGCCAGGAAGAAATCGATACCTGGATGGGGATAAACGTCTTAAAACAGTTGGCTGAATGGAGCCGAATGGATACAAGCCAGGGAAAGAGAGAAAAGGAGGGAAAGATAAGAAAGCCTGTGACCCCCCCTTAATTGTGCATGGCCAAATTAACTAACTGTTGTATTCCACCATAATACAGGTCTCCCTCGGAATATTAACCCTTTGATATAATTATAATACAGTTTCCTAGTAATAATAAAGTTGTCTGTGTACTGTGGCTAACAGAAACATTAAAGAACATCGTTATCATAATGAAATCTTACAGAGTTATTCTTCATACTTTAATTCCGTGAGTTAATTCTTATTTTGTGAACATTGTCTAGTCAGTGGGTGATATAAAGTGGTCATATGAAGTGGTAATTAATAGTGGTGATAAAGTCATCATATATAGTGGTCATATACAAGTGGTCATAGCAAGTGGTCATAGCAAGTGGCCAGAGCAAGTGGCCATAGCAAGTGGTCATAGCAAGTGGTCATATAAAGGAGTCATGAAGTGGTCATATAAAGTAGTCATAAAGTGGTCATATCAAGTGGTCATATAAAGTAGTAATAAAGTGGTCATAGCAAGTGGTCATATAAAGTGGTCATATAAAGTAGTCATGAAGTGGTCATATAAAGTAGTCATAAAGTGGTCATATCAAGTGGTCATATAAAGTAGTCATAAAGTGGTCATAGCAAGTGGTCATATAAAGTGGTCATATAAAGTAGTCATAAAGTGGTCATATAAAGTGGTCATATAAAGTAGTCATAAAGTGGTCATATAAAATGGTCATATAAAGTAGTCATAAAGTGGTCATATAAAGTGGTCATATAAAGTAGTCATAAAGTAGTCATAAAATGGTCATATAAAGTGGTCATATAAAGTAGTCATAAAGTGGTCATATCAAGTGGTACTAGCAAGTGGTCATATCAAGGGGCGAGTCAGTGGGAAATATGAAGTGTTTGTCGTTGGATTGACAGGGTTTCAGGCATTTGAATATTAAGTATAATTGGCTTCGCATAGACGGAGTTATAACTATGAAGGATAATATGAGAGAGAGAGAGAGAGAGAGAGAGAGAGAGAGAGAGAGAGAGAGAGAGAGAGAGAGAGAGAGAGAGAGAGAGAGAGAGAGAGAGAGAGAGAGAGAGTGAGTGAGTGAGTGAGTGTGGGTATCAATATTTCACACATACACACACACACACACACACACACACACACACACACACACACACACACACACACACAAGTTTTTAAATATGTTTGTAGGTCCTGCAAGTTACCAACAGTGAGTCAACATTGACTTGCCTAATTCAGACATCATGCACACACTCCAGCTCACACACACACAGACACACACACACACACACACACACACACATACTAAACAATCACACACATGCATACTAAACAATCACACACATGCATACTAAACAATCACACACATGCATACTAAACAATCACACACATGCATACTAAACAATCACACACATGCATACTAAACAATCACACACATGCATACTAAACAATCACACACATGCATACTAAATAATCACACACATGCATACTAAACAATCACACACATGCATACTAAACAATCACACACATGCATACTAAACAATCACACACATGCATACTAAACAATCACACACATGCATACTAAACAATCACACACATGCATACTAAACAATCACACACATGCATACTAAACAATCACACACATGCATACTAAACAATCACACACATGCATACTAAACAATCACACACATGCATACTAAACAATCACACACATGCATACAGGGTCACAAAAGTTTAGAGGACTAACATAAAACACAAGTCAAAACAAACACGCATATCGATACACAAAAGGTCCCACAAGTTTACTAAAACAAAGACAAAACACAAGCCGCCGCACGCATACACAATGGGTTACAAACTTACACAAACACATACACATACAGACAAACATACACAAACACACTCACACAGACACACATGTACACAGGAGAAACAGTTCTGATAGGAATGATGGTAAAGCAAGAATCCAGTGAACGAGATCCCACCAAAACATCTCATGTAAAACTTTGAGATATCTGACTTTTTTGAGCTCAGAGCGCCATCTTCAATCATGTCTCTTGATCAAACAAATTCAATATTCGCCGGAAACTTTGATAATAATGTTTGTAAAATCTTGAGCGAGGGACATTATCACTCGATACTTCTACTACTTAAGGGGGGTCATCGGCTTTTGTTTATCTTTCTCTCCTTTTCTCTCTTTCCCTGGCTTGTATCCATTCGGCCCCATTCAGCCAACTGTTGTAAAACGTTTATCCCCATTCAGGTGTCGATATCTTCCTGGCGAGCGATAGCGAGCCAGCATTGTATGGAGAAATCCGGCTTTGCCGGAGAAATTTTTCTATCGAAAAATTTAAAAATTTAGCTTGCTCTCAAAACAACAAATTATGAATGGGGCCGAATGGATACAAACCAGGAAAAGAGAGAAAAGGAGAGAAAGATAAAACAAAAAGTGGCCCCACTTAAATGTCCAATGCACAGCAAGTTCCTCATAAAAATATAATACAACTCGAACATAAGGGAGTTTCTTATGTATGTTAAATTTTTCTACCGTATAGTCTCTTCATTTTACCTGATGGTAAATTATCATGTCCTCTCTTAATTACTCAGCTATTACGAACATTGTATATGAAATATGGTATTTATGAAAACGTGTCAGTGCAATGGTGCAAAGACATAGTAGTTTACTATTTTTAGGTTGATGTTTGAGAAATCAGCTGCCAAGGCACTAAACTTTTACTATAGGATTATATACGGTACACACTTAGCTTGAAGGGAGTATGGGTAGGAAGGCATTTATGTTAGTCTAGGGGACGAACTAAAATACATTGCTCGAAAATAGCACACACAAGCAAAGTCCTCAATAATAATATAACAAAATATCCTAATGATCCACAAGATATCAGACCAGCTAGTGTTAACACAAGAGAATAACGCTTGACTATTAAAGCCTAGCTCAGGTGCATTATGGACTATTCCTGTTAAGGGAGCCCACCTCGCTTTTTTTCTCTTTCTCTCCCTCTCTCTTTGGCTTGTATCCATTCGGCCTCATTCAACCTACTGTTTTAAGACGTTTACCCTCATCCAGGTGTCATTATTTTCCTGGCGAGCGGTAGCGAGCCAGCATATATATGTTTTTGTTTTGACAAGCTAAATTTGTACATTTCTCGATAGAAAAATGTCTCCGGCGTCTCCATACAATGCTGGCTCGCGATACAGGAGGAAATCGACACCTGGATGGGAATAAACGTCTTAAAACAGTTGGCTGAATGAGGCCTAATGGATACAAGCCAGGGAAAGAGAGAAAAGGAGAGAAAAGGAGAGAAAGATAAAGAAAAGCAGGTGAACCCCCTTAAAGCTAAAGAAAAAGTTAACATCAGTTGAATCTAATACACGCAATGTAATAATTCAGTAATGGCAGCTTGAAGGTAACACTCCACTGATGACGGAATAGTGTGTGTGTGTGAGAGAGAGAGAGAGAGAGAGAGAGAGAGAGAGAGAGAGAGAGAGAGAGATAAATAGATAGATAGATAGATATATATAGGCTAGAGAGAGAGAGAGAGAGAGAGAGAGAGAGAGAGAGAGAGAGAGAGAGAGAGAGAGAGAGAGAGAGAGAGAGAGAGAGAGAGAGAGCGAGAGCGAGCTCGAGAGGTTATTATAAACTATTCTTACTAGGCCTTAAGCCATAAAGCCTTTCCGCTTAAAAATAGCGAACTCAGTGGTGAAAAGAACACAGGATAGGAAACAGGACCCCCACCAAAATGGCCACGCAACAAAACTTCACCACTCCAGGGATCAGGAAAATGTCTCCATTTACCGAGGTAGGATGGAACTAGTTAAGGCGGGTCACCGGCTTTTTTTGTATCTTTCTCTCCTTCCATGGCCTATATCCATTCGGCCCCATGCAGCCAACTGTTTCAAGACGTTTATCCCCATCCAGGTGTCAATTTCTTCCTGGCGAGCGATAGCGAGCCAGCATTGTATGGAGAAATCCGGCTTTGCCGGAGAAATTTTTCTATCGAAAAATGTACAAATTTAGCATGCTGTCAAAACAAAAAAATATATATGCTGGCTCGCTATCGCTCGCCAGGAAAATATTGACACCTGGATGGGGGTAAACGTCTTAAAACAGTAGGCTGAATGGGACCGAATGGATACAAGCCAGAGAGAGGGAGAGAACGAGAAACAAAGCGAGGTGGGCTCCCTTAACTAAAAGACATTTTCCGCGCTCCCAACTCTGGCACAAGAAGCAAAGAAAAGTTAAAGTATCGCGGTAAAATTGCATCAAAAGTTTTCCGCGGCTCACATAGCAAATTGTTAAGAGCATCAAGCCTGTGTTTTATTATATTGTAAAAGCATATTTGGTTGCTTACTCTACGTTTTTGTGTACAATATATTAAACAACATTTCTGTACACCGTTCTGTATAATTATTTTTGTATTGTATCACGTGTTTATAACAGATCCTTCTATTGCACTATAAATCTATTAATTAAAACTAGGCAAAAAAAAAAAATATATATATATAACTTGACCACTAACTCCTATAACTATATATATAACTTGACCACTAACTCCTATAACTATATATATAACTTGACCACTAACTCCTATAACTATATATATAACTTGACCACTAACTCCTATAACTATATATATAACTTGACCACTAACTCCTATAACTAAAAAGCCAGGCGTTTCCGCACCCGCCTCCGCTCCCCGCCATGGAGTGGCTTCGGTCACCCAGGCTTTATTGTGGTCGGCGGGGAGGGTTCCGTGGGGGCGCTCAGTTTTGGCCTTTGCCTTGCTCGGGGCCTTTGGGCTGTTCGGCCAGGCAGCTTGGGGAACAACAACAACAACTAAAAAGCAACTAGAGTATTCAAGCTAATATTTCTAACACTTAGGAAGAGTCAGCCAACGAATTGGTGTAGAAATGTTCAACCCATTTGTTTTGATTCTTTTTGAGTTAAAGAGGTTAAGGGGGTTATGATATCTGGCGTAATTCCTAACGAGGCCTTCCCTTGTGGTTAAGTGCCCCATCAATTACCCCTTCCCTTGTGGTTAAGTGCCCCATCAATTACCCCTTCCCTTGTGGTTAAGTGCCTCATCAATTACCCCTTCCCTTGTGGTTAAGTGCCCCATTAATTACCCCTTCCCTTGTGGCCCCATTAATTACCCCTTCCCTTGTGGCCCCATTAATTACCCCTTCCCTTGTGGCCCCATTAATTACCCCTTCCCTTGTGGTTAAGTGCCCCATCAATTACCCCTTCCCTTGTGGTTAAGTGCCCCATCAATTACCCCTTCCCTTGTGGTTAAGTGCCCCATCAATTACCCCTTCCCTTGTGGTTAAGTGCCCCGACAATTAACTCCTAGCGAAGCCTTCCCTTGTGGTTAAGTGCCCCGACAATTAACTCCTAGCGAAGCCTTCCCTTGTGGTTAAGTGCCCCGACAATTACCCCTTCCATTCGTCTAATCATTAAGGGGAGATTTCCACTTGAGGGATTGTTTTCTGGATCCCGTTCTCCCTCATGTTTAGCCCCATTGCTTTTGAGATTGTAAGACTTTCGCCCCATTAGTTTGGCGATTTTAAGAACCCTCGCCCCATTTCTGTCAATTTTAAGACCTTTCGTGCCATTTAGGTGTCGATTTTATCCTGGCGAGCGATAGCGAGCCTCTAATATAAGAGGAACCGGCTTTCAGCCGGGAAATTTTTCTACCGAAAAATGTACAAATTTATCTTGAAAGAGGGTCAAGGGGGAGTAATTTTAAGCTTGATGGAAGTCTAGGGAATCAACTAAAAACTTCCCCTTAAGTTACCATAATGCAGTTGGTTAATTATGGACAAGCTCAAATAAATATTCAGTATTCGAGAATGAATGATATGTCGTAGGCTTGTGCATAAACCTTTAACTGTCTTGATAGCCTAATGCTTAGTGCGCCGAAATTCGGGTTGAGAGTCCTAGGTTCGAGTCCTTGGAGTACCACATATATTCGTTAGTTTCATTTATTAGGTTTATTTGTTAATTGGTGGGTTGGTGAATATATATGAATACTTATAATGAGTAGACTATAGTACAACATTAGTTATTCCCCAAGTAATGCAAATGATAACTTATGGGGTATATCATTGTGTGACCCGGGATAACCCTCACAAATATTGTATCACTGGTAAAAGTAGTTAATCTGTTCTTTCACCTGGCGGCAAGTTTAATCCTATAGCAGCTGATTTATCTATAATATATGAAAAGAAATTTTATACAGGGTGTCCCAGGAGGAAAGGGCATAACTTTGGGAAATGATAGAACAAAATATTCTAAGCCTAAAATGTCCTATAAAAAATATTCCAAATCTCGACCGTTATAGAGATATTGCATATTGAAAATGGTATTTTCTTCAGTAATTCCCCATAAGGCCGGCCTAGCTGTCCTAGTGCCTACCACACCTCCATCTTTCTGCAATTATTTTACCATGTTATTATAAAGATACTATAATTCTGTAAGTTGCAAAATGATTATAAACATATTAGCTCACTATGGACCAGTTGGAAACCATTTGAAATGGAAGAGTCCATTACAGTGATGCAGGGGAGGATACGACATTAAACCTTCAATATCTTTTTAACGGTTGAGATTTGGACTTTTTGTTATAGAACAATTTATGCTTAGAATACCTTGTCTTATCATTTCCCAAAGTTATGCCCTTTCCTCCTGGGACACCCTGTATATGCATCATATTTTTGGCATTGTTCAAGATGAACAACGTATATGGCTATAAACACTTTGTAATAGCTTAACAATGAACCCTATTTGGTCCAAGGAAAGTATTCTTGGGCCTCCCCTGTTTCGCTTCATCAGTGTGTAGATTCCAAGACATTTCACCCCATTCCATTAGTCTGGCAATAAGACGCTTCATCCCATTCCGTCTTACGCCGGGAGGTTTTTCTATCGATAAATGTAGAAATTTAGCTTGAAAGGGGTATAAGTGGGCATTTTTAGTTTTGAGGAAGTCTGGGAAGACGTTTTTGTGAGCCTAGGAGACAAACTACATTGCTCCTCCATAATGGCAAAAACAAGCAAAATCTTCAATGATAATTAAACAAAAGATAATAATTTACTCACAAGACGTTGGACCAGATGAGGACATAAAAAGGACCCGTAAGATAAGCAAACAATAATAGACTGTCACTTCAGATTTGGCCATTATTCTCCCCCCAAAATACATTGAATGTTGCTTGGATAGGCTCTGAAATGAGGTCAATGGTTGACCTTGCTTGGGTCTGTTGTTGTCGCTTGCTCTTCATTGTAATACTTTGTAAGTTATGCTTTTTAGTTGTTGTTGTTGTTGTTGTTGTTCCCCAGGCTGTCTGGCCGAACAGCCCCAAGGTCTCGAGCAAGGCCAAGGCCATAAACGAGCGCCCCCACAAAACCCTCCCTGCTTACCACTAACATAGCCCGGGTGACCGAAGCCACTCCGAGGCAGGGAGCTGAGGAGGGTGCGGAAACTCCCGGGAAACCAAAGCCCCACCCAAGGCCTTGTGCCACTCAGCAATTATGAAGGGAAAGTTGAGGGGCAAGGGAAAAATGTGACGCTTTGGCTCCCAATCTTGGCAGTAGGGAGGTCAATCCACGGAAAAGACGCCGTCACTTGAGATCTAGAAGATATATAAGTAAAAGGAACAGTCAGAGTAAGCTATGGGTATGGCAGAGATCGCTCAGCTCTCACTCTGATAGACCAGCCCATCACCACATGACTAGAACCCAATCCTCTCAGCATCAGCTAGGAAAGGCCCTAGAAAGCCGCCTTTGGCGGGGGGATAGCTCCCTACTTCAATTCCTTTCGGGGTTGGGCACCCGCCCTTGCTTTTTAATTATTGTATTTGATAGTTAAGATTATACTTATAGAAAAAGTGATATTAAATTATTATGATTGAGATATCTCTATTAACGATATTGCTAGTGAAATAAAGTAAGTATTCCAATTACCGATATTATAACTTGGATGACCATTATTTAAATTAGGCATTGATTACTTGTGATTGATTGTGATTGTGTTGGAGTTCACTACTGTATTAATATTCAGGATTGATAATACTTTCATGCACTGTATTGAACGATAGATAGTTTGTGACAGCTTAATTTTTAGATAAGCGGTATTTATTATGTATTATATAGTTATTTTTAATTAGCATTGCGTTATGAGAATGAATGAATGTATATTTTGCCACCATTCTCTTGATAAATTATCCTGTGCATAGTTTATCTTGTAACTACTGGATAAGCAATACATATTTTGTTTTCCTGTAGACAAACGATATTGGGCTGTGAGGTGTGTTTATATCACTTCTACTGTGAATTGAAATGTGTGCAGATGTTCTTTACTATTACAGTTTATAATATCAATGTGTGCAGATGTTCTTTACTATGTAATATCAATGTGTGCAGATGTTCTTTACTATTACAGTTTATAATATCAATGTGTGCAGATGTTCTTTACTATTACAGTTTATAATATCAATGTGTGCAGATGTTCTTTACTATTACAGTTTATAATATCAATGTGTGCAGATGTTCTTTACTATTACAGTTTATAATATCAATGTGTGCAGATGTTCTTTACTATCACAGTTTATAATATGAATTATTTTTAACGGGAGAGGGCCGTTTTTCTGGTCCCCCTTCTTCCTCATAATTAGCCCCATTAGTTTTCAGATTTTATGACGTTTGGCCCATTAGTTTGGCGATTTTAAGACATTTCGCCCTAGTTCTTTGTCTGTATAAAGACTTTTCGTGTAGCTTAGGTGTCAATTTTTTCCTGGCGAGTGATAGCGAGCCTGTAACTTAAGAGAAACCGGCCATCATCTCCCCTTAATCAAAACGACCCATCTCCCCTTAATCAAAACGACCCATCTCCCCTTAATCAAAACGACCCATCTCCCCTTAATCAAAACGACCCATCTCCCCTTAATCAAAACGGCCCATATCCCCTTAATCAAAACGACCCATCTCCCCTTAATCAAAGCTACCCATCTCCCCTTAATCAAAACGACCCATCTCCCCTTAATCAAAACGACCCATCTCCCCTTAATCACATGATATTGGATAGTGGAGCCCGGATGTAGCAATTATATAGCGCATACAGATTAGTTAAGGAGGGTCACCGGATTAGTTTTTTTATCTTTCTCTCCTTTCCTCTCTTTCCCTAGCTTGAATCCATTCGGCCCCATTCAGCCAACTGTTTTAAGACGTTTATCCCCATCCAGGTGTCGATTTCTTACTGGCGAGCGATAGTGAGCCAGCATTGTATGGAGAAATCTGGCTTCGCCGGAGATATTTTTCTATCGAAAAATGTACAAATTTAGCTTGCTGTCAAAACAAAAATATATATATGCAGGCTCGCTACCGCTCGCCAGGAAAATATTGACACCTGGATGGGGGTAAACGTCTTAAAACAGTAGGCTGAATGGGGCCGAATGGATAGAAGCCAAAGACAGAAGGAGAGAAAGAGAAAACAAGCGAGGTGGGCTCCCTTAAGGGGAGGTATTTAGTTTCTTCCCTAGAACTCCATCAAGCTTAAAATTACACCCCCTAGACCCTCTTTCAAGATAAATTTGTACATTTTTGCGGTAGAAAAATGTCCCGGCCGAAGGCCGGTTCCTCTCAACTTACAGGCTCGCTATCGCTCGCCAGGAAAAAATAGACACCTAAATGGCACGAAAGTTTTTAAAATTGACAGAAATGGGGCGAAAGTTCTTAAAATCGCCAAACTAAAGGGGGCGAGCGTCTTAAAATCTAAAAAAGCAATGGGGCTAAACATGAGAGAGAAAGGGGTCAAGAAAAAAATCCCTCAAGTAGAAATCTCCCCTTAATACTACTCTATCAGTCTTGTTCTCCATGTTCTTACGTTGATGTGCATATAATCCTAATTTTGTAATGCATACTATAAATATTATATTAGTTAGTTGTTATTGAACGATGAGGCTCGGCATGTTAATTAAAAAACAATTATATATTTGATCTAAGCAACCTTTCCTTCTATCTGTATACATTTTATAGATGCTTTTTCATTTCTTTTAGTTTTCTTTGGTTCTAATTTCGTGTGTATACAGTAGACTCGATTAATTCTATATTTTTCCCCTCAGCTTAATGAGATAACACAAGGAGTCTCCATTATGCAAATTTGGCAGCGAATACCTATCAATCCAAAGCCCAATTGTTCCCATCCATATCCGTGTGTTGACCGAGTGTTCATTATACATGATCTTAACCCTTTGAGTACCAGCGAGGTGCGTAAAATATTATATTCTAGCTATATTTAGACGATATTATGCGGCTTAGGAAGGATCTGTGGTAGTTAAAAGGGTTGGTTGAGAACGTTTGAAGCCTCATTATTGCTAGAGGTCCTTCCTAAGCTGAATAAAATCATCTAATAGTTGCCGGAATACGATGAAAAAGGCGTCACTGGCGCTGTACGGGTTAAGGGGCAGGTAGTTGCTTTTTTGGACCCCCTTCTCCTTCATGCTTAGCCCCATTAGTTTTGAGATTTTACGATGTTCCTTCCATTAGTTTGGCGATTTTGAGACCTTTCATCCCCATTTCTTTGTCAATGTTAAGACCTTTCGTGCTAGTTAGGTGTCGATTTATTTGTCAGGCAAGCAATAGCAAGACTAATTTTAGGAGGAACAGGCCTTTGGCCGGGAAATTTTCTACCGAAAGATGTAAAAATATATCTTGAAGGGTGTGTTTTTCTTAGCTTGATGGAGGTCTAGGGAGGAAACTATAAAAAAAAAAAAATATATATATATATATATATATATAAATAGACCAACAAATAACCACCGTCACCTCAACCCTACAGTGTATATTTATTTTTCCTTTAGCCGGCCGCTATTGGAAAGTGGGGGTGCGGCTCACAAAGGGGGGCACACACACACACACACACACACACACACACACACACACACACACACACACACACACACACACACACACACACACACACACACACACACACACACACACACACACACACACACACACACACACACACACACGGGGGCAGAGTGAAGGCAAAAAATAAACGACGCCAATATATCGTTCTCGTCCCATTCATTCAACGATACTCAAACATTCAACAAAATACAATAACATAAAAATGGCGTCCCTGTCCCTTTTCCTTTTCTGCTCATACTTCTGGAAACCTGACGCAGAGAGATTTAGTACATGTTTGTCTACCATTTATATATATATATTATAGGTTTGACTCCTGTAAGGAGATAAAGAAAACCTAATATTTATTAGTGGCCCCGTAATCATTGACGAACATGCCTATTACATAAGGCATCCTCTTCAAACACTAATCCGCCGTAGTTTGAATCTACCGCGCAAAGCATTTAAAATCTGAGGAGCCTTCATCATGAGCGCACGCGACCTCACTCATGGCTTCAGTCATTATGAATTGGGTTCTCACTACGAAAAAACTTCGTAAAAAATAAAAACAAAAAGAAAATAAGAATAACTATCCAATAAGCTTTCCATCATATCGTGGATGTACTTGTGTGGATCTTTGACCAGACGCTGATTCAGGCGTCATTCTTCCTTCACTAACATAATTATCAAGTAAACCAAAATCCTTAATACATCAACGAATGGGAAGGGGATGGTCGGAAGGGCCCCAGCCGTCAATGATTACGGGCCACTACTAAATATTAGGTTTTCTTTATATCCTTACAGGAGTCAAACCTATAATTTATTAGTGGCCCCTCCATCATTGACGAACATGCCTGATTTCTAAGACTGGAGGGGGACATTCGTAATCATATCATAACTCTAGAAAAGCAGATAATCAAACAACCACATAGTATTCTTACTTTGAAAATATATTTAAATACGGCGCAGCCCATATATATACAAGAAAGGGGTTCAGGCAGGTGCGTGCTTCAAAGAAGCCTGCTTGACAAAAAAGGGTAACTCTGAAGATTCTGTGAACAGATCTGTAGTTACAAAGGCACCCCACTCAACGAGTGGTGACAAAAATAACAAGTTATAAGTTTACATGTGCACATAATAAACCCCAAAATAATCGTGGAGATAATTTGCATAAGATCTCCACTGTTTAATACTAAATTGCTTTCACAGCTAAAACTACTATAACAACCCCGTTGTTTTGTACTAACATTGTACTAGCACAATTTCTCGCAGAGAAATTTTCATATCACATTAACCATAAATTGTATCACAGCTCTTACACTCCGGCGGGGTCTATGGTGTCCTATGTTACACTGACTGCACCCCCCCCCCTTTTCCTTGAAAGTAAACAAAAGTGACTGAAGGGCCACCTAGACCCTCTGCCTTAAAGTTATACATGGTAAGGAAGGTTTGTCTAGAGCAACTGACAAGTATCTAGTCAAAAACGTATGATTAGACGCCCACAACTGTGTGGACGAAATATCTTCTACTGAAAAATTCTTCAGGAAACGTAAAGAGGCTGCCCATTTGCGTAAATCGTGGGCCCTACCCACAACGCCGGGATTACTCTCTTTAATGACTTCGACCAGAAGAGAAGCTAATCTCCGTTTCAGTAAGCGTTTACCCGTACTCGCTACCCATAAAGCACCTTGGGGGTTTAGAGGAGCCACCCTCAAATATTTGGTTAGAGCTTGCACTGGACATAGATTATGATGCACCTTTCCCCTTTTTAACGCCGGCACCGTGAACTCAGAAAAAACGTGTGCACTGTGCTCATTTTTGGCTACAAATCCCGGGGAAGGTGCAATGTGAATACATTCATTAAGTCTACCAAACCTAAGGCAATTAGGTGTGTTGCTCATCGAAGCCAGCTCAGACACTCTGTTCCCGGTGGCCAAAGCCAAAAGGAATACAGCCTTTTTTAAGAATAATGCAAAACCTGCAGTATTTTGGTACAGACGAGAGTGAAGTAAAGACAATGCCTTGTCCAGAGACCAAGTAGGCATGAGCTGACGGGGAGGTGGGCGGAGTTTAAAACATGCCCTCATAAAACCTGTTTCCTCCGCTACCGGTATGGAGAGACCTGTAAGGTCTAAAAAGGGCACTCTAATTGCAGTTAAGTGATTTTTTAACGTTACCACAGATAAACGTTTCTGCTCAAACAGATAATTTAAATAATTGAAAACTAATGCTACTGAGGGCACAGTCTGTTCTGTTCTAATGATCCAAGAAGTAAAGGCTTGCCAATGTGATTGATACTGTCGTTTCGTAGACTGAGTATATTGATTTAATAATTTATTGGTCACATCTCTACCGTATGGTGCTAGCCACTTGGCCTCCTGAATGTCCATAATGCAAAAGTCAGCGAGGTCGCTAGGTTGCCAATCGTGTCTAAGTGGAAATACCCGACCGGGAGCGACACCGGGTGCGGGCACCACGTCTTTAATTGCTGGTACCACAACTGCGCCGGCCACAGGGGCGTGACTAGCGAGACTAAGCCTCGATAATCTCGTAGTTTGTTCACTACGTGGCACATTAGTGACGCATCTGGCGGCAGAAACAGATAGATGGAGCTCCATCTGTTCCAGTCTGTCACTACGGCGTCTGGCCCCCCTGCCGGCGTTTTCGTCCGGCGGGTGAGGTATAGAGGGAGTTTGTGAGTCTCCTCGGATGCAAACAGATCCACTTGTGGATGGGAGAGCTCTGCAATCATTTGGTTGAAAATGGGTTGCTTGAGCTCCCATTCTACTGTCGTGCTCTGTCTCCGGGACAGAGCATCTGCCCAGACGTTTGCTATGCCTGGGAGATAAGATGCGTGAAGATAAATGTCTAGTCTGTTGGCTAGAGTAAAAATCTCTTCCGACACGTTTAGCAACTTCCTTGACCTCGTTGACCCCTGTTTCTGAATACAGTGAACTGCGTTCAGATTGTCAATTCTGAAGGCCACCGACTTGCCCCGTAAAGCAGGGCCGTGAGCCTGAAAGAAATACAAGGGGACTAGTAATTCTTTGACATTGATGTGGGAGATTTCAAAGTGTGACCAAAGCCCCTGACCCTGGTGCCCCTGATTTGACTGAAATCCCCAACCTATTGTGCTTGACGCATCCGTGTCTACCCGTACCGTTGGCGGAGGAGAGGTCCATGACATTATTGAGTGCAACGTTTCCCTCTTCGCCCACACCGCTAGTAAGGTGTGGATTAATTTCGGGATGGGCCATAACTTTCCCGCCGGTAAGAGTGGGAAATATTTGTTGCCTTCCAATATTAAACGTTTTACTTTCAACCGGCCCAACATAACAGTTAGTTGAATCCAGTTGAGAGAGCCGACCAGAGACTCCCAGACCCTCCGCGTCGTAGTCAGACTGTGAAGAAACATGAACAGTTTCCTGCGAAACCTGTTGCGATTGTCCACACTCTGACTCAGAGTGAGAGCAGCCGCGTCCCAGACCAGCCCTATCCACTGAATTACTCGTGAGGGAACAAGATTTGACTTTACCAGATTTACCTTGAACCCTAGAGTTTTGACATGATTTAAAATTATGTTGACATGTTTGATGCATAATTGCTCTGTCTCTGCCACCACCAGCCAGTCGTCTAGGTACCACAAAACTTTGATTCCTTGCTTTAACAACGGCATCAGGGCTTGCCGGACTAATTTCGTGAATAATCGAGGTGCCAGGTTCAAACCGAATGGCATCCTTTGAAAAAAAAAATTTTGGTGCCTGATCCGTAAGGCCAGAAACCTTTGAAATCTTTTGCTGACCGATACGTGCCAATAGGCATCTGTCAGGTCTAGGGAACACATCCAACCTCCCGGCGGAAGTGTTAGCCTGATTTGGTGTACTGTTAACATTCGGAATGACTCGTTGTGAATGTGAAGGTTCAGATAAGACAGGTCTACGACCGGTCTCATCTGAACACTGTCCCTTTTGGGAACCAAAAATAGCTTGGACGTGAATACAGGGTAATTTGGGGGGACCGGGATGATGACATTCTTGGCAATCATTTCCTGGACCAGTGACTCCACCTCTAAAGAAACAAAATTCGCCGTTGTCGGCTGACGTAAGCGAGGTCGCCGGAGCCACTGCCAAGTGATGCCTTTGCGTGCCACCATCCGTGCCCAAGTGTTTAACGGCCATGCTTGATGACACGTTCGGAACGACCCAGTTAGCAGACAAGGGTTCGCCGGCTGTACTACCCTCGGATCCGCCGGCCTTAAGACTGGCACCGGGAGTGAGAGAGACTTTAGTTTTTTGATGGTGGTGGAGTTGGTGGTGGTGGACGCTTCGCCGGCTGGCTGGCGTTGGCCGAAGACGGGCCCTGACCTGGCTTATTATGGCCGCGTCCTCTCTGACCTGAAAACCTACTCTGTCTATGCCTGTACTGACCTTGAGGGGAGGAGGAGGACTTAGGTGGAAGAAAGGGCTTAGATCCCCCCGGCTGAGCCTTAGCGACTGGCCTGGGTTTGGGGAAGTTAAAGGCAGGTTTCTTAGAAGGGGTGGGACTGTGTTTAAAGGCCTGAGCCATATTAAACACCGTTCGCCACACGTCAGGGGACATTAACCCTTCTTTAGCGGCCTATGCGGTTTATTTATATGTACCGCCCAGCGGGGTGTTTTTAGCCAAAATAGGGCTGTTTACGTGATCATTTTCATGCCTAAATAAGACCCAGAACGTAAAACAAGTATCTATCCCTGAAAGGGCATATACAGAGCTTTCGAATGACACCATAACGATCCTTTTATGATGGCTAGTTTTCTTGCAATAACCGTGCAACGCGAGTGCAAAAAGCAGGTAATTAGCCACTTTCCCGATACAATTCCGTATATAGCGAGTGAGAGAGGGAGGGGGGAGCTGAGATTCATGTCAGTAGGTTCGCCGCGGTGGTCTGGAGCAGTCATACGCTCGCTAGTCTCCTGCCACCACTTGTCTCTCTCTCTCAGCAACATTGGGTGCTGAAATTACCACTCGACCTATGTCGAGCGCCGCCACATAGTCCAGCTTTATTAAAAACGACTTATGTGGTGAGCCGCTTTTTAAGGGTTAACACCTTACGAGCGGCCTATGTGGTTTATTTATATGTACCGCACAGCGGGGTGTTTTTAGCCAAAATAGGGCTGTTTACGTGATCATTTTCATGCCTAAATAAGACCCAGAACGTAAAACAAGTACCTATCCCTGAAAGGGCATAAACAGAGCTTTCGAATGACACCATAACGATCCTGTCATGGATAGTTTTCTTGCAATAACCGTGCAACGCGAGTGCAAAAAGCAGGTAATTCGGTAGTTTCGGTACATAATTGAGTATGTAGCGAGTGAGAGAGGGAGGAGGGAGCTGAGATTTGTGTCAGTAGGTTCGCCGCGGTGGTCTGGAGCAGTCATACGCTCGCTAGTCTCCTGCCACCACTTGTCTCTCTCTCAGCCACATTACGTGCTGAAATTGCCACTCGACCTATGTCGAGCGCCGCCAAATAGTCCAGCTTTATTTAACTCGACTTATGTTGCTCGCCGCTAATTAAGGGTTAAAGAGGGAGTGAGCACTGGTGACATGACTACCTGATTCGCAATGCGATCAGGCAGTTTTCGGACTAAGGACATTCTGAGGTCTTGTCTCGCTCGTACCGCCTCAAGCAAGGCGGTGCGGATGTCACCCAAAGATTGGATTGACGACTGAAGAAGCAGTCGCCGGGACAATTCAACCGATCGTCTGGCATCCGCGTCTGCGATTGCCTGAGTGGACCGGAGCAAAGACTTTGCTACCTGTTGAGACACTATGTATTGAGAGAATAGGCGAAAAGCTTTCCCCCTTAGCCTAAATTCTCGGTCTAGGTGAGTTGGGGTAGGGGTAGTGAAAGGGTCTTTTAGCTCACAAAGATTAATTTTAGGGGCAGCTAAGAAAGCAAACAAAGCTGAAGGGACTCCGCCGGCAGAACTCACTGGCATGGAGAACCAAAAATGAGTATCTTGAGGGATCTGGTGGGAAGTTTTGGAAGTAAATGTGGTCGCAAAGTTTTGAGCCTCTGTCTCCCATTCCACCCAAGGTACTGGACCCAACTGCCCCACCTTCAAGACTGGATTAGCTGCTGCGTCTGTGACGGTTTGCAAATCAAGTTCTGGAGTGAGAGCTGACAGAGTCTTAATGTCATTAAACCCATCAAGCTTAAACCAGTCTGAAAACAATTTTGAAGCTGAGGTGGGGGGTAAAGCCGGCTTAGTAGCATAAACAAAGTAGTCCTGGTGATAATAACTAGGTATAGCCTTTATATTGACATCTAGTACATTTCCCAAAGTATCCAAGGCCCTTAATTTCTTAGATTTATTGCCCTGGATGACCCACTCACGCAGTACTGGGAGTTCCCCTGACAAGGTAGGTTGGGCGAGCTCTGGTTTAGTGGGGGTCAAAAGGACCCATGACTCGTCTGGTCCGTAAAGCAAGGGCATAGCTACCTTTCTGAGAGGCGCTTTGTCTAGAGGGGCGGATTGACATCCGTTATAACCCTTACATTCGAAGTGGTCAATGCCGCCGTAGCAGGCCTAGTAACCACTGATGGTGACAGAGGGGGAGGGTGAGGGATCTGAGTTAAAGCAATAGAAGTCATCAGAGGCCGTACCGTAGAGCTTGTCGTGGGAGCTCCCAAGTCCACTGTGGGAGTTTCCTGCTGTTGGCCAAAAAATTTAGATAAAGCATTACTAAGTAGCTCATCAATTTCCTGTGCAGTGACAAATTGACTTGATGATATACTCACTGGTGAATCATTAATATCCTGCGCGGCGTCTAAGCCTGAACCTGACTCTTGCCCTTCCATATCCGATATAATTGAAACCTCGTCTTTATCATCCTGTTCCTCCTGAGAAGATCCAGCCAAAGCTGGGGTACCTTGTTGCCAAGATAAGTCAGGAATAGAGGATGGGATCGCCGCATCCCAGTGGACGTCAGCCACTGTGTGAATAGTTTGAGCCGGAAGTGGGTGGTCAGGCCCTGGCCGAGAATATCTCCAAACACCGAGGCCTTGGCCTACACTCCCTTGAGAGTCCAAACCACTCTCAATCACTGAGCCCCCTGAACTCTCCAATTCCAGGATTAAAATGTTAATGGGTAAATCATCTTCAGGTACAGGCACTATACTGGACCCTTGAGACCGAACACAAACTCTGTCTGGGGTAGAGGTACGATGAGAAGCACTAGAAACTGGCGAATGTCGGGAGGCCTTTCTATCATGGGAATCCTTTTTTGAAGATTTATGGCTGCGGTGTGACCGTGAACTACTCTTCGATTTGGAGGATTTATCGCCGTGACCACTGGTGGAACTTTCCGTCTTACTCTTCTTACTCGATGGTGAAGAGGCAAGACTAGGTGGCTGGTGTCTGAGAGGTGACCTAGACCGAGATCTCTCCCGAGACGAGGAGGCTGCCGCCGGGGGTGTAGGCTCTCTTTGACGTTTCGTAGTAGCAGCAGGAGAAGACACAGAACCCTGACCAGTCTCCGCCGGCTTACGACTAGTTACTCGAGAGGAACGTTTAGGGGGAGGGTGCTCGAAAAGAAGCCTATCCCAAAGAGGGACATTGTCACATTGAAGTGACTTATGAGCCACAATCGTAGTATACGCTGACATCTGTTGCCTAACCTCTCGTAAGGCGACCGCTGCGGTCTTATCATTGTCACGGAGGACCTTGACACTTAATTGGGAGCAAAAGGAACAGTTGCGCATCACCCACAGACCCCTTGAATGGTCTAGACATTTAACACACTTGATGCAAAGAGTGTGCGCAAAAATAGGGATACCAGCACAGGTAGGGGTAATGCATAAAGCAAAAACTGGGGCAAAGGTAGCCATGACAGAGACTGGTGGGAAAACTACTGCAGGGTCTGTATTGGTCCGCCGGAGCCCAGCTCTGGAAAAAAAGAAAATTTACAGGAATTAATGCTCATAAGGTTAACCCAACATGTTCGCACACACGTGTTAATAACCCGCCGGGTAACGAGACGTAATGTCACAACGATCACAGCTCGCTACGCGGCGGGATTCTATAAAGATTTCAGAATATCTAAACATGTCTTAAGAAAGTTAAGAATACCCTCTGACAAAATATAAAGGACCAGAATGGCGTTTATAGTCTTTCCGGTGGTGACTGTTTCAAGATTCAATTTTGGAAAACAACCCCCCACAAAGACGCCGGCACCTGAATTATTTAGCAGAATAACACAGGGCAGGCTGATACGAGATCTGATTTCTAACGAATTGTCACAAATGATCGCCGTAAGTTTGAAGGCGGCGATACATTAACGTATCTCTCAATTAACTGGTTAACGAAATTGAATTGTAAATTCCTTATTTCCTCCTCCCAGGAGCACCCGCCGGGTGTGAAAAATTTGTGAAAAAGATGTTAACCCTAATTGAACCTTCGATCGCCGTAAGTGTGAAGGCGGCGATACATATAGTATCACTAAAATGGATCGGTTAACTAAACTGAATGACCAAGTCGTTCATCCCACCCTACCAAGGTGCACCCGCCGGGTGAGATGTAAAAACGTTAACCCCATAAGTTCCTGTCCCCACTTCTTTGTAAAAGATCGCCGGGGAGGAAAGCCCTCAACAACAGCTAGGTTTTTCCTTTGGTTTGTAAAACCGGGTAGAAAATCTTCATAACATAATATATGTCCACATGAACAATGTTAGATGGGTACAGCCAATCCGCCGGGAATCATAGGGAGCCTGAAACAGGCACCAACACAGAGACGCAGTCCTGGAGAGCCACAGACACCTCATCGCCGGGGACACAAGCCTGTTTTGAAACCACGCATGGCCCAACACGGCTCTCGGCCGGGTTTTTCATGGTGTAACCGAGAAAAACCCGCCGGAAAGTAACCCACCCCGTTCAGAAACCATCTGAACGCACATAGGACCCGAGAGAAAGCCAAGCACGACTAGCCTAGGGTCCACACAAAAATCCGTGGAATTAGCCAATACACAACTAAACCAGGAAACATACATAGTCCGTGGAATTAGCCAATACACAACTAAACCCGGATACACATGACACAGTAGGACATATTTATAAAATAAACAATAACACTTGTACATGTGGCAAAGCTACGAGTGGCTGGCTAGGCCTAAGTAGACGGCATAAGAAATGTTGAAATATAAACAAAAAACACTGGAAATATAACAACAGGAACCACCGCCAACACACAACTGTAGCAAAAACTTCCGACAAAGGGAAGACTGACTCGGGACCCAGAAAAAACTTCACTAAGTGAAGAAAAATACGCTGGGAACGTCAGAAGCAACGCTTACCTCATCAGAAAGATAAAAGGCAGCATAAATAACGCGTAATGAAAGCCGCCTGCATCACAAGCTAACTCAACTGTGAAAAGTTCACATGTCCACAACAGGACCACGAGGGTACATCCGAAATAGATGCCCCAAACACACGACCCAAAATACACTGCACTGCGGGCAACCATCCCAGGACACTCCTGCTACGCATATCCTAACCTTACTCGATACATCCCGGAGTAAACAAATGAGAAAAACTCACTAGGGACGCAGCAAATGCGGAACCAGCGGAGCGTGGGGAGACACGTCCGGACGTCCGGGCAGGCTGAGCGCAGAGCAGAGAAGGAAGAATGACGCCTGAATCAGCGTCTGGTCAAAGATCCACACAAGTACATCCACGATATGATGGAAAGCTTATTGGATAGTTATTCTTATTTTCTTTTTGTTTTTATTTTTTAAGAAGTTTTTTCGAAGTGAGAACCCAATTCATAATGACTGAAGCCATGAGTGAGGTCGCGTGCGCTCATGATGAAGGCTCCTCAGATTTTAAATGCTCTGCGCGGTAGATTCAAACTACGGCGGATTAGTGTTTGAAGAGGATGCCTTATGTAATAGGCATGTTCGTCAATGATGGAGGGGCCACTAATAAATATATAGTTGTAAATAGGCCTATGTTTGTGTCCTACATCACTGTAATAACACATTTCAACGTACCTTAATTATTATTGCCATTAATAATTTCAACAATCATATCAATACTAGCATTACTTTTGTGTCAAATGCATCCAATATAATCTCAAATATACTATCACTATAACTGTAAAGGTCTATAATATTATATGGCCTACAATAACATCTATTATTCCGCACTCCAAAATACAGTACGCTTGGGCTTTAATAACCGTATAACAGATTGGGTTATAATAACTTATGGGGGGACGGGTCGTTTTTTTGGTCCCCCTTCTTCCTCAGGTTTAGCCCCATTAGTTTTCAGATTTAAAAACGTTCGCCTCATTAGTTTGTCGATTTTAAAACCTTTCGTCCCATTTCTATATCAATATCAAGACCTTTCGTGCCATTTAGGTGTCGATTTTTGCCTGGCGAGCGACAGCGAGCTTGTAATTTCCTGGCCTTCGGCTGGGAAATTTTTCTACCGAAAACATGTACAAATATCTCTTGAAGGGGGGAAGGGAGGGGGGTGGGGGGGGTGGGTGCCTAGGGAGTGTTTTATTTTAAAGTTTGATGAAGGCCTAGCGAGGAAACTAAAACATAAATGATATTATAAATAACTAGACCCCCCAACAAATAACTCCTGTTCCCCCCTTAAACACTCTGGCTAACTACATACTGTTATCTAGTGTTCCACATATATATATATATATATATATATATATAGCTGTACACACTATAGTTGGCCTTATTCCAGCAGACGGTAAAATGAATCCCTTAGCAGCTGATTTCTAGCTTCTTGATGGACATACAGTATATATAATATGGAACTGGTATATCACTATAGTTGTACCAAGTTTATATATGGAACTGCTATATCACTATAGTTGTACCAAGTTTATATATGGAACTGGTATATCACAGTAGTTGTACCAAGTTTATATATGGAACTGGTATATCACTGTAGTTGTACCAAGGTTATATATGGAACTGGTATATCACAGTAGTTGTACCAAGTTTATATATGGAACTGGTATATCACAGTAGTTGTACCAAGTTTATATATGGAACTGGTATATCACTGTAGTTGTACCAAGTTTATATATGGAACTGGTATATCACAGTAGTTGTACCAAGTTTATATATGGAACTGGTATATCACTGTAGTTGTACCAAGTTTATATATGGAACTGGTATATCACTGTAGTTGTACCAAGTTTATATATGGAACTGGTATATCACAGTAGTTGTACCAAGTTTATATATGGAACTGGTATATCACTGTAGTTGGTACCAAGTTTATATATGGAACTGGTATATCACAGTAGTTGTACCAAGTTTATATATGGAACTGGTATATCACTGTAGTTGTACCAAGTTTATATATGGAACTGGTATATCACTGTAGTTGTACCAAGTTTATATATGGAACTGGTATATCACAGTAGTTGTACCAAGTTTATATATGGAACTGGTATATCACTGTAGTTGTACCAAGTTTATATATGGAACTGGTATATCACAGTAGTTGTACCAAGTTTATATATGGAACTGGTATATCACTGTAGTTGTACCAAGTTTATATATGGAACTGGTATATCACTGTAGTTGTACCAAGTTTATATATGGAACTGGTATATCACAGTAGTTGTACCAAGTTTATATATGGAACTGGTATATCACTGTAGTTGTACCAAGTTTTCATTATTAGCGACACATAATATTACTTCAAACTCTTGTTAAGGGGAGAATTCCACTTGAGGGATTTTTTTCTTTACCCCTTTCTCCCTCATGTTTAGTCCCATTGCTTTTGAGATTTTAAGACGTTCGCTCCATTAGTTTGGCGATTTTAAGAACTTTCACCCCATATATGTCACTTTTAAGACCTTTCGTCCTATTTAGGTGTCGATTTTTTCCTGGCGAGCGATAGCGAGCCTGTAATTTAAGAGGAACCGGCCTTCGGCCGGGACATTTTTCTACCGAAAAATTTACAAATTTATCTTGAAAGGGGGTCATGGGGGTGTAATTTCAAGCTTGATGGAAGTCTAGGAAACACACTAAAAACCTCCCCATAATAGCCAAATTATCAAGGTGGGGAGATGCCAGTTCGCCATTAACTGGAAACATACAGATGCCAGTTCGCCATTAACTGGAAACATACAGATGCCAGTTCGCCATTAACGGAAACATACAGACTATAGTAAAAATACAGGTACACCTTTAAAGATAAAACAAAAATGACTTCAAAGTTCAATGCCTCCTACCGGCCCCTGAAAGAACACAATATTTACCAGTGGGATTGAAACTACCGAAACTGGGTTAAATAAGAGAGAAAGGTGTTATCACTGGGCCACCATGGCTTTACAAGAACTCAAAACACAGTAACTACTACTTCACTGTCATTAATTCTACATAGTTAGTTCTCCATACAGATTGCTTTGTTTTCCGAATGTTCACCAGGGTTCAGAATATTGCGCAATACCTAGAGGATTTTGAGGCATTATAAAGTTACGGTGGACCAGTAATAACTACCTCAGTTCTCTCTCTCTCTCTCTCTCTGTTCTCATCTGAAAATCATTAGATCGAATCCTCAAGTAGACGACAGCACCTGATCCCACCTATTACTCTATGTATAGTTTC
The DNA here is from genome assembly GCA_032716605.1 of Paralithodes platypus. Taxonomy (NCBI): domain Eukaryota; kingdom Metazoa; phylum Arthropoda; class Malacostraca; order Decapoda; family Lithodidae; genus Paralithodes; species Paralithodes platypus. Next base: position 51,744,958 of record CM064514.1, on the reverse strand, counting down.
TTATAGAGTGTTAATACCGTGCCAGCTTCTCTCCCGGACTACGGCAGCACCAAACAAGGGTTGATACCTTCACATATTCCTGATGCCTCGGATAACAGAGAGCAGAGGGTGTTATCTACAACCTAATTCTCACCCTCTACATATATACTGATGGTGACACTGGATTTTGTGGTAAATTTTCACCTAATTTTTTTTTGGACCCCCTTCTTCCTCATGTTTAGCTCAATTAGTTTTGAGTTTCTAAGACGATTGCCCCATTATTTTGGCGATTTTAAGATCTTTCACCCCATTTATGTCAATTCTAAAACCTTATGTGCCATGTAGGTGTTGATTTTGTCCAGGCGTGCAATAGAGAGCCTGTAATTTATGTGGAACTAGCCATCGGCCAGGTCATATTTCAACCGAAAAAAGTACAAATTTATCTCGAAGGGGGATCTTAGGGGTATTTTTGAAAACTTGATGGAGGTCTAGGGAGCAAACTAATAACCTGCCCTTAAGTCTTCCAGTATACGAGGGAGTATTTCTTAATGTTAATTTGGTTATGCTTAGACGATGTAATTCCGCTTAAGGGAGCCCACCTCGCTTTTTTTCTCTTTCTCTCCCTCTCTCTTTGGCTTGTAGCCATTCGGCCCCATTCAGCCTGCTGAAGACGTTTAAGACGTTTACCCCCATCTAGGTGTCGATATTTTCCTGGCGAGCATTAGCGAGCCAGCATATACTGTATATACTTTTGTTTTCACAACAAGTTAAATTTGTAAATTTTTCGATAGATAAATTTCACCGGCGAAGCCGGATTTCTCGATACAATGCTGGCTCGCTATCGCTCGCCAGGAAGAAATCGACACCTGGATGGTGGTGAACGTCTTAAAACAGTAGGCTGAATGGGGCCGAATGGATACAAGCCAAAGAGAGAGGGAGATAAAGGGAAAAAAAACAAAAAAACGAGGTGGGGTCCCTTAAGGTAATGCGGTAGTAACATAAACTTGTACAGTTATGAGGGTGATATTCGGCGAACTATTGCATGAGACCGTGCATAAATCAGAAATGTGTTGTAAATAATAAAGTGGCTACCAGGAGAGGCGAGCGAATTCCGGAGTGGGGGAAAGAGCGAGAAGTATGACGAGTTTCCAAATCTGTGAAATGATGGAGTAAAGCCGGTGTCCCACGAGCGATTTTTTCCGTCAATTTTTACGGGCAATTTTTTGTTTTTTTCGATGTGAATGAGGGAGACAAAAGGCATAACTGCCTGCAGCGAGTGCCTCCCCCAGATTTCAAAGAGTGACAGGGCCGAAATCAAGGGACGTTAGAGCTAAAATGCCTGGACACACGGAGTTTGAAGCAATTTAAGTCATAGGAAGAGGGAAAGACTGATTCTGGAGAGAGTTCCAGAGCTCAGCAGTTGAATAGAAGAAAGTCTGAGAATAGCGTTTCACTCTTGGGTTGGAGAGTTGCACAGAGTAGGGGTGGGATTGTGTTGCAAGGCGGGTACTACATACCCTACATAGAGGAGATGGTATACACTGGGAAAGCTCCGAGGAACACTGATTATTGTAGTAGCGATAGAATAGTGAGAGAGATGCAACATTGCGGCGAAGAGAGAGAGATTGCAGAGAATTGGTGAGTGGACAGGAGTTAATGATACGAAAGGGTTACCTTTCTACTTTGTCTAGGAGTGCGGTGTGAGAGGATCCACACACATGTGAACAATACTCAATACAAGGACGCACTGTGCCCCTGTACAGAGCAAGTAGCTGCGCAGGGGTAAAGAACCCCTTGAGGCGGTTGAGCACACCCAGCTTCTGGGAGGCTGCCTTAGCGAGACTGGTAATATGGTCTTTCCAAGTGAGAGCAGAAGAAAAAGAGACACCGAGAACATTGAGGGAAGATGAAGGGTTGATTTTGTATTGTTGAAGAATAAGGGATAGTCCTCTGGAGGTTCCGGACAGGTAGTAAGATGGATAAATTGAGTTTTGGAAGCATTAAATGTAACAAGGTTTTCTCTATCCCAATTGGAAATAGTAGCTAGATCAGAAGATAAGCATTTTATGGCTTCATTACGTTTACTTTTGAGGGACTGCTGGCTGGGGCGTTCTGGAAAACTAATTGAGTGGTGTAAAGTAGAGTCGTCTGCATATGAATGGATGGGACTAGATGTACAGTTGAGATCATTTATGAAAATTAGAAAGAGAATAGGAGATAGGACAGAACCCTGAGGAACACCGGAGTTGATAGGATGAGGAATTGAGCAATGGCCGTCCACAACCGTAGCTATGGAACGGCCGGAAAGGAAATTAGAGACAAAGGTACAGATGGAGGGATAGAAACCGAAGGAGGGCAGTTTGGAATTTAAAGACTTGTGCCAGACTCTATCGAGGGCCTTCGATATGTCTAGTGCAACAGAAAAAGTCTCACCGAAGTCCCGAAAGTTGGATGACCAAGAGTTAGTAAGATATGAAAGAAGATCACCAGTAGAGCGACCCTTAAGGAAGCCATACTGGCGATCTGAGAGCAGATTATGAGAAGAGAAATGCTTAAGAAATTTGGAAGCAAGAATAGTTTCAAAAACTTTAGAGATGCAAGAGATGAGAGCAATTGGACGATAGTTGGAGGGTTGAGAGCGGTCACCCTTCTTTGGGACAGGTTGAATGAGAGCAAACTTCCAGCAAGAAGGAAAGATGTTAGAGGAGAGACAGAGACGAACGAGTTTGCCTAGGCAGGGGGTCTGGTAGCTTCAAAATACAAGTTCCCTAAGAATTAAACTAGCTAACATAATCTACCTTCGATCTAGTTTCCAATTCCAATGCAAAAATATCCCTAAATATCACCAGAAAAAACTTGCTTATGGAAAATTGACGGAAAAAGCGCTCGTGTGACAGTGGCTTGAGATGGAGAGTGTTGTTCGGGAGGAGCAAGAATTTAGGAAAGAGGGGAATGGAGGTGGTTCAGAGGCATCTATAAGGAGAATACGGCTAACATTTGGTCTTCGCTGGTCCCATGTTATGTACCTGACGTTTTGGGTTAGGGCACTCAAAGCACTCACGATCTCCCATTTATTTTTGACTATTGTATTTTGACGTCTGACTTCATTACACTTTGTGTCTATAATTGCACGAGTGAAAATGGGTTCAAGATGGTAGGACTGTAGGACAACGATTTAATTCAGATCAGGCTAACCATTAAAATTAAGTCTCATTGGGACCAATTGGCCTGCCAATGTTCGAATTTCTTTGCTTACCCTTCGTTTAATAAGCATAACAAAATGCATCCTGGTCCACTAAAAGGGTTATGGATTTTACCGTGGTGACATTTAGCACTATGGTCGCATGTTCTCCAAGGTGCTGTACACGACACACAACATAATACATACATTAGAAGACTGGGCAGATTTACGGTGCAAGAAGTTGGCCACACAAGTTCTGCTCCTTCCTGCACGTTAGCGTTATTAGTATGGTAATATAGAGGGATTAAACGGGGATATTATAGGAGAGCATTAAATTTTATCATCTAATTTTCGATTATTTATATTTTTTACAGGAACATAATATTTGTGGGATATTTGTACTGATAAAGGAAACTTGTAAGAACATGAATTAAGTCAGGGAACAGGAATATTTAAACTGACTATATGCTGCCAGGCCAGTGTTGACGGTAAAAGTTGAGGAAAAAAGTGCTCTTGTGATATCGGCATTGGTGTATTAAGCCGGTGTCACACGGGCGATTTATCTGGCAATTATTTCGGGCAATTGTAGTCAGGCATCTTCTGAATCGAAGTTATATATTATTCCAGGCTCTTAAAATCAGAATCATTAAGGGGAGGTTTCTAGTTTGTTTCCTACTCTTCCAGCAATCTTAAAATGTCACCCCCTTGACCCCCTTTCAAGATCAATTTGTAAATTTTTCGGTAGAAAAATTTCCCGGCCGAAGGCCGGATACTCTTAAATTACAGGCTCGCTATCGCTCGCCAGGATAAAATCGACACCTAAATTGCACGAAAGGTCTTAAAATTGACAGAACGGGGCGAAAATTATTAAAATCACCAAACTAATGGGGCAAACGTCTTTAAATCTCAAAAGCAATGGGGCTAACCATGAGGGAGAAAGGGGTCAAGAAAAAAATCCCTCAAGTGGAGACCTCCCCTTAAGTCTAGGTGTCGACTCCAATGCACAAATACCAAGAAGTATATAGTACGAGAACCATCTTGTTCATCGAAAATTAGCGGGAAAAAGCGATCGTGTGACATAACTTTTTAACACAGTGTTGATAGCCATTGGATTGCCAATTTTAGCAGTAATTCAGTAACTTAATCCTTTCAAGATACGATGGTGCAATTATTTTTATTGTCTGCCTATTGTTAGACGGTTTTATTCAAATTAGGAAGGGTAAATGTAAGTTAAGAGGGTACATTGAGATAGTGTTTACCCTTTTAATTCCCACAGATCCTTCCTATGCTGAATACAGTCGTCTACCGCTAGCCAGAATAAACTGTCAAAACGCAGCATAATCCTCAAGTGGCCAATAAACGTTCTTATTGGTAAACAAGTTGTTTTCAATAGGAAGTATGTGGGAATATGTGTATTCCAAGAACTGTAAAGAAGTGTGGAGAGATGTGGTAGAGAGAGAGAGAGAGAGAGAGAGAGAGAGAGAGAGAGAGAGAGAGAGAGAGAGAGAGAGAGAGAGAGAGAGAGAGAGAGAGAGAGAGAGAGAGAGAGAGAGAGAGAGAGAGAGAGAGAGAGAGAGAGAGAACAAAAATTATACGCTAAACCAGCAGATAATTCAGCTGGACATCCCGTTTTCCCCATTACGCACCGTGATGGAAATTAGCATATACTTTACAAAATATATACACACAGAATAATAACCCAGCATTATAACTTGCATTACGGTAATTACTCTTGCCAGTGTATTTTTTTCCGGTGGAGCATGAATTACGTGGTTATTCGCACTGAAGCTTAAAGGGGAGGTAGTCGCGTTTTCTGGACTCCTTTCTCCCTCATGTTTAGCAGATTAGTTTTGAGATTGTAATACGTTCGTTCCGGTAATTTGGCGATTTTGAGACCTTTCGCCTCATTTCTTTGTCAATATTAAGACCTTTCGTGCCATTTAGATGTCGATTTTTTCAGGCCTAGCAATAGCGAGCCAGTCATTTTAGAAGGAACCGGCCTTCGGCCGGGATATTTGTCTACCGACAAATGTAAAAAATTATTTTGAAAGGGGATCTAGGGGGTGTTTTTGTTTAAGCTTGATGGAGGTCTACCGAGAAGACTAAAAGCTATATTTATAAATATATACCGTATACAGAACAAGAAACAAGCACTACCCCCTTAACCCCTTCTGTACCGGTAACGTCTTTATATTATTATTTTTACTATATTTTATACCATTTTCAGTAGTTTATGAAGGATCTGTGGTAGTAAAAAGGGTTAAGGGAGATAGTTCGAAGCCTGTTAATTGTTGGAGGCCCTTTTGAAATTGAATAAATCGTCTAATAGTAGCCAGAATAAAGTTAAAAGTACGTCGCGGTACAGAAGGGGTTAAATATAGGTGGAATTTTAACCTCCGTCCGGAAACGACGCAAGGCTTATTACCGCTCGTCTCGCTATTGTTGCTGCTGTTGTTCGCCTTCTTGTTGTTGGACTAGATCAGCTGAGAGATGGGTTTGGATGGGTAGGGTGAATGACGGAGGCCTTCGGTGCCTCGCAACGCTTATTTTATCTCTTATGTACAGTTAACCGCTTACATTTTGTTCTTCGTGTTACGTTCATTATGATTCATGAAGTATTTTTAATATTAAAAATGGCATTATATAGGAGCATTCTAACAATTAATCGAGCCATTATTATTGATATATATTCACTGAAGGGAGAAATAAACTTGTAATGGGTAATTAAATACTATTTAGTTGCACATTAGTTATCCACAAAACTTGTCGTCTTTCGTGTATTTGAACCATAAGAACCATTAGCACATGATTGGAACGAACGAAAACAGAAGGGAACATTATTTTTAATTATTTCCAGTATACTATGACGCTCTGTTAATGTATTATCGATTATATCATGATACCAAAGGGTCTTTATGGCCAATGGGATAATTAGATACATCAAGCCCACAATTTCTTCCTACACTGAATACACTTGTCTAATGATAGCAAAAATATAGTGAAGGATAACTTATTCGTAACATCGACGGTGTGTTTAAAGCCGGTATCACACGAGAGCATTTATAGTCAACATGCGACGATCAACATTTTTCTGGCAACATTTCATGAATATTTTGCACTGGTATTGGAAACTAGACTGATGGTAGATACATTTGGGTAACAGAAATATAGAACAAATTTGCCTCATAAGCTGCCAGATCAGAGTTGAGGATAAATGTTGAGGGAAAAAGCGCTCGTGTGATACCGGCTTAAGGCACGTCGACCTGCTTATGGTAATGTGCTGATAATAAATATAACATAAATTAAATCCCGATAATATATTGCTTAGAAAGACTGGGATTCAAATGACCGTTCTTGTGGTTACGTTACCCAGCTGTATATCCAGTCAAACACGCCCCTCAAATAATATATGACGTGTATCTACTCAACCACATCTTCCTTATATAAAGTACATATATGTAACTACTCAACCAAGCCTTCCCAATCAACAATTATGTATCCACTCAACAACGCCTTCCTTATAAAAAAATATGTATCCACTCAACCACGTCTTCCTTAAAAAATAAATGTATCTACTCAACCAAGTCTTCCTTATTAAAACATATATGCGTCCACTCAACCACGCCTTCCATATTAAGAAAGATGCTGTGGATTCTCCCCGTAGAAGCCTTGGCCGGCTAGGAGCCAGAGAGTCGGCAATCTGGGGAATTATGACTGTATGGGAATTATACCTTGACAGTGTGTGTGTGTGTGTGTGTGTGTGTGTGTGTGTGTGTGTGTGTGTGTGTGTGTGTGTGTGTGTGTGTGACCGATGTGTGTGTGTGTGTGTGACCGATGTGTGTGTGTGTGTGTGTGTGTGTGTGTGTGTGTGTGTGTGTGTGTGACCGATGTGTGTGTGTGTGTGTGACCGATGTGTGTGTGTGTGTGTGTGGACATGTGTGTGTGTGTGTGTGTGGACATGTGTGTGTGTGTGTGTGGACATGTGTGTGTGTGTGTGGCCATGTGTGTGTGTGTGTGTGTGTGTGTGTGTGTTACTCGTGTGTGTGTGTGTGTGTGTGTGTGGCCAATGTGTGTGTGTGTGACCGATGTGTGTGTGTGTGTGACCGATGTGTGTGTGTGTGTATGTGTGTGTGACCGATGTGTGTGTGTGTGTGTGTGTGTGTGTGTGTGTGTGTGTGTGTGTGTGTGTGTGTGTGTGTGTGTGTGTGGCCAATGTGTGTGTGTGTGTGTGTGACCGATGAGTGTGTGTGTGTGTGTGTGTGTGTGTGTGTGTGTGTGTGTGTGACCGATGTGTGTGTGTGTGTGTGTGACCGATGTGTGTGTGTGTGTGTGTGTGTGTGTCTGGCCAATATGTGTGTGTGTGTGTGTGTGTGTGTGTGTGTGTGTGTGTGACCGATGTGTGTGTGTGTGTGACCGATGTGTGTGTGTGTGTATGTGTGTGTGTGTGTGTGTGTGTGTGTGTGTGTGACCGATGTGTGTGTGTGTATGTGTGTGTGACCGATGTGTGTGTGTGTGTGTGTGTGTGTGTCTGGCCAATGTGTGTGTGTGTGTGTGTGTGTGACCGATGTGTGTGTGTGTGTGACCGATGTGTGTGTGTGTGTGTATGTGTGTGTGTGTGTGTGTGTATGTGTGTGTGTGTGTGTGTGTGTTTAGACGCCAATGTGTGTGTGTGTGTGTGTGTGTGTGTGTGTGTGTGTGTGTGTGTGTGTGTGTGTGTGTGTGTGTGTGTGTGTGTGTGTGACCAATGTGTGTGTGTGTGACCGATGTGTGTGTGTGTGTGTGTGTGTGTGTGTGTGTCTGTGTGTGTGTGTGTGTGGCCAATGTGTGTGTGTGTGTGACCGATGTGTGTGTGTGTGTGACCAATGTGTGTGTGTGTGACCGATGTATGTGTGTGTGACTGATGTGTGTGTGTGTGTGTGTGTGTGTGTGTGTGACCGATGTGTGTGTGTGTGACCGATGTGTGTGTGTGTGACCGATGTGTGTGTGTGTGTGTGTGACCGATGTGTGTGTGTGTGTGTGTGTGTGTGTGTGTGTGTGTGTGTGTGTGTGTGTGTGACCAATGTGTGTGTGTGTGACCGATGTATGTGTGTGTGACCGATGTGTGTGTGTGTGTGTGTATGTGTCGCCGATGTGTGTGTGTGTGTGACCGATGTGTGTGTATGTGTGTGTGTGTGTATGTGTGTGTGAGTGTGTGTGAGAGATAAGATAGAGAGGTTTACATGGAATTGCGAGGATAGACTGACCACATAGACATTACGATCCATGCAAGGTGGACCGGACTTCATTTCACTAACTATAGCAAAACCCAAAATAAAGGAAAGTGGATGATAAGGAGAGAGAGAGAGAGAGAGAGAGAGAGAGAGAGAGAGAGAGAGAGAGAGAGAGAGAGAGAGAGAGAGAGAGAGAGAGAGAGAGAATGAAAGTGAATGAGAGAGAGTCAGAGTCAGCATCAAAGAGAGTCACACACGGCTACCAAACTAAACTAATTCTAATAAGCTTCGACTTTAATCATGGGGCAGTATTTTTATACCCTCCCTCTTTTTTTTGTTAGCAAGTTTATTCGAGAGTGGGAGCTCAGGGACAGTACAATCAACAGTATTAATTAAAGTGCCACCCATCTCTCCGTGTCTGTATATTTAGCTCTCTCTCTCTCTCTCTCTCTGTTTGGGTGTGTCTTTTCCCACCTCTATTTGCCTCCCTCTCCCCCCCCTCTCTCTCTCTCTCTCTCTCTCTCTGTTTGGGTGTGTCTTTTCCCACCTCTATTTGCCTCCCTCTCCCCCCCCCCCTCTCTCTCTCTCTCTCTCTCTCTCTCGCTCTCTCAACTCTTGCTCTTGTCAAGTATTATATATTAGGGGAAGAATTGAGGCATTAATAGTGATACTAATGAAGGACAGCCGACGAGAGGGGAGTTACAAGGAGGGGAATGACATAGGATAATAACAGAGGGGAAGAAGATGAATATGAAAGACGAATTAAGAGAGCCCAACTCGCTTTTTTTCTCTTTCTCTCTCTCTCTCTTTGGCTTGTATCCATTCGGCCCCATTCAGCCTACTGTTTTAAGACGTTAACAACATCCAGGTGTCAATATTTTCCTGGCGAGCGGTAGCGAGCCAGTATATAAATATATATATATATATATATATATATTTTGTTTTGACAGCAAGCTAAATTTGTACATTTTTTGATAGAAAAATTCTCCGGCGAAGCCGGATTTCGCCATACAATGCTGGCTCGCTATCGCTCACCAGGAAGAAATCAACACCTGGATGGGGATAAACGTCTTAAAACAGTTGGCTGAATGGGGCCGAATGGATACAAGTCTGAGAAAAGGAGAGAAAGATAAAAACAAAACAGGTGACCCCCCTTAAGAGACGAATGAGCGTGGAGAAAAGACCCTATAGTTATTATGTTCCTTCCAACAACCAATTATACTCCTAAAAGACCCTATAGTTATTATGTTCCTTCCAACAACCAACTATTCTCCTAAAAGACCCTATAGTTATTATGTTCCTTCCAACAACCAATTATACTCCTAAAAGACCCTATAGTTATTATGTTCCTTCCAACAACCAACTATTCTCCTAAAAGACCCTATAGTTATTATGTTCCTTCCAACAACCAACTATACTCCTAAAAGACCCTATAGTTATTATGTTCCTTCCAACAACCAACTATACTCCTAAAAGACCCTATAGTTATTATGTTCCTTCCAACAACCAATTATACTCCTAAAAGACCCTATAGTTATTATGTTCCTTCCAACAACCAACTATTCTCCTAAAAGACCCTATAGTTATTATGTTCCTTCCAACAACCAATTATACTCCTAAAAGACCCTATAGTTATTATGTTCCTTCCAACAACCAACTATTCTCCTAAAAGACCCTATAGTTATTATGTTCCTTCCAACAACCAACTATTCTCCTAAAAGACCCTATAGTTATTATGTTCCTTCCAACAACCAACTATACTCCTAAAAGACCCTATAGTTATTATGTTCCTTCCAACAACCAACTATTCTCCTAAAAGACCCTATAGTTATTATGTTCCTTCCAACAACCAACTATACTCCTAAAAGACCCTATAGTTATTATGTTCCTTCCAACAACCAACTATACTCCTAAAAGACCCTATAGTTATTATGTTCCTTCCAACAACCAACTATACTCCTAAAATCGATTAATGAAATTTACAAACACATGTGGCAGTCCGTGGATTCGAATCCAGGATGCTCACACCGAAAATCAACACCATATGCATCGCATCACGAGGACAGTAACAGACACCTGCCAACCTCCGCCATTTTGGTGCCACTGGTGATAGTTTCGTCGCTTTATACACAAGTAGCTCCATTGTCGTAATCAACATTTGACAATAGTGATACGGGATATATAGTTAGGTCTGTGGGTATACATTCGACATGATTAAAAAATACAACAATACACCGTCCAAAGAAAAGAATGTCCACTCTCTCTTAGTGCAGGATCTCTAGCGTGGAGAGGAACGAGACGATAACATGGAGGATAGAGTGGGAAGCTAAATATAATATGCAAATGAAGCAAGAGGGGCACTCCGGAGAATGCGTACCTCCGCCTATGTTGGCGAAGGTATGCGCTCTACCGATCGCCGCCCAAATGGAATATCTTCTTACTTGGCGCATATCCTATTTACCCACCAAATTATAGGTGAACGTCGATTCATAACTTTGTGAGATGTCTACGCCGACGGAGGTACGCGCTCTACCGATCACCCTCTAACTGGAATCCTTTCTTCCTTGACGCTTATCCTATCTGCCCACCAACTTTTGTGATAATCGGTCCATAACAATTTAAAATATCTTGTTTACAGGCAAACAAACAGACAGACAGGCAAAACTAATAACTGTAAATATCCTCCACCCAACTTTGTCGGCGGAGGTAATGAAAGTAAAAAAAAAAACTATAATAATAAATAAAACAGATAATCAGAGCCGGGGAGAGGGGAGGGGGAGAAATTGGAGATCTATATTAAGGGACCCCACCTCGCTTTTTTTATCTTTCTCTCCATCTCTCTTTGGCTTGTATCCATTCGGCCCCATTCAGCCTACTATTTTAAGACGTTTACCCCCATTCAGGTGTCAATATTTTCCTCGCGAGCGGTAGCACTGGCGAGCGGTAGCAAGCCAGCATTTATATATTTTTGTTTTGATAGCAAGCTAAATTTGTAAATTTTTCAATAGAAAAATGTCTCCGGCGAAGCCGGATTACAATGCTGGCTCGCTATCGCTCGCCAGGAAGAAATCGATACCTGGATGTGGATACACGTCTTCAAACAGTTGGCTGAATTGGGCCGAATGGATACAAGCCAGGAAAAGAGAGAAAAGGAGAGAAAGATAAAATCAAGCCGCTGACCCCCCTTAAGGTGCATAATTACGTTTCCTTGATCAAAACAAACTACCATCTGAAATAGAAATATTCGATACTCTTTAAATAATGATTGAGAACACTCGATTAAGTCTGAGAAAACTATACCGCACCTATATAATATTTTCGATTGTCTGTATGTGTGTGTGTGTGTCTGTTCTTAATAGGCGGCCGCAGTTTTGGACCTGGGGAGCTGAAACTTTGCATTTGGGTGTCAATTAACCTGGGTCAGGTCATAGAGGGGGCGAGGCCACGATCAGAGATCGTTTCGAGGCCAAAATTAACAAAACAAATGAAAACAAAAAACACAATGAAAAAAATGGCCGTTTGGGGCAGAAGGAGGCCTCCGATCGAATAGGTGTATGGAACGAAAGTTGTTCGCAGCCCCCCAAAATTGGGGTACGGATGAGGTCAGATCCAAAATCGGAGGTCATTTAGCGGCCGAAATCGCGGTCGCCGTTTAATGAGGCACAGGGAGGTCGAGGCCGGTGATTATGGTAGTAGTAGTATTGTGATGATTGTGGTAGTAGTGATTGATGATGGCGATTATGGTAGTAGTAGTGGTGGTAGTAGTGATGGTGATTATGGTGATTACCCGGGCAACGCCGGGTACCCCTGCTAGTTCATTATAAGTAGAACAAAAAGTCAGCCAGGGAATAGGTGTGGAAATGTTCAGCCCATTTGCTCTAGCCCTTTTTGTGTTGCAGATGTTATGGGTCACGATTTCTGGCCTACTTATATTGAATTGACTATAACACAAATGAAGTTAAACATTAATGCCTCGAGTATAACTTTATAGACTCTGAATATGAATGTAATATTAAGTACATAATTTAATAAATCATATTTGCATTTTAATGCATAATAAATGTCATCCATTAATTTCCTCAAGATGGTTATATTTGCATAATGAAAAACACAAGAGGTTCACGAATTTTTATGACTGACTAAATCGGGGAGGCGATGAGAAGAGCTGGCAAGAAAGAAGGAAAAAAGAGCTGACAAGAAAGACGAAGACAGAATATGAAGAGCAATTAAATAGTGAAGATGAAGAGAAGAGAGTGGACAGTTCAATAAGGATGATAGGACTAAAGAACAAGTAAATAGGTTACACACACACACACTCCCCGTGGCGTAACTGATAGCGCGTCTGGCTCACAACCAGAAGGTCCCGGGTTCGAGACCCGGGCGGGGAAGAGACATTTGGGCAAGTCTCCTAACGGTGTAGCCTCTGTTCACCTAGCAGTATAAATAGGAACCTGGTATAAGTGGACGAAGTTGTGACATCCCATCTGGGGTTGGTGATCGGTTACAAGGTGAGATGGGTATCGTACTGGTTAACCTAAGCTACTGGTCAACCTAAGCCTTCGGGTGAGACTGGTACCGTAGTGAGAATAGTATCGTACAGATTAACCCTAAGCCTTCGTTTCCAGATGTCGCCAATTGGCTAAAATACATACTACACACACATTCACAGCCATTCCAACGATACATAAACACTTAACATGCATTTCACGCAATACATTCCCAGTTAAGGAGGCGCGATAATAATGAGCTTAGCTCGCATTGCGTGGATTCCCCTTGACGAACAAGCAAGTGAATACACACACATACACACACACACACACCGACAGTAAACAATGTCCAGCAGAGTGTTGGGGCTTGTCCCGAAAAGAGAACAAAAAGTCAAATTTAAAGCCAGCATTTGGTTTTAGAAATTAGTGGGAGTGTTCTGGGAAAGGTAGGAGAGAAGAAAGAAGGTTAGACAATTTACGGCATTAGCGTCCGACGGTGCCCCTACGGAAGTTATGGAATGGGTTAAATATGGGTGGTAAAAATTGGGGTAATGTTAAGATTAGATGTGGGGAAGAGAAACAATAACACAGGTTTGAAGGTTTGCGGACGGGAGCTGGGGGTTGTAGGGAGATGGAGGATAGAAGGAAATAGAGAGGTTTTGGATATAAGAATAGCTATGCATGATAAGGATTGGCAAAATGTAGAAAAAGATGGGGGAAATAATAAACGCAGTAAATAGACAGGCAGACAGACAACAAACAACCAGATATGTTTGAGCATAATATTGTTGTAGACGTGATTTTGAAGAGTTAGTAGAAGTATGGAAGGTAAACCATATATCATAGAGACTGCGTACTTAAGGGGAGGTATTTAGTTTGTTCCCTACGTTTTCATCAAGCTTAAAATTACACCCCCTAGATAAATTTGTAAATTTTTCGGTAGAAAAATTACCCGGCCGGAGGCCGGTTGCTCTTAAATTACAGGCTCGCTATCGCTCGCCAGGAAAAAATCGACACCTTAATGGCACGAAAGGTCTTAAAATTGACAGAAATGGGGCAAAATGTCTTAAAATGTGCAAACTACTAGGGCGAACGTCTTAAAATCTCAGAAGCAATGGGGCTAAACATGAGGGAGAAAGGGGTCGACAAAAAAAAAAATCCCTCAAGTGGAAATCTCCCCTTAAGGAAGTTAATGGAATGGAGTTGCTTGTATAGGAGGGAGCTGGAGGCTGTAGCAGATTGGAGGATAGAAGACAAACCATTGTAGCCTTTGGATAGAGTATTGAACTGCAGACATTTGGTAAATTACAACATACAACCAAATGGGGATAACAAAGGTAAACAATGGCTGCAAAGACAGACAGACAGACTGACAAGCTTCAGGGGGGGTCACCGGCTTTATTTGTGTCTTTCTCTTGTTTTCTCTCTTTCCCTGGCTTGTATCCATTCGGCCCCATTCAGCCAACTGTTTTAAGACGTGTTTCCCCATCCAGATGTCGATTTCTTCCTGGCGAGCGATAGCGAGCCAGCATTGTATGGAGGAATTCGGCTTCGCCGGAGACTTAATTCTATCGAAAAATGTACAAATTTAGCTTGCTGTCAAAACAAAATATATATATGCTGGCTCGCTACCGCTCGCCAGGAAAATATTGTCACCTGGATGGGGGTAAACGTCTTAAAACAGTAGGCTGAATGGGGCCCAATGGATAAAAGCCAAAGAGAGAGGGAGAGAAAAAAAAAAAAAAGCGAGGTGGGCCCCCGTAAGCACACAAGAACATCAGTCCGATAATATGGAAGATTATATAATTTTGGACGTTATTAGAAGGAATACAAAGGTCGGAGGATAGACAAGACTGTATAGTGTATAATTGACCACTTGCGAGTTTCAGGCTATTAGGAAGTTGGAGCCGTGAACATCGATATTAAACAGAAACGCAATCATAATGTTCGTTTCTGATGGATAAATGGTATGTTGAATTGGGTTTTTTATGTATTTATAAATGAAGGACGACCGTATTTTACCGGTAAATTCTGTTAAATATCGTTGTCTACAACTCCAACTTCCTTATAGAACGACACTCGCAAGAAACAGTGTCCTTTGGGAATTTATGGAATGGAGTTGCTTGTATAGGAGGGAGTCTGTGGAGGGCTTGGGAGGAAACTAAAATAATAATAAAGAGATAAGATTTCTTCCTGGCGAGTGATAGCGAGCCAGCATTGTATGGAGAAATCCGGCTTCGCTGGAGAATTTTTTCTATCAAAAAATGTACAAATTTAGCTTGCTGTCAAAACCAAAAAATATATATGCTGGCTCGCTACCGCTCGCCAGGAAAATATTGACACCTGGATGGGGGTAAACGTCTTAAAACAGTAGGCTGAATGGGGCCGAATTTATACAAGCCAAAGAGAGAGGGAGAGAGAGAGAAAAAAAGCGAGAAGGCCATAGGACAAACATACAATCATAAAGGTTTGGGACAAGGTTAGCTATGGATGATATAAATAGACCACTTGCGAGTTTCAAGCTATAAGGAAGTTGGAGCTGTAGACAACGACATTTAGCAGAATTACCAGCTAAAAACGGTTGTAGTAATTTTATAAACACATAAAACCAAATTCATCATATTTCTATCCATCAGAAACCTACATTATTGTTGCATTTCAGTTTTATGTTGATGATTACGGCTCCAACTTCCTTATAGCCTGAAACTCGCAAGTGGTCAATTGGTAAAAATCTAACAATACGATGTGTGTAGAAAAGAGAAGTGATAGCACAGTTTGAGAATAGTATTTTTGTAGACGTAAATATGAAGAATTAACCCCTTGAGGACCATGACGCATTTTGGCAGCCTATTCTGGCTATTATTAGACAATTTTCTTTAGATTAGGAAGGGTATAATTATGGAAGTCAGAGAGTAAACTGAGGCAGTCTTTACCCTTATATTTCCCACAGATCTTTCCTACTCTGTATAAAATCATCTAATGATAGCCAGAATAAACTGCCGAAACGCGCCATGATCCGCAAGGGGTTAATACAGAGGGTAAGAGGACAGAACTACAACTATGAACAAAAAATACATGACAGAGGTTGTCAATAGGGTTAGTTATGGTTGAACGAGATAGTTTAAGGGGAGGTTTTTAGTGTGTTTCCTAGACTTCCATCAAGCTTGAAATTACACTCCCTTGACCCCCATTCAAGATAAATTTGTACATTTTTCGATAGAAAAATTTCCCGGCCGAAGGCCGGTTCCTCTTAAATTACAGGCTCGCTATCGCTCGCCATGAAAAAATCGACACCTAAATGGCACTAAAGGTCTTAAAAGTGACATAAATGGGGTGAAAATTCTTAAAATCGCCAACTAATGGGGCAAACATCTTAAAATCTCAAAAGCAATGGGGTTAAACATGAGGGAGAAAGGGGTCCAGAAAAGAATCCCTCAAGTGGAAATCTCCCCTCAAGTATATAGATTGAGGTGGGGTAAGGCAGAGAAGCATATATAGGGGGTGGTTTTATGGTTCCCCTGCGGCCTCATTAGTTTGGAGATTTTAAAACGTTCGCCTCATCAGTTTGGGGATTTTAAGACCTTGCGCCTCGTTTCTTTGTCAATTTTTGTGTCGAGTTTTTCCAGGAGAGATTGCTCTCCTTACCATTTAGGAGGAAGCGGCCTTTGGTCGGGACATTTTTCTAAAGACAAATGCACAAATTTATTTCGAAGTGGTGTCTTAAGGAACTGTTTTTAAGATTGTTTGGAGGTCAAGGGTGGAAAAAAAAACATAAATGAGAAACCGTGTCCTTCTGGAATTAATGTGATGGAGTTGATAGTATAGGAGGCAGCTGGAATCTGTGGAAGGATGCAAGATTAAAGCAAGGTTAACCCCTTCGGAAAAAATCTGGATAATTTGGATTTAAAACTGAAATTCATATTTGTGTCTGTGTGTGAAGGCGACAAAAGGCAAAGCTGCACTGTAGCAAATGTCCCCCCCAAAAAAAAATAAAAAATATATATCAAAATAATAATAAAATAAAAACAAAATGGAAAGAATGATAGATAGCCAAATTCAAGGAGCTGAACTCTTCGCTCAAACTTTCGCTATGAACTCTACCTTGGATGATTCCGGCGCTACTCCTCCCTCTCCAGCCCTCTCTCATTTACTTATGCTCGCTCTTCCACGGATGTAATCTCAGCCCTCTCTGGGCTTAATACTAAGAAGGCGTACGGACCGGATAGTGTTCCTCCTGTTGTACTCAGAAACTGTTCTTCCGTGCAGACTCCCTGCCTAGGCAAACTCTTTCGTCTCTGTCTTTCCTCTAACATCTTTTCTTCTTGCTGGAAGTGTGCTCTTATTCAACCTGTCCCAAAGAAGGGTGACCGTTGTTTACCCTACAACTATCGTCCAATTGCTCTCATTTATTGCATCTCTAAAGTTTTTGAAACTATTCTTAACTCAAAATTTCTTAAGCATTTATCTTCCCACAATCTACTTTCAGATCGCCATTACGGTTTCCTTAAGGGCCGCTCTACTGGTGATCTTCTTGCTTATCTTACTAACTCCTGGTCATCCTCCTTTCGGGACTTCGGTGAGACTTGTACTATTGCGCTAGACATATCGAAAGCCTTCGATAGAGTCTGGTACAAATCTTTAAATTCCAAACTACCCTCCTTCGGTTTCTATCGCTCTATCTGTGCCTTTGTCTCTAATTTCCCTTCAGACCGCTCCATAGCTGCAGTTGTGGACGGCCATCGTTCACTTCCTCAACCTATCAACTCCGGTGTTCCCCAGGGTTCTGTCCTGTCTCCAATTATTTTTCTAATATTTATTAATGATCTCCTCACTGTACCTCTAGTTCTATACACTCATATGTTGATAATTCTACTTTACACTATTCAAATACTTTTTCACATCAACCCAGCACGCAATCACACCAAAACAGACATGAAAGGGCCGTAGAACGCCTTTCTTCTGATCTATCAGTTATTTCTGACTGGGGCAGAGAAAATCTTGTTACTTTCAATGCCTCTAAGACCCAATTTCTCCCACTATCCCTCTATCGTAATCTTCCGGAAGACTATCAATTATATTTCAACAATACACAAATCAACCATTCATCTTCTTGTGATATTCTAGGTGTATCTTTTTCATCTGACCTTTCATGGATAGATCATATTACCATTCTTGCTAAAACAGCTTCCCTAAAGTTAGGTGTGCTCTACCGTCTCCATGGGGTCTTCATCCCCGCACAGCTTCTTGCTCTGTATTGGGGCACATTGCGCCCCTGTATTGAGTATTGCTTGCATGTGTGGGGAGGCTCCACCCAAACTGCACTTCTCTAACGAGTAGGATCAAAAGCATTTCACCTCATCAACTCCCTTCTTCTTACTTGTTCCCTACAATCTCTTTCTATACGCCGCAATGTTGCATCTCTTTCACTCTTCTATTGCTATTACAACAATCAATGTTCTTCAGAGCTCTCTCAGTGCATACCTCCTCCCTTGGGGCGAGTGCGAGGTACCCGCCTTTCAACACAGTTCCACTCCTATTCTGTCCAGCTCTCCAACCCAAGAATTAACAAACTTTCTGTCCTTCTTTAACTCAACAAGTGAACTTTGGAACTCTCTCCCTCAATTAACCTTTCCTTCATCCTATGACTTAAACTGCTTTAAAATTCAGGCATTTTAATCCCAACGCCCCTTGAATTTGGCTCTCTTTCACTCTTTTGGCTTGGGGTGGGGGGGGGGGGGGCACTCGTTTAGGCAGCCTGCTTTTTGTCTCCTTCACACACGTAGATAGAAAATATAATGTCTAGATACACGGAGCTTGAAGCAATCTAAGTCATAGCATGAGGGAAAGACAGATTGAAGGAAAGAGTTCCAGAGTTTATCTGTTGAGTGGAAGAAAGGCTGGAACAATCTGTTCACTCATGGGTTAGAGAGTTAGACATAATAGGGATAGGAATGTGTTGAAAGGTCAGTCCCATTTACGCCATTAGGACTGGGTTTGAACAGTTTTGCGTTTGACAGACTGCTTTTCAGCCTCATGACGTCTTTCTTACTTGTATTTTGGTTAAGGGAGAGGTATATAGTTGATTTTTCTGGACCCCCATCTCTCTCATGCTATAGCCTCATTAGTTGAGATTTTAAGACGTTCGCCCCATTAGTTTGGCGATTTTAAGACCTTTCGTCCCATTTCTTCGTCAATTATTAAAACATTTCGTGCCATTTAGGTATCGATTGTTTCCTGGCGAACGATAGCGAGCCTGCACTTCGGAAGGACCCGGCCTTCGGCCAGTATATTTAAAACTACCGAAAACATGTCTAAATTTACCATAAAGTGGGGTCTTGGGGATATTTTCTTAGACTTTGATGGAGGTCTAGGGAGCAAACTTAAATACAAGCAAAAACTCCTCAGAATGCGTCATTGCTTAATGAGACGGATAACAATGAGTTTATATAGACACTAATGGCTTGTTAATTGTATTCCTTTATTTTTGTGATAACTGTATACAAAGCTTGATCATGATAATTGAGTTCCAGCGACGAACTTGGCATATTATTAAACGCGGCTTTGGCATTGTTAATAAGCTAATAGTTTTAATTATGAATGCAATTAATTTCATCCGTAACATTTCCAGCAAAACGGATTATGGATTTAGATCCCACAAAATATTCCCCCACATATTCACTAAAGTAAATTTAATACTTAACAAATTAGAGATGATGCAGCTAGGGTTATTATAGATGAAAGATAATAATAATAATAATTTAATACTAACAACAACAACAACAAATACTACTACTACTACTACTACTACTACTACTATTACTACTACTACTACTACTACTAATAATAATATAAATAATGATTATAATAATATGAGTCAGGTATATTATTAAGTTCAATTTTCCCCCTTCGAGATTCAATAGCACTGAAAATGTGGAATTAAAATACACGACAATATGATGGGAGTAATGAAAACAAAGAATAGTACGGTTTTGGGATAGTGTTGTTGTAGTCGTGATGCTGGAGAGAAACTATCATACAATAATCGTGAAGGTAAATATGTAAGTAAATATTTTATAAGAAGGATGGCAAGAGTTGAGCATAGAAGATTCAGATAGAGAAGTAGGACAAAAATATAATTAAATGGATCACGGAAGGAGTAAAGGAAATATTGGCCAAGAAAGATCAAACCAAGCTGAAACAAAACATAGCGAAATAAACAGTAATAATGAAACAAGCCTAGGGCGAAACACAAACCTTCTTAACCCCTTCTATACCGGTGACGTCTTTTTAAATATATTCTAGCAATATTTGGACGACTTTATGCACCTTAAGAAGGATCTGTGGTAGTAAAAAGGGTTAAGTGAGATAGTTCGAAGCCTGTTAATTGCAAGAGGCCCTTTTGAACTGAATAAAATCGTCTAACAGCAGCCAGAATTGATTTAAAAACATATTAACGGTCAAGAAAGGGTTAAACAAATTATACCTAAGGCATACTCCTAGCTATATAAAGAAAACACATAAAGAAACAAAACAAAGCTTACACAACACACTAAAACTAATACTAAGGTACGACAATGAATATATTAATCAACAGAGGAAAACTGCAGAGACATAATCGAAACGACAATCTAGCCTGTTATTCCTGTGTTATGGAGAGTTTATACATAATTAATAAGAGGAAACCAAATGACCTATCTATTAATCTTTACGAGGCTGCTTCTTACTATTTAAAAATCCTAATAAATGAACAAAGGAAAAGAGAGAAAGAACCCTCCTTACCCATAAACAATAGCTGTATATAAAACAACAGGAGAGAAATCACGTGAAGGCTTCCACCGTATACACATATATTACAGGGAAGAGAGACACGAAATCATAAGTACCCCAGATGGGACTTCACAACAGTCCACTTTCACCAGGTTCCTATTTAATGTTAGGTGAACACAGGCATGCAGTGTTAGATAAAATAGGACTTCAGAGGCTATATAACAACCCTTCTGGATAATTAAGCCAGCACACTGCAAGTCAAGAATAGCGTCAGGACTGGAGCCCCTTTTCAGGAACTCCAGTCCCTTGTATGAAGTATTTGAGACATTACCATATATTACAAGCTACTGCATTCATCCAGTCAGCCAGTTTTCGACCAATGGTATGCTAAACACTGTCTATGCCATCAATGTTAAAATACATCAAGAGATGTTTCTTTAAGAGGGTGTATTTTGGATCCCCTTCTCCTTCATCTTTAGCTCCATTAGTTTTGAGATTTTAAGATGTTTGCCTCATTAGTTTGGCGATTTTAAGACCTTATGCCCCATTTGTTTGTCAATTTTAGGACCTTTCGTGCAATTTAGGTGTCGATTTTTTGGAGCAACCGGCTTTCTGCCGGTTTATCTCGAACATGTGTCTCGGGGTTATGTTTTTTCAATTTTGACGGAGGGTGGAAACCAAAGAGTCCCCTAAATGACGATGTAACTTCAAAAGTCAAGCGTTACACTGGGGATACAAAAGATCAGCCTTTGGAAGTACAAGTAAGAGATAGTAAATAAGGTCCAACTAAAGATAAAAGATAAGGAAGAACCAGATACACAGAATGACAAATAACAGAAACATAAGAATGTATATACAGCTAGAGAGAAGGACAAGCAAAAAAATGAGAAGAAGGAACATGTACAGTGAGAAAATGGAAATAGGAAGTGATTGAGGAACAAGGAAGGAGAAGAGGAAGAAGGGAGAGAGAAAGAAGAAGAAAGGTACACAGAGAAGAACAAGACAGAGAAGGGGAAGAACGGAGAAAAAAGAGTTAAGGAAGAAATAAAGAGAAGACAAGACAGATAAAGGAAAGAAGGAATATACACGTAGAAGGACAAAACAGAGAAAGGGACTAACGGAGAGAGAAGAGACAAGGAAGAAATACAGAGAAGAGAAGACAAGACAAATAAAGGAAAGAAGGAATAGATACATAGGACAAGGCAGAGAAGGGGAGGAATGGAGAGAGGAAGAGGCAAGGAAGTAATAAAGAGAAGATCAGACAAATAAGGGAAAGAAGAAATAGATACGTAGAGAAGGGGAAGAACGGAGAGAGGAAGAGACAAGGCAGTAATAAAGAGAAGACCAGACAAGTAAAGGAAAGAAGGAATATATACATAATAGGCCAAAACCTAGAAAGGGAAGACTGGAGGGAGATGTAAAGCTCCACCACAGTTCCGCCCCAACAAGACATACACGACTATAAAGAAGGCCCCAAGCTAGGCACTGGAGCTGCCCATCTCTAGATTATATATATATATATATTTTTATGCTTTGGTAATTTATAATGACGCACATTTACAGCATATGGAGAAAGTTATAGTTAAAGACTAGCTAAAGCAGTCCTGCCTTTACAATCCTTTTTCGACTATCTATCAATTATATGCTTCAATCACTGAGGAGATGGCCATGAATGAAACGACTTCAAAAGACAACTTATCCACCCTAGACAACAGAGAGTCTGTCAACATTGGAGGCTACCTATTATTTCTTTTCTCAGTGGATGGATGCGGGTCCATCGACCAACTTGTTTCAAAGGAAAGTGGATATCTCCTAGGTGCACTGCCTTAAGGGGGGATGGTTCGCTTTTCTGGTCCCCCTTCTCCCTCATGTTTAGCCCCAATAGTTTTCAGGTTATCAGACGCTCGGCCTATTAGTTTAGCGATTTTAAGACCTTTCGCCCTAGTTCTTTGTCAATATTAAGACTTTTCGTGTACTTTAAGTTTCAATTTTGTCCTAACTCAAAAAGGACTAGAACAAATGGGCTGTAAGCTCCCACACCTATTCCCTGGCTGACTCTTCCTAAATGGTAGAAATAATAACTTGATTTATCTAACAGTTCGTGTGTTATGGAGGTTAGAAGTTAAGATCTCTCGCCTACTTATAATGAATGGACTAGAGTATATATCTAAATAAAAATTAATTTGGCTATTATCTGACCGACCTCTCGAACAATTTCTAGAATTATACAGTATATATTTGTAATTTAATCATTATTATTCCACATGGTAGTTTAAATACTGCCTGTGAGTCAATAATCCCTTATGTGAGTTAATTATTGTATACACTGTAGGAGAAGATACACACCAGATTCCTGTATTGAAAAGAATATTATAAGAAGGCATATGTAAATTATAGAATATTATAAGAAGGCATATGTAAATTATAGAATATTATAAGTATTATAAGCAGGCATATGTAAATTATAGAATATTATAAGAAGGCATATGTAAATTATAGAATATTATAAGCAGGCATATGTAAATTATAGAATATTATAAGAAGGCATATGTAAATTATAGATTATAAGAAGGCATATGTAAATTATAGAATATTATAAGCAGGCATATGTAAATTATAGAATATTATAAGAAGGCATATGTAAATTATTGAATATTATAAGCAGGCATATGTAAATTATAGAATATTATAAGAAGGCATATGTAAATTATAGAATATTATAAGCAGGCATATGTAAATTATAGAATATTATAAGAAGGCATATGTAAATTATAGAATATTATAAGAAGGCATATGTAAATTATAGAATATTATAAGAAGGCATATGTAAATTATAGAATATTATAAGAAGGCATATGTAAATTATAGAATATTATAAGAAGGCATGTGTAAATTATAGAATATTATAAGAAGGCATATGTAAATTATAGAATATTATAAGAAGGCATGTGTAAATTATAGAATATTATAAGAAGGCATATGTAAATTATAGAATATGATAAGAAGGCATATGTAAATTATAGAATATTATAAGAAGGCATATGTAAATTATAGAATATTATAAGGCATATGTAAATTATAAAATATTATAAGAAGGCATATGTAAATTATAGAATATTATAAGAAGGCATATGTAAATTATAGAATATTATAAGAAGGCATATGTAAATTATAGAATATTATAAGAAGGCATATGTAAATTATATAAGCTCGTAAAAGTATAATCATGTTAATCTTGGTATTAAAATTAGCAGATTTATCAAAATAAGAAGCCACACAAATACTACACAACCGCGCTCATTAAGGGAGCCCACCTCGCGTTTTTTCTCTTTTTCTTCCTCTCTCTTTGCTTTATATCCATTCGGCCCCATTCATCCTACTGTTTTAAGATGTTTAACCCCATCCAGGTGTCAATATTCTCCTGGCGAGCGGTAGCGAGACAGCATATATATTATTTTGTTTTGAAAGCAAGCTAAATTTGTACATTTTTCGATAGAAAAATGTCTCCGGCGAAGCCGGATTTCTCCATACAATGCTAGCTCGCTATCGCTCGCCAGGAAGAAATCGACACCTGGATGGGGATAAACGTCTTAAAACAGTTGGCTGAATGGATACAAGCCAGGGAAAGAGAGAAAAGGAGAGAAAGATAAAACAAAACGGTGACCCCCCTTAATAAGTTACCCATAACAATAAGCCTGACTTGATCCTGCTTATCTATTCTTTACCCAATATTTACATACCGATGGAACGTGCAAGTGGTAGACGGTGGGAGGGGTGGGTGGGGGGTGGGGTGGGGGGAATTGTTGGACCACCTTCTCCCTCATGCTTAGTCCCATTAACTTTGAGATTTTAAGACATTCGCCCCATTGGTTTGCCGATTTTAAAACCTTTAGTGTCATTTAGGTGTCGCTATTTTCCTGGCAGGAGACAGCGAGCGTGGAATTTAGGAAAAATCGGCCTTCGGCCGGAGTATTATTCTACCGTAATAACCTTGATGGAGGTCTACGGAGGACAAACAAATTCAATATTAAATAAATTAATAAACATATAAATAGAACATTCCCCTTAATCAATTCAATTCGTGGGCTGAACATGAACTAAATAGAAAGACTGAGGCTGTAATTACACAAGTGTTTGCAATTAATTTTATAAATAGTGGTAAATATATTAATTCTGAAGCATAAACAGGTCAATAAACGGATATATGTATATGTATATATATATATATATATATATATATACAGGTACCGGTATATATATATATATATATATATATATATATATATATAGAGAGAGAGAGAGAGAGAGAGAGAGAGTGAGAGAGAGCAAGGTCAGTTAATTACAAATGTATGACATTTTGTGGATATTGGATATTTAGGAAATGCTAAATGAAACCTATGTAAATAATTACCTATATTAATTTGCATGGAAGTTAACTAATGCATATATTTGATCATCTGTAGTTTTATCTCCATATTTACTACTATACATCAAGAAACTAATTTGCTTACTTCTTAAATCATATAATTACAATAATTTAAAACAGTGTTCTTGTAATAGTTTTCGTTTATATGTATTTGCATAGTCTGTGAGAACAAGGGATAATTTCTACTTACAATTTCGCGTTAAAACAGACATTTAGTCGAGAACACGCGCACACATACATACACATACATATATACATACACACACACACATACTGTACATACATACATACATACACACACACACACACTCTCTCTCTCCCCATAGACACTTTGCATGCAAACAGAACGTTTCAAGAGTTATGGTTTGTGCTTGTATGCGCTTGGGACAGTGGGGGAGTGTGTTGTGAGAACGCAGGCTTTTTGTGTATATATGTAGGTCAGTGTTTACGGTGTGTGAGTGTATAAATATAAATAAATAAATAAATAAAAACAAAATATATATAATGTATATACATAATATATATATATATATATATATATATATATATATATATTATGTATATACATTATATAGATTATATATATGTATATATATATATATATATATATATATATATATATATATATATATATATATATATATATATATATATATATATATGTGTGTGTGTGTGTGTGTGTGTGTTTGTTTGTTTGTTCTAAATGGCTTATGAATAGATATACAACCACATACACGTTAAAACATATTGGTGTAGCATTTTATGTATGGGATAATTTACATTGAACAACCAATCGTTCATGAATTAATGTAATTTTCACTATATAAGACAACCCCCCAAACAATAGAGATACCATGCTTGCTTTCATTAATTTCTTTAGGAGGTGTTTGGTGTTGGAGTGAAATTAATATAAATAGATTACAACATTTTACAAGACAGTAGATTATCGGTATTTCTGGGGATCCTGGATTGGTCAACCTAAATGCGAATAAACCAAAATAATGATAGAAGTATAAGTGATTGTGGCAGTTCACTTATGTGTCATGTTTGTCTCACTTATCATCATATATTTTTCATTCTTCCCTCCTCTCGTATATTCTGTTTCTTTCTCTGCCTTCACTTCGCGTCTTCATATACTGTATATTTATTTTTTTCGATTTCCTTCAAATTTATAGAGGAAGGTTTATTTTTTATTTGTTTATTTACTTTTTTATTTATTATTTGTTTTGTGGAACGCCCTCTTCCATATGTTTAGTTCCATTTGTTTTGTGGAACGCCCTCTTCCATATGTTTAGTTCCATTTGTTTTGTGGAACGCCCTCTTCCATATGTTTAGTTCCATTTGTTTTGTGGAACGCCCTCTTCCATATGTTTAGTTACATTTGTTTTGTGGAACGCCTCTTCCATATGTTTAGTTCCATTTGTTTTGTGGAACGCCCTCTTCCATATGTTTAGTTCCATTTGTTTTGAGATTTTAAGGCGTTTGCCCCATTAATTCGACGATTTTAAAATATTTTGCCCCATTTCTTTGTCAATAATTATACCTTTCTTGCAATTTAGGTGTCGTTTGGTTTCCCTGGGGAGCAACAGTGAGCCTGTATTCTAGAAGAAACCAGCCTTCGGCCGGTACAATTTTTCTACAAAAAATGTACAAATTCATTTCGATGGGGGATCTAGGGGGTGTTCTTTATCTTGATGGAGGGCTAGAGAGCAAGCTAATTCCCCCCCCAACCCCCCACCCCCAACCCCCCACCCCCCTTAAAAATCTTTCATTATATACTTCCCATTTTGTTCTGTTGACCTGATTCTTTACGTTTACCTTTTATTTTGTATTCAATAACTTATCTTCCAAGTTAACCATATTTATAGATATTTCAATATAATTTATTTTTATTGCGTCTCCACATATTTTCAATTTTCTACCCATTCCTCATAGCTTAAGTGTAGTTTATTCTTATTATTCTTAATATATATATATATGGTCCATTTGTAATTGTTCGGATACATTTATTTTTTTGATTTCCCCGATACATTTACTCGCTCTTGTTCCCTTATTCTGTATCCCTGTTTATGTTATTGCACACACACACACACACACACACACACACACACACACACACACACACACACACACACACACACTCTCTCTCTCTCTCTGTTTCTCTCCTCTCATCACTCACACACATTATGTATATATATATATACACACACACACACTCCTCTCTCGTGCACACCCATATGAACTCTCTCGATCTACTTTTCTTATAACCCTCTTCCCTCTCTCTCTCTCTCCCTCCTCTTCCCTCCCCTTCTTTCCTCTCATCTGCCAAGGTAAACAAAGGGAAAAACAATACATTTCCGTCTTCGATATTGGCTCTCTCTCTATATATGATGAAGCCATTTCCAGGTAAACATTATATTGGTAGTATCAAAACATAGTAAGTAATAAATTAAATGTTGAAAGGAAATATTCATCGGTAATGTTGTTTTGATAACTGTCTCTTAACCCTTTTAGTTTTCGAGGACGCCATTTCACTTTATTCTTGCTAACACCTGACGATTTTACTCAGGTTCGGAAATCCCTCTGGGAGCCGAGGGGGTAAAATCTATCTAAATAAACAACTGACACCCACAAATAAACCAACTGACACCCACAATTTCTCTCTAAACTGATTAAAATCGTCTACTAATAGTCATACAAAAGGAATAAATGCGTCCTTGTACCATGAAGGGGTTAAGGGGCTAGTGGCCGGTTTTTTGGTGTATTAATTCATGTATTTATTTATTTGTTAGTTTCCTCGCTAGACCTCTATCAAGCTTAAAAATCACCCCCTAGACCCGCCTTCAAGAAAAAATTGTAAATTTTTCTCTTAAAATTACAGGCTCGCTATCGCTCGCCAGGAAATATCAACACCTAAAGGGCACGAAAGGTCTTAATATTGATAACAAATGAGGCAAAAGGTCTCAAAATCGCCAAACTAACGGAAGTAACTTCTTAAAACCTCAAAATTAATATGCTAAACATGAGGGAGAAGAGGGTCCAGAAAAAGTAAATAGTACCCCCTTAAATGAACTCCTACCAACATAAAGTACCCGGTGGATGAGTTAATCAATATTACTAAAGGATTTGTCGAATCACCAAGATCCACTTCCGGAATATGAAGGAGCAATTCCATACTCATAATTATAATATATTTGTTTGTTTAATTATAAGTCACACAGCTATGTACACTCGGATACCATAGTCTCTAGGCCATTCATAAGAATTCATGGACCCCTTACGTTTTTAGTTATGCCATTGTGACTATCTGGATTCAATATTGGATTGAACTTGCTTTTCAACAAATAGTATATTGTATATAGTTTTGAGGTTGATGAATATAAAACTATATCAATTAATCCGTTTCCATAGATATGCTTTCAAAATTAGAAATGGTGATGTCCATAAATATACAGCAAGTGGGCTAGATACTATGGCATCGGACTTTACATTATACCCACATGACGGTAAAATGGTCTTTATTGTAATGACAAAGGCAGTTCAAACTTTTTCTGTACCCATTTTCAGGTGGGAGCAAATGAATGGACAGGAGTGCATATAATCACCACCACCACCCCATCTCCACCACCACAAGCACCACCATCACTACTAGCTACATCCCCACCACCACAATCACCACCATCACTACTAGCTACATCCCCACCAGCCACCACCACAATCACCACCATCCCTACTGCTACATCCCCAACACCACAATGACTATCACCACCACTAGCCCCATTACCCACACCACAATCACCTTCCTCTGCCAACACTCGCTGTCACAAAATAAACTTAAATGCACAACAATGACACCAGTGAGACATATAATCCGGATCGCCTACTAAATTGAATAACTTTTTTCTTGGCGTATATCCTATCTGTCCACCAAATGTCGTGAAAATCGGTTCATAGCTTTGTATACAGACAACCAGAGGCAAAAACATAGCCTCCGTCCAACTTCGTTGGCGGAGGTAACACCAGTTAACATCATTAACATCGCAACTGACACTATCGACGCACCCTACAAAATTTCAGGACTCCCTTTTCCCTCATGTTCAATCTAATTAGTTTTGAGATTTGAAGACATTCACCACATTTCTTTGTCAATGTTAAGACCTTTCGTGCCATTTAGGTCTCAATTTTTCCTGGCTGGCGAGCGATAGCGAGCCTGCGATTCAGGGACATTCGGCCGGGACATTTATCTACTGGAAAATTTACAAATGTATCTCAAATCTTGCGGGTATTTTTGTATTAAGCATGATGGAGTTCTAGGGAGCAATCTAAAAACCTGCCCTTATCACCACCCCCAATAACAGATATAAAACCCCCAATACTGTTTCCCATACCGTACGACACAACTATAAACAAATATTCGCTATCGGTCAGTGCCAACAAATAAAATCCTGCTATCAAATTTCCTGCATCTGCCATACTTATAATGGAAAGGGTTAATTCATGAAAAATAAAACCAAAATGAAAGTATTACACAAGATCATAAAAAAGAAAAAAGAAAATGAAAAAACAAAAACAGTATCTGGAGACAATGGCACCCTATAGATCATTTCTTATCTATTTGTGTTTTTTTTTTGTATTGTGTTATTACAATTTAGTTCTTATATTTGGTCTCTGTATTATTTATGTTACCCTCCCCGACTTCCGTGTTGTAATCTTTTTCATCTGTTACCCGGTGTCGGTTTCCCCTCAGATTTCTGGGATTCCCTTAATTTACTCCCCCCCCCTCCCCCTCCCCCTCGTGTGTGTGTGTGTGTGTGTGTGTGTGTGTGTGTGTGTGTGTGTGTGTGTGTGTGTGTGTGTGTGTGTGTGTGTTTTTGTGTGTCTTTGTGTGTGTGTGTGTCTTTGTGTGTGTGTGTGTGTGTCTGTGTGTGTGTGTGTGTGTGTGTGTGTGTGTGTGTGTGTGTGTGTGTGTGTGTGTGTATGTGTGTGTGTGTGTGTCTTTGTGTGTGTGTGTGTGTGTCTTTGTGTATGTGTGTGTGTATTATATTGTGCGTCGCCATAGGGGTGCAGCGCAGAGTATTGTTTCTGATCCTGCCCGTGTGTGTGTGTGTGTTTATTTTCACAAATGATCTCGAGAACTACTCGGTGGAATTCGACGTGACTTGGTCAGTACTTTCACTTGGTAGCCGGATTGATCCCATTAACATTGGGTGACACCCTTGCTCCATACTCTACTCTCCCCACCCCCCTTTATTTTCTATGTATAAGAAAGAGACAAAGGCAAAGCTATCCGTACCAAGTATCCCTTCATATTTAAATAGTGGCAGAGTCAAATTCAAGGTACGCTAGAGTCAAAATGTCTGGACACACGGAGCTTACAAGAGTTTTAGTCATAGAGCGAGGAAAAATAGCTCCAGAGTTACATGATGAGTGTAAGAATGGTAAAATCGGTTCATTATTAGATTAGAGAGTTGAACAGAATATGGGTGGGAATGTGTTTGAAAGGCGGGTGCCACCTACTCTCCATGAAGGAGGAGGTATGCAAATGGAAAGTTCTGCATAAAACTGATTAAATTAATGTAATAGCAGTAGAAAAGAGAGAGAGAGAGAGAGAGAGAGAGAGAGAGAGAGAGAGAGAGAGAGAGAGAGAGAGAGAGAGAGAGAGAGAGAGAGAGAGAGAGAGATGCAACATTGCAATGTTTAGAGAGAGATTGTAGAGAATTAGTAAAAGGAGGTGCGTTGATGAGACGAAATGCTGTTGACTCGACCCTTTCGATAAGTGCGGTATGGGACACCTAACTTGTGGGAAGCTGTTTTAGAAAGAGTAGTAAAATGGTCTCTCCAGGAAAGGTCAGATACAAAAGAGACACCAATAATATTGAGAGAAGAGAAAGGGTTGATTTGAGTGTTGTTGAAGAATAAGTGATAGTCCTGTGGAAGATTGTGACGGGTAGATAAATGAAAACATGGAGATTTGGCAGGATTGAAAGCAACAAGAATATGTTTTCCCAGATGTGAATTGTTGATAGTTCAGAAGATAGGCATGTGCTACGGCCTGATCACGTGAGTTTAGAAATTACTCTTTGAAAAGACTACATGGAGGGCCGCTGTGGTAAGCTAGTTTAATAGTGTAAGGTCGAGTCATTTGCATGTGAGTGGATAGGACGAACAATTACAGTTGAGAAGATCATCAATGAATGTTATAAATGGACAGAAACCTGAGGAACACCGGAGATGATCGGTTTAGGAAGTGAGCGATGGCCGTCCACAATTTCAGCTATGGAATGGTCAGAACGGAAATTGGAGATAAAGGTACAGATAGAGGGATAGAGATCGAAGGATGGTAGTTTAGAAACAATGAATTAGTGCCAGACTCTATCGAAGGCTTTCGATATGTCTAGTGCAATAGAAAAGGTCTCACCGAAGTCTGGAAAGGAGGATGACCATGAGTTATTGAGATAAGAAAGGAGAACACCAGTAGACCGGCCTTTAAGAAACCCATACTGGTAATCTGAAAGTAGATTATGGGAAGTAAAATACTCAGGAAATTTTGAATAAATAATAGATTAAAAAGCTTTAGACATACAAGATATGAGAGCAATTGGAAGATAGATGGAGGGGTGGTCACCCTTCTTCAGGACCCCCCCCCCCCCATAAGAACATGCAAACTTTTTGTTCGATTATCTTGATATGCGAGGAACTAGCCTTTGGTTGGTCACTGACTTAACATGCATGTTTCGTTTCAACATAAAATCTTCTAGTGTTAGTAAAATATAATGGAGCTGACGCCATGTTACTGAAAGGAGGAAAACATATGAACAACAAATAAACAAGGAAACAGACTGGGCATGACAACACAATCTTTGAACTTCACTGACAAATCTAGAAAAAAGGTCCACACAAACAGCAACAACCTCATCCCTCCCTCCCACTACCAACCAAACTTCCTTCAAAGCTATCCAACTTTGATCAAGGGAAAACACAAACTTTTAAGATATTCAGGGTATTGAAATCTGAAGCTAATAATCAATTCTGTGGTGAATAGTTATCTGGGAGTGTGGTGTATATTGGTAGCGTTGACAAAGAGAGAGAGAGAGAGAGAGAGAGAGAGAGAGAGAGAGAGAGAGAGAGAGAGAGAGAGAGAGAGAGAGAGAGAGAGAGAGAGAGAGAGAGAGAGAGAGAGAGAGAGAGAGAGAGAGAGAGAGAGAGAGAGAGAGAGAGAGAGAGAGAGAGAGAGAGAGAGAGAGAGAGAGAGAGAGAACATAAAAGAAACAGTTAAATAATACGAAGGAAAAACCAGGAACAAGATAATATAACGACAATAGAGAAATATATAGACGCAATGACCACATTATATACAACATACATACACATACACAACAGACATACACATACACAACATACATACACATACACAACAGACATACACATACACAACATACATACACATACACAACATACATACACATACACAACAGACATACACATACACAACAGACATACACAACAGACATACACATACACAACATACATACACATACACAACAGACATACACATACACAACATACATACACATACACAACATACATACACATACACAACAGACATGCACATACACAACATACATACACATATACAACATACATACACATACACAACATACATACACATACACAACATACATACACAACAGACATACACATACACAACATACATACACATACACAACATACATACACATACACAACAGACATACACATACACAACATACATACACATACACAACAGACATACACATACACAACAGACATACACATACACAACATACATACACATACACAACATACATACACATACACAACATACATACACATACACAACATACATACACAACAGACATACACATACACAACATACATACACATACACAACATACATACACATACACAACATACATACACATACACAACAGACATACACATACACAACAGACATACACATACACAACAGACATACACATACACAACATACATACACATACACAACAGACATACACATACACAACATACATACACATACACAACATACATACACATACACAACAGACATACACATACACAACAGACATACACATACACAACATACATACACATACACAACAGACATACACATACACAACATACATACACATACACAACCGACCAACGCCAGACTCTGCAATGCGGGGGTTCGGGCAGTGGTTGGTTCATTACCCGTGGACGGAGGTTCTCACTGAAGAAGATGTTAATGCCAAATGGGACAACTTTGTATCTACCACCACCGAAGCCTACCACCACTTCTTCCCCACCAAGAGGACCAAAATGCACCCCTCTGACGTCCCATGGATTACTCCTCGGATCAAGAGACTGATGCAGAATCGGAAAAAGGCCTTCTACACGGACAACAATCGCTACAAGGACCTACGCAACATTGTGATAAGGGAAATCCGTTGGGCGAAGAAGTCCTACTACCCTACAAAGATTCATCATTTAAAACAAACCAATATCAGTCAGTGGTACTCTAAAATTAAGAATCTTTGTGGCTTAAGTAGTGGGACTCCTTCGATCTCCTCTGTTTCCCATGTCCCTCGTGTAGATGCACCTGAACTGATAAATAATCACTTCTCTACCATCTGCCAAACCCTCCCCAAACTAGACCGCACCAACCTCCCTGCCTTCCTCCCATCCCCTTC
The DNA here is from genome assembly GCA_032716605.1 of Paralithodes platypus. Lineage (NCBI taxonomy): Eukaryota > Metazoa > Arthropoda > Malacostraca > Decapoda > Lithodidae > Paralithodes > Paralithodes platypus. The sequence continues at coordinate 51,711,179 of CM064514.1, read as the reverse complement.
CCCCCCAGTAACTGTTCAAGAATTTGAAGTGGCCAAAAAGCTTTCCAGTTTCAAATAAAAAAGATCAACAACCCCAGTAGACCTACCCATGAAAATATACAAAGAATTTTCGGTGGAATTTGCCACCCCCCTTTGCTCGATAATTAATGCCTCCTTAAGGCAAAGTAAATGCCCTGCAGACTGGAAAACTTCATACGTCACTCCAATCCCCAAAACCCCCTCCCCACATTCTCTTAATGAACTCAGACCAATTGCCATTACGCCCATCCCTAGTCTAATCTGTGAGGACTTTGTATTCACCTGGGCTTACTCACAAATCCGTCACTTGATAGATCCCCAACAGTTTGGCAACGTAAAAACCTCCTCCACCACTCACTGTCTTATTAGCTTCCTAGATTATATTTACACAAATCTTGAGAAGAGAAAGACTTCCCTCGCCCTTGCCTTTATTGACTTCAGGAAAGCATTTGACCTTGTTGACCACACCATCATCATCAACAAAGCCATAAAGTTGGGGCTACATCCTACCCTGGTTGCGTGGTTGACCGACTTCCTTAGTGACAGACGACAAGCAGTGCGATACCAAGGCTTCATCTCCACCTTCCTAGACATCACATGTGGAGTCCCACAGGGCACAAAGATGGGGCCTCTATTGTTCCTCATCTTGATTAATGATGCCCTAAAGGACACCCCATTCCACTGGAAGTACGTGGACGACTCGACAGTCGGCATTACTGTCGATAACACCTCCCCTAACTATGACCCCCTACAAGACATCCTCGACCGTCTTCAAGCCTGGACCACAGACAATCATGTGACTATCAATCATGACAAGACAGTGGTCATGCACATCAACACTTCCGTTACCGACCTTCCTCCACCCACTGTCACAATTGGTCCTCATCCCCTTCAGCTTGTTGAGTCCACCAAACTCCTCGGAATCACTGTGGACAACAAACTGAACTGGAAGAAACATGTAACTACCACAGTCAGGACCGCCACTTACAAGTTATTTATGCTAAGGCGGTTGAGATCCCTGGGGGCGCCGGAGAATGAGCTGAAGAGTATATATAACACCTTCATACTCCCTAAGCTCACCTACGCCTCTCCCGCCTGGTCCTCCTCTCTAACCCTAACACAACAACGTCAACTGGAGAGAGTTCAGAGGAGGGCATGCAGGATCATCCTGGGTGGCACATATCCAGGGTACGAGGAAGCTCTCACCACCCTTAGCATACCTGCACTTTCAACCCACCACTACAACACACTCAAACAGTTTGCATCTAAGCTGCTTGTTCACCCACGACACAGAAACTTACTTCCACCAGACGCCCCTAGACCTACACGTGCAGCTCGTCATTTCAACACACTCCAACCAATAAGAGCAAGAACTGACAGATATAAAAATAGTCCTATCCCAACCATTGTTAATATTATTAATAATGTGTAATAACGGTCTGTCACACCATATATACGCGCCCACCTTTAATAATATATGCATAAGTGTGTGTGCGTGTGTGTGTATTAGAATATAATTATGTATGTATTTGCTTGAGTTTGTTTATGTATATGTGTATATATGTATCTATGTATGTGCAGTATATGTGTATGTATGTGTGCGTATATGTGTATGTATGTATGCGTTATTTATGTATATATATATTGTATAGTGTATACTGTTTGTGGTTCGAGCCCGGCTGAGAGTATCAGGTAGGATAAGAGAAGAGCATATATGCATGTAATGTGCATATATTTATGTATATGTATGTCTGTGTGTACGTGCTGTCAATGGTTCGAGCCCGGTTGAGAATATAAGGTATATAATATATATATGTACTGTACGTGTATTTATATTTATATGGTCATATGCACATATGTATGTAAATATACGTACATATGAGCGAGAACATATTGCTCACTAGCGCAACTTCTGATTATAAATCTATGCATAAGCATTATCTATTATTAAGTGTTCGCGTATCTTCATCCATGTATTTCCACCCTTAACAATAGAACGCCCAGCTCTTCCATATTTCGCCTTCTGTCTCACACACACACACACACACACACACACACACACACACACACACACCTACACTACCGAGGATTAACCTTCAATTGTAGTACCCGCACCCTCTTTACCTGACCTTACCAAAACAGTTTCTGTATGTATGTATGTTTGTGTGCATACGTGAGCGTTTGTGTATACGGATATGTGCACACTTACTGCATGTTCTTATGTTCCTATATATGTATGTATATGTATGTGCGCACGTACGTGTATATACGTGTGTTCTGTATATGAGTAAGTAAATAAATGTGTATATGTACTGTATATCACTTACTCTCATGGTTATTTTATGATAATTTGTATTCTGCACATGCATCATTATTGTATTTATTTATTTTGTTTGTAAACTAAGCTTACCATCCTCATATCTGTACATCTCATGTTCATCCACTAAATTGTAAAATGTGTATTTTCAGCTCATGAGGCTGCCATTCTTTAATAAACCGTTTATTATTATTATTAGTATTATTACAACATACATACACATACACAACAGACATACACATACACAACATACATACACATACACAACATACATACACATACACAACATACATACACAACATACATACACATACACAACATACATACACATACACAACATACATCCACAGACACAACAGACATCCACACAGACAGACAGACACAACAGACATCCACACACACAGACAGACACAACATACATCCACAGACACAACATACATCCACAGACACAACAGACATACCCATACACAACATACATACACATACACAACAGACATACACATACACAACAGACATACACAACATACATACACATACACAGCACATACACATACACAACACATACATATACACAACACATACACATACACAACACATACACATACACAGCACATACACATACACAACACATACATATACACAACACATACACATACACAGCACATACACATACCCACACATACACAACACATACACATACCCACACATACACAGCACATACACATACACATACCCACACATACATACATATACAGTAACTCAACAACATACATACATACACAACATACACACAACAACATACATACATACACAACATACACACAACAACATACATACATACAACAACACACACATACACAACATACACAACATACATACACAACATACATACACAAAAACGTACACAACATACATACACAACATACATACACAACATACATACACAACATACATACACATACACAACAGACATACACATACACAACATACATACATATACACAACAGACATACACATACACAACATACATACACACCATACATACACATACACAACATACATACACATACACACCATACATACACATACACAACATACATACACATACATACACAACATACATACACAACATACATACACATACACAACATACATACACATACACAACAGACATACACATACACAACATACATACACATACACAACATACATACACAACATACATACACATACACAACAGACATACACATACACAACAGACATACACATACACAACATACATACACATACACAACATACATACACATACACAACATACATACACATACACAACAGACATACACATACACAACAGACATACACATACACAACAGACATACACATACACAACAGACATACACATACACAACATACATACATAGTGCTAGTAAGGCAATAGGAACGACGAGGAAGACTAGACGATCATATTCAAATAACACAGGTACAGTCATCTATAAAAGTTTCTGGACCCCCTGTTTTCCTTTATGCCATCATAGCTATCTATATTCAATTTTAGTTGGGACTCGGTTTTCAATTTAGAGTATTATATAGTTTTGTAGTTGATGTATAGACAATTATATTCATAAATTTGTTTTCAAAAATATACTTCCATAATTTATAAAGGTGAGGTCCACGAATTATATGTGCGTGACTGTACAGCTGACAAAATCATGTATACAAAAATTAAGAGAAACCAATACAAAAAAATAACTTGGGAAGAAGTTGACAGAAAGTTGAACAATCAATAGACCGGCGAATAAACACTGAAATTGAACAGAAAACAGAACAATCTACTGAATATAATGTTGAATAAAATATATATTTAAATAATTTAACTATTACAGCATATAACATTACGTTAATATTTTTAACTCGGACGGTTTTTATATCATTCATTGAACCATAATATAGTCAGTATTTAGTGTGTGTGTGTGTGTGTGTGTGTGTGTGTGTGTGTGTGTGTGTGTGTGTGTGTGTGTGTGTGTGTGTGTGTGTGTGTGTGTGTGTGTGTGTGTGTGTGTGTGTGTGTGTGTGTGTGTGTGTGTGTGTGTGTGTGTGTAGGCATGTGTGTGTGTGTGTATAAGCGTGTGTGTGTAGTCATGTGTCCGCGTAAGTGAGTGCGTGTTTATTTTTGCGTGTGTGTGTGTATGTGTGTGTGTGTGTGGGGGGGGGGGGAAATACATTATGATAATCACAAGTGGATATAATGAACATTGTGTTTTAGCACTAAACCTATTAATTTTGTATAATCTCATCAAACGCTTGGGTTAGAGGAAATTGTTGTTGTTGGTGTTGGTGGTGGTGGTGGTGGTGGTGGTGGTGGTGGTGATGGTGGTGATGCTTCTGGTGTTAAAGGAGAACATTTATCATAATTAATGTTATTTTGCTGTATGTTCTTAAGGAAGGATCGGATAACAATTACTATATAATAGTGTTGATACTGTTGTTTATCGATAATGTTGGTCTTAGATTATGGAGTAAACAATCATATGGTAGCTGCGAGGTTATGTTAGTCATTGTCGTGTATGGTAGGCAGTGGGATGGGATATTCGTCAATCTCTCTCCTGGTACTGGGAATTATGTGGGGGTTTTTCTGTTAATGTTTTTGATTGGATGTAGTTGTTGGTGTTGTTTATATTTTCCCCGTTGTTGCTATTTTTGTTTAGACGTTGTTGTACATGTTGTTAATGAATGGAGAAGAAGTGGTGGAAGTTGTTCCAGTTAGTATGAAGGGAGCCCACCTCGCTTTTTTTATCTTTTTCTCCCTCTCTCTTTGGCTTGTATCTATTCGGCCCCATTCAGCCTACTGTTTTAAGACGTTTACCCCCATCCAGGTGTCAATATTTTCCTGGCGAGCGGGAGCGAGCCAGCATATATATTTTTGTTTTGACAGCAAGCTAAATTTGTACATTTTTCGATAGAAAAATGTCTCCGGCGAAGCCGGATTTCTCCATACAATGCTGGCTCGCTATCGCTCGCCAGGAAGAAATCGACACCTGGATGGGGATAAACGTCTTGAAACAGTTGGCTGAATGGGGCCGAATGGATACAAGCCAGGGAAAGAGAGAAAAGGAGAGAAAGATAATAAAAGCTGGTGATGGGGGCCCCCTTGATGTTCGTGCTGATGTTACATAGGGTTGGCAAGGTGGTGGAAATGAATGAATTAGGCTAGGTACTGTTGTTGTAGTTGGCTGTTTATGTAGTAGTTATTGTAGTACACTGTGATAGACAGACCTAATATGGCTTGCAAGTCTATAGTTAACCATTTTGATATGTCTAAATTCATGGTCTGCTTCAGAGTCCATGATATTGGGATATCTTATGAGCTGTTAGATGCTTTATACATATTATGTTCTCATCACCATAGCTGTCACAATCACAAATATCTCTTACATTCACCCATCTGTCCACGCCTTTTACCAAAATTCATAAATCACAAAATCACAAATCACTTAATAAAAAAAATAAAATAAAAAAATAAATAAAAAAATAACGAATCCCAAACCTCTCTCACCTTCACCCATCTTCCCACGTCTTTCACCACCACAGTTACTAAAATCACAAGTATGATTGAAATCCCTAAAACTCACCAACATCTTATATTTACCATTACAGCTACCACGATTGATAACTTGCGAGTTTCGGGATATAAGGAAGTTGGGGTTTTGGATATCAATATTAAACAGAATTACCAGCTAAAATATGGTTGCAGTGCTTTTATAAACACAAAGTCGAATTCAGCACACGTTTGATCCATAATTAACCTACATTATGATTGCAGTAATATTTAATATCAATGTTTATGGCTACAACTTAATTACTGTATCTAACTCGCAAGTGCCCAATTACCACTCTCCCTCCCCCCAAAAAAAATATAACAAAACATAATAATAATACAATATAATACATACATGAAAATATATATAATAAGATATTTAACAAATGTGTAAATAAAATATAAATATTATGAAATAAATAAATAAATAAATATATGAATAAATAAATATATACAAACAGTAAAGCAAACACCATCGACATTCAGCAACCTCGATCCAATGGTACACCTACAACAATAACCTCAACACAACCACCACTTTCAAAACCTCCCATCCACAGCTACAACTATCGCTACCACAACATCAAGCCTCTCAGCAACAATAACCTCAACACAACCACCACTTTCAAAACCTCCCATCCACAGCTACAACTATCGCTACCACAACATCAAGCCTCTCAGCAACAATAACCTCAACACAACCACCACTTTCAAAACCTCCCATCCACAGCTACAACTATCGCTACCACAACATCAAGCCTCTCAGCAACAATAACCTCAACACAACCACCACTTTCAGAACCTCCCATCCACAGCTACAACTATCGCTACCACAACATCAAGCCTCTCAGCAACAATAACCTCAACACAACCACCACTTTCAGAACCTCCCATCCACAGCTACAACTATCGCTACCACAACATCAAGTCTCTCAGCAACAATAATATCTTTAAGGGGGGTCACCTGCTCTTTGTTATCTTTCTCTCCTTTTCTCTCTTTCTCTGACTTGTATCCATTTGGCCCCATTCAGCCAACTGTTTTAAGACGTTTATCCCCATCCAGGTGTCGATTTTTTTGTGGCGAGCGATAGCAAGCCAGAATTGTATGGAGAAATCCGGCTTCGCCGGAGAAATTTTTCTATCAAAAAATTTACAAATTTAGCTTGCTGTCAAACACAATTATATATATGTTGGCTCGCTACCGCTCGCCAGGAAAATATTGACACCTGCATAGGGGTAAACGTCTTAAAACAGTAGGCTGAATGGGGCCGAATGGATACAAGCCAAAGAGAGAAGGAGAGAAAGAGAAAAAAAGCAGGTGACCCCCTTTAACATCAACGACAATCACCGCCAACATTCTCGCCACCATGACCACTCCCAGGCCCTCACACCAAATATACTGTTCAATAATCTCAGCAACCATCCTTTCAACGCCAACAATCCCCACCTACTTCCTCAATAATCTCTGCAACCATCCTATAAACAGCCAATCACCACCTACACCATCAACAATCTCTGCAACAATCCTTTCAACAGCCAATCACCACCTACATCATCAACAATCTCTGCAACAAACCTTTCAACACCAACAATCATCACTAACATAAACAACAATCTCTACCAACATCCTTAATAATCACAGCAACAATCACCACCAATATCCTCACCATCACAACACTTCGTCTTTCATATCCACAGATACAAACAATACAATCTACTGTATAACACCACTAATCTACTGTATAACACCACTAATCTACTGTATAACACCACTAATCTACTGTATAACACCACTAATCTACTGTATAACACCACTAATCTACTGTATAACACCACTAATCTACTGTATAACACCACTAATCTACTGTATAACACCACTAATCTCAACACACAAATATAGAACGTTAATCACTATCAATATCCTCACCACCACAACCACGTTCAGTCTCTCACGTTTACACAAATCGCTTTCAGCTTAACATCAATAATCTCAACAACAATCCTTTCAACACCAGTCTCCACCTACATCCTTTCAACACCAGTCTCCACCTACATCCTTTCAACACCAGTCTCCACCTACATCCTTTCAACAACAATGTTCACCTATAGTACAATCTCAACTGTCTAAACATCAACAATCTCCACCTACATCATTAACAATCTCGGCACCAATCCTTTCACCAACAACAATCCCCACCACTACAGCTACCAAAATTAACCCAAAACAAACCCCCAAGATTGTTCCACCTACCAAACGGCGGACAATTCCACTACAAAGGTATTTATTTTTGTATCCATCTCGTAACCCCGATAATGAACCTCCACTTTTCCCAGTTCCTGATCGTGGCCTTCTGTCTTTCCCTGGCTTGTATCCATTCGGCCCCATTCAGCCAACTGTTTTAAGACGTTTATCCCCATCCAGGTGTCGATTTCTTCCTGTATGGAGAAATCCGGCTTCGCAGGAGACATTTTTCTATCGAAAAATTGAAAAATTTAGCTTGCTGTCAAAACAAAATGTTTGACACATGGATGGGGGTAAACGTCTTAAAACAGTAGGCTGAATGGGGCCGAATGGATACAAGCCAAAGAGAGAGGGAGAGAAAGAGAAAAAAAAGCGAGGTGGGCTCCCTTAACCCCAATAATGAACCTCGACTTTTGCCAGTTCCTGACCACCTTCTGTTTCCTCTTCATTTCCCTTTTCTGCGGGTTTTGTATTTTCTCTTCTTTTTACTACCTCGGTCGTTTTTTATTCGGGAAGTTATCGGGGTGATATGTTTTCGGGTTCCGGCGCTTTTTTCCCCTTTTAGTTCCTGTTGCTAGATTTTTTTTTTTTTTTTATTTCCTGTTGCTAGAATATTTGCTTTTTTGTTATTGGTTTTACATGGGAGGTTTCTGTACTCATTAACATTGGTAGTGTGTGATCTAGATTATTAGAAGCATTATCGATTTGGGGAGGAGGGACAAGAGGAATATAATGTGATATGACTAATTAAGATATGATAAGCTATGTTAAAACAAAACAAAAACAAAACAAAACAGGTGAACAAGCGAAATAAAAGCAGATGAATAAGACAAACAAAATAAACAGATAGGTTATAATATAAAGTCATAGCAGCAAAGCAAACTCATAGTAGGGTTATAGCGATGACGGGGCTTGAAGCAAATCCGATGGTCTCCCCTATTTTTTTAGGGTTCGAGGATTATCGGACTTGTTGACGAAGCACTCTCCATCCATGGCCGGGTTTATAGGGACTTAGGCCCTTATACTCTAGAAAAATGTAAAGCGGAGACAAAACTTAAGGGAAGATGGTACGTTTTTCTGACCCCTCTTCTCCCTCATGCTTAGCCCCATTAGTTTTCAAGTTTTAAGACGTTCGGCCCATTAGTTTGTCGAGTTTAACACCTTTCGCCCCTTTCCAGTGTCAATATGAAAACTTTTCGTGTCATTTAGGTGTCGAATTTTACCTGGCGAGCGATAGCTAGCCTGTAATTTAGGAGGAACCGGCCTTTGGCTGGGACACTACCGAAAATTTGTCAAATATATTTTGAAGAAGGGTCTTGGAGGGCGGGGGGGGGGGGGGGGGGGAGGGTTAAGCTTGATGGAGGTCTAGGGAGGAAACTAAAAGCATGATAAGCAAATATATTATTGGGCAAATATATAAGCCCATCCCTCCTTAAGACAGGCAAACAAGTGTGAGAGGCTGAAGAATAACACCATCAAGCAGATTAACAATAACATAAGCAACATGAACAATAACATAAGCACCATGAACAATAACATAAACAACATGAACAATAACATAAACATGAACAATAACATAAGCAACATGAACAATAACATAAGCAACATGAACAATAACATAAGCAACATGAACAATAACATAAACAACATGAACAATAACATAAGCAACATGAACAATAACATAAGCAACATGAACAATAACATAAACAACATGAACAATAACATAAGCAACATGAACAATAACATAAACAACATGAACAATAACATAAATAAAGAGAGAAGAGGAGTAGAAAGAGAAATAAGAGGAGAATGATACAATTTTGTCTATGCTCATGAAGGAGACAAAAGGCAGAGATAAGTGCACAGAGGAATACAAAAATACACATACTAAGCCGAATAAGATTACTAAGAATATATTTATAGACAAAAGTGGGGCATGTGTGAAATATCAAAATACAACCCACAGCGAAAGAACAGTACTGAAAATGTTATAATGTAAAGAACTGGCAGAACAAAGAAGAGAGGAACAAGAGTAATGATATATATTGAGAACAAACATAATGTGAGCGAGAACCAAGAAGGAAACCCATATATCTCAATTGGTGTGGAAAAAGACCAAGCATATTTTGTGTTACACTTAAGGGAATAGTGCTTGGTTTTTGGTCTATGTACAGTACAGTATATATTTTTTAGTTTCCTCGCTAGACCTCCATCAATCTTAAAATAACACCCCTGTAGACCCCCTTTCAAGATAAATTTGTACATTTTTCGGTAGAAAAATGTCCCGGCCGAAGGCCGATTCCTTCTAAAAAATATAGGCTTGCTATCGCTCGCCATGAAAAAAAAATCGACACATAAATGGCACGATAGATCTTAATATTGACAATGACATGAGGCAAAAGGTCTTAAAATCGACAAAATAATAAAACAAACGTCTTAGAATCTCAAAACTAATATGCTAAACATAAGGGAAAAGAGTGTCCAGAAAAAGCTAGTACCTCCCCCTTCATGTAGGATTCTTCCAATATACGGTACATGAACTATGGATTATATCAAGCTTATGTTTGGTGTATTGTTATAGTTTGTATTATTCAGTTTTATTTTGTTATAACTTACTTTATTTATCAATCCACTCTCACACAAACTCAGTCTCATTATCTCTCCCTCTCTCTCTCTCTCTCACACACACACACACACACACGATACGAAATACGATAAAATAATAGCAGACAGAACACGACGAGACTAGTTTCAAATACTGTAAAATACAATTAGGCGAAAACACACATTTACAACACAATGTTATGCACCCTCCCCCAGCTCTGTCTCTCTCTCTCTCTCACACACACACATACACACACTATCACTCCCTCTCTCCCCCCCTCTCTCTCTCTCTCTCTCACACATACACACTCTCTCTCTCTCACACACACACACACATTCTCTCTCTCTCTCGCTTCCCCCCTCCCCTCTCTCTCTCTCCCTCTCTCTCCACCAGCTACGTCAAAGTCCCCCTTATTAGCATATAGGTTTCATTGTGTCGACCATTTACATACGATTCCCGGCCAAATGACAACCAGTGAGGAAATAACCGTAGACTTTTATTCATCGGCCGCCTAAAAACAAAGCTTTATGAGGTGTTGGCGGGGATTAGGGGGGAAATAGTGAGAAAGTCAGCAGTGAAGAATTTACGGATTGTTGTCTGTGTTGACTACTTGATATTTTGTTTAATTATTATTGAGGATTTTGCTTGCTCTTGTTATTTTCGAGCAATGTGTTATAGGTTGTCTCCTAGGCTAACGAAAAACGCCTTCCCAGACTTCCTTCAAACTAAACAAATGCCCACACAGACACCTCTGAAGCTAAATTATTCGATAGAAAAAATGTCCTGACGTAAGGCCGATTTCTACTAATTTACAAGCTCGCTATCCCTCGCCCAGAAAAAAAATCAACATCTGAATGAAGGATTACTGAATCTTGAATCTTGTAGGGCGCTGTACACGAGAGGACGCACACTGCCGCCCTGGATATTAACTAACACCCCGTTCTTAACATTAATCATCAATTACAAACCCCAATGCACTTGAATAAACTAATTAAAGCATATGGTCTTCCCAGGATTCGAATTCGGGACACCACACCCAGAACATATCCCATTGGACACTGCAACATGAACAAGGTCAATACAGTCTGGAGCAATAATAAGATACACCCATCTGAATACCTAAATCCAAGTTCTGAAGCAGCTGTGATATAATCATGCATATTATTGCCTCATACGTGTTTGATGCATATTCAAATGTCTGAATTGATCTGTGTTGGCCTGACCTGACTTCATCTGATTGGCTACAGTCATATTGGATGGGTTATTGTAGGTTGGCTGAATTGAAATGACAGAGAAAGATATATATATATATATATATATATATATATATATATATATATATATATATATATGTATATATATACCGGTATATATATATATATATATATATATATATATATATATAGAGAGAGAGAGAGAGAGAGAGAGAGAGTTACATATAGATATATAGATAAATATGCATAAGATAAATAAAGAGAGACTAATGGCAATGTATGAACAAAACCCAATAGGTAATAAATATGGTTGGGGTATTGGGGTTGAGTAGGGCTACACTAGGGCTACACTTAGTAAGTTTATATGTCTATGTGTATGAAGGAGACAAAAGGCAGGCGGCCTGTGACGATTGTCTTCCCCATAGCCAAAAGAGTGACAGAACCGAATTCAAGGGATATTGGGGTCTAAGTGCCTGGATACACGAAGTTTGAAGCCGTGTAAGTCATAGGATGAAGGAAAGATTGATTGAGGGAGAGAGTTCTAGAGTTCACTTGTTGAGTAGAAGAAAGACTGAGAAAATTTACCAATTCTTTGGTTGGAAACCTGGACAGAATATAAAATATACAAATTTGCCGACCGAAGGTCGATTTCTTGTAAGTTACAGGTTCACTATCGCTCGCCCAGACAACATAGAAACAACACAATCGACACATTCCACCTCCATGGGGTTCGTTGAGTTGGATGGGGCTACACTGAGAAGGGTGACTTAGGTTGGATGGGGCTACACTGAGAAAGGTGACTTAGGTTGGATGGGGCTACACTGGGAAGGATCAGTTGGGCTGAGTGGGGGCTGGGGGGAACTAAGCTGGCTCGAGTCAGTTGGGTTGGATGGGACTACACTGGGCAGGGTCTGTTGGTTTGGGCTTCCCTATTGGGGTTACAGTGGGCGAAGTGAGTTGGGTTGATTTATGCAGAACGATTGAATGAATGAATTGATTAATGATGGATGGACGGCTTGTTGAGAGGATAGGTAAGAGAATGGATGGATGAATGAATAAATGAATGGATGAATAGATGAATGAATGAATGGATGGATAATTAAATGAAGGGATGAATGGTTGAACACATGAATGAATAAAAGAATGAATGAATGACTGAATGAATAAATGTATTAATGAATGAACGAATGGAGGAATAAATGGAAAAACAAATGAATAATGGGAACTAACTCCACATGGTAGCGCAAAAGCATCCGTGTTGTGGTGGAGTGGGCGGGGCTGGGCTGGGTGAGTTGGGTTGATCCTGGTGTGCTGGGCTAGGCAGGCAGGCAGGGAGAGGCGAGGCAGCAGTAGCGAGAGGGCCAAGAGTGTAGCAGTTCTGGGTTAGTCTTCAGTAGGTGGTGGGACGCGGTGGGGCCAGGGAGAGGGGCGGCACTCTCTCTCTCTCGCTGGCACACTCCCTCACTCGCAGACGAATCCCTCTTTTCGCCACTCGCACACTCTCGCTCGTGTTTTTTCTTATCTAAACACGCTCGTCACTCGCACATTCTCTCATTCATATATCTTTCTGTAACTACTTCCCCACTGCTTTATTTGCACACACATACTCTAACTCACACATTCCCTCACTCATATACATTTTTCTTATGTACACTCTTCCTCACTCCCTCACTGCAGTTCATACAAACGCATTCTAACACTCTTACATGTCCTGAATCACTCACTGCATTACCCTCACACTATCTTATTTATATACTTTCTATTCGACAGTCCCTAATGACAGATACATTTACCCATATCTATTCATATTAATTTATACACTTCTTTAAGGACGCTTTTTCTAACACACCCAATGTTTTATTCACAAATAATCTCACTCACAAACTCTTTCAATTGCATTCTTCTTTAATTAAACAGTCCTCTTTTTACACTCCTACATTCACACACTCCCTCACTCACACACTTCCTCGCCCTCGCAAACTCCCAAACACACCCGACCTTTCAAAACCCATAATCATAAGTTGTCCATCACATAAACATACATTGTTCTTGAAAGTAGATGTTCCAGCCAAATATAAGAATGGTAACAGAATATACGACTGACGAGACTCAAGAGGATTTGCAAACTTTTTCTCCTACATCAAATGAGAGAAACACGTGTGTGGACATAAGGGTCAGAACTGAAAAGGTTGTGCAGTTCTATGTGGAAATCTGAATACCAGACTCTTGATACACGGATGGATTAGTAAATGCTGCAAGTTGGTTAAAAACAGTGATACGATAACTGAAATTTCGCGACATCACGAAGCATACTATACCACTATAATAATGTACATTGTAGAAAAGTGAATACATAATTTAACTATAACTGCTTTAGAGGGAAGACTTAAATGACTAAAGAGAGATCTGTGAGGAAGAAAGGAAGATGTAAGTAGACGTTACGTAGCCTTACATTAGTGAAAGCCTTGACCATGCTAAAATGTGCAAGCCTTGTTAAGGGAGCCCACCTCGCTTTTGTTTTATCTTTCTCTCCCTCTCTCTTTGGCTTGTATCCATTCGGCCCCATTCAGCCTACTGTTTTAAGAGGTTTACCCCCATCCAGGTGTCAATATTTTCCTGGCGAGCGGTAACGAGTCAGCATATACTGTATATATATATATATATATATATATATATATATTTGTTTTGACAGCAAGCTAAATTTGTACATATTTCGATAGAAAAATTTCTCCGGCGCAGCCGGATTTCTCCATACAATGCTGGCTCGCGGAAGAAATCGACACCTGGATGGGGATAAACGTCTTAAAACAGTTGGCTGAATGGGGCCAAATGGATACAAGCCAGGGAAAGAGAGAAAAGGAGAGAAAGATAAAAAAATGCCGGTGTTAAAAAATACCCTTGTTAACCATGCTGTTTTATCTCCGGTCGCCAATCTTTTGATGCTGAGAGGCTTACACATTACCTCATTCCTTGTCATCTTTGGCCTGCCGCTTATTTCTCTATACTGTAAACATTTTGGCGTATAAATGTAACAAATGATACACATAAATGAATATTAGTTGGTTTATCTGTTCAAATTAGTAAACCCAAACGATTTATATATATAATATACATATAGTTTAGTTTACATTTGAACGCACAATATTTACAGTATACCCTCTGTGTTATCATATGTAACCTATTTCACCCAGCATCCTCATTCATTCTCACCACATGCCCGAACCACTTTAATCTTCCTGCTCGCATTGCATTCTCGTTGTTTTAATAGCAATCAGCTTAATCATATTCCTACTGTTCATTAAAGTTGTTTGGAAGACGCAGCAGTGCTGTAAACACTGAACACGTAATTGCAAAAACAAAGGTACACATATAGTATTCTTCAGTTTAGCTATTCAAATTTGAAGACGCAAACTATTAAAACAATTATTATGTGCATAATTTTGGTTATAATTAAGCACCCATTTCTTACAATGTACACAACAATTTTTTTCTTCTCCCCAGTACATTCTAGTCTACTAGACCACAAGCCAGGTTTCACAAAAATACAATATAACACTTCATAAACTGGTATATCCCAGCTGGGTTAGTGGTCGTTGGGGCTGGACATAAATGTATAAAGGTAGGTGCTCAACAAAACACAATAGTTTGTTTAATGGTACGTCGTGCTAGAAACCTTGTCGGAAGCATGCACTATTGATAACGTGCTATTAGCATAATATGATGGGATATACATACACATGCTGTATATAACTGTGCTACACGTTGACCACCACATGTAGCTAACATTAATAACATGTCGCAAACACGTGTTACCGACACAAGTTTCTAGCACCTGCGGACGAACCTTAAAGGTATCTACTTGCTTCTGACGTGGCAGAATTTAACAGGGACGGTCACGCTTAGCGCGATGTTTATGTTTGTCCTAGTCTTGTAATTGATGTCTAGAAATAGGGCATCATGACCATTCAAAATTTTGCCACGACCCATTAGGGTTATCCAAAATTCTTATCCTTTCTACTTTTTAATTTTGGATGGTCTCCATGGCAAATATATGCTGTAAGATGGCCTCGACGAACACAGATGTCCCATTTCAAGTTTGTGTCCTCAACTGCGAACACGCTTGTCCTGGTTGTTTGGTGAGGTACAAGGGCGGCAGGTGGAGTGGGAAGGAGATCCTCTTACTTCAGCGCGGTTACAAAGGGTGTCAGGGCAAACCTAGTGACAACTTTCAGCTGATTTTCCTGCAATACTGAAGGCGGGGGTCCCTATCACAGGGGTTGTTAGTGAACTAATTTAGTCTTGGTTTATTATTGGTCCTAGTCAATCGATATCGAGTATTTCGGAAGGACCTTCTGTGCAGCATTTTTAGTTTGGCATCAGGGTCGTCTTTATATACATTCTTCGTCGAGTCAAACACTATCAAGAATTACTCGGAGTCCTCAAAATAAAATTGCACTTGGTGGATCGCTTGTGTACAGGGTTTGGCAGGTGGGACCAAGTAGGTATTTTCTCAAGACAATTCGACCTTGCTAAGCTCTCTGTGAAAGTGAGCCTCTTATCAGAACAACACAGGGGCTACAAGGGTGGAATTCCATATAGCAGTGGGGGATCAAAGGAACATAACAATTGTATAACTCGTGAAGCATATAAATGTCTCTTAGCGAGAAACTACAGTCTTAAATTGTTAAGGGACAGGCTTTTTTTTCTCTCTTTCTCTGGCTTGTATCCATTCGGCCCCATTCAGCCTACTGTTTTAAGACGTTTACCCCCATCCAGGTGTCAATATTTTTCCTGACGAGCGGTAGCGAGCCACCATATATATATATATTTTAGTTTTGACAGCAAGCTAAATTTGTAAATTTTTCGATGGAAAAATGTCTCCGGATTTCTCCATACAATGCTGGCTCGCTATCGCTCGCCAGGAAGAAATCGACACCTGGATGGGGATAAACGCCTTAAAACAGTTGGCTGAATGGGGCCGAATGGATACAAGCCAGGAAAAGAGAGAAAAGGGGAGAAAGATAAAAAAAACAAAAACGGTGACCCCCTTAAGAGAAGCGAACAATTTCAAAATATTTCTAAGTAATCATAGTTTTCACAACAAAACTTGCTTCTGCCCCACACCTAGCACAGTTCATATTTCCAAGGATGCTACCTCTCACTCAACCTCTTTCGATATAGAACCTCCTAAATTGATGCTATCCACTCTTATCACATACTCATCGTATATCAAGCATGCGCCACACTTACAGCAACATCCACCGCATCTTGCAACCTGCCTCGTACAACACTATATCTCTTGCATTTGCATACCAATTGTTGCACTTATTTCATACATCTTCTTTCATATCTTACTAACTCTTGGTCATCCTCCTTTCGGGAATTCGGTGAGACTTTTTCTATTGCACTAGACATATCGAAAGCCTTCGATAGAGTCTGGCACAAATCTTTAATTTCTAAACTACCCTTCTTCGGTTTCTATCCCTCCATCTGTGCCTTTGTCTCTAATTTCCTTTCCGGCCGTTCCATAGCCGCGGTTGTGGACGGCCATTGTTCACTTCCTCACCCTATAAACTCCGGTGTTCCTCAGGGCTCTGTCCTATCTCCTATTCTCTTTCTAATTTTTATAAATGATCTCCTCAACTGTACCTCAATTCCCATCCATTCATACGCAGACGACTCAACCTTACACTACTCCATTAGTTTTTCAGAACGCCCCAGCCAGCAATCCCTCAACGACAAACGTAATGAAGACATAGAAATCTTAAATTCTGATCTAAATACTATCTCCAATTGGGGCAGAGAAAACGTTGTTACCTTTAATGCTTCCAAAACCTAATTTTTCCATCTATCTACCCGTCAGGAACTCCCAGCGGACTATCCCTTATTCTTCAACAATACAAAAATCAATCCTTCATCTTCTCTCAATATTCTAGGTGTCTCTTTTTCTTTTGCTCTCAGTTGGAAGGATCATATTACCAGTCTTGCTAAGGCAGCCTCCCAGAAGCTGGGTGTGCTCAACCGCCTTAGGGGGTTCTTTTCCCCTGCACAGCTTCTTGCTCTATACAGGGGCATAGTGCGTCCTTGTATTGAGTATTGTTCACATGTGTGGGGAGGTTCCTCTCACACCGCTTTCCTAGACAAAGTTGAAAGGAAGGCCTTTCGTATCATTAACTCCCGTCCACTCACCAACTCTCTGCAATCTCTCTCTCTCCGCCGCAATGTTGCATCTCACTCGCTATTCTATCGCTACTATAATGATCAGTGTTCCTCAGAGCTTTCCCAGTGTATACCACCTCCTTTACGTAGGGCACGTGGTACCTGTGTTGCAACTCAATCCCACCCCTACTCTGTGCAACTCTCCAACCCAAGAGTGAAACGTTACTCTCAAACTTTCTTCTACTCAACAGCTGAGCTCTGGAACTCTCTCCCAGAATCAGTCTTTCCCTTCCTATGATTTAAATTGCTTCAAACTCCGTGTGTCCAGGCATTTTGGCTCGAACGTCCCTTGATTTTGGCCCTGTCACTCTTTCAACTATGGGGGAGGCACTCGCTATAGACAGTTCTGCCTTTTGACTCCCTCAATCACATAGAAAAACAAAAAACAAAAAAACAAACAAACAAACATCCAGTTGCTGTCTATATCCTCGCTAAGTTTCTACATATAGCACATCACCATTCACCACTACCAACATAATTACACATATACCATTATCCACACTACTAAAGGCGAGAATAAGACAAGGTAAGGACACACGGAATAGATCAATTGGGCCATCTGCATCGTAGGTAAGAGATCGTAGACACATAACAAGTACCGGTACTTTACAACAACAATGCTTAACCCTATTTGGTCCGGAGGAGGTCTTTTTGGTCCTCCCCTTTTTCGCTCCATTAGTTTGAAAAATTTAGGACGTTTCACCCCATTAGTTTGGCGATAATTATTGATGAATTATTGATAAAATTTAACGGAAAAAATCGGCAAATCGGTCCGGGAGAGGTCATTTTGAATCTCTCCTTTTTCGCTCCATTAGTTTGAAGAATTCAGGACGTTTCATTCCATTAGTTTGGCGATAATAAAAGGCTTCACCCCATTCAGGTGTCGATGTTCCTCAGGGCGAGCGATGGTGAGCCTGTAGCTTAGAAGAAATCGGCCTATGGCCGGTAAATTGTTATATCGATAAATGTACGAATTTAGCTTGAAGGAAGTCTGTGTGTGTGTGTGTGTGTGTGTGTGTGTGTGTGTGTGTGTGTGTGTGTGTGTTACTCAGTTACTTGTTCGTCAAGGGGAATCCACGCAATGCGAGCTAAGCTCATTATTATCGCGCCTCCTTAACTGGGAATGTATTGCGTGAAATGCATGTTAAGTGTTTTATGTACTGTTGGAATGGCTGTGGATGTGTGTGTAGTCTGTATTTAGCCAATTGGCGACATCGGAAACGAAGGCTTAGGGTGGATCTGTATGGTACCATTCTCACTATAGACGGTACCGTCTCGCCCGAAGGCTTAGGTAGCCATCAGCTTAGGTGAACCATATGATACCCATCTCGCCTTGTACCATTTTTGCCAACCCCAGATGGGACGTCACAACGTCGTCCACTTATTCCAGGTACCTATTTACAGCTAGGTGAACTGAACCTAACATATGAAAGGAGACAAGCCCAATTTGTCTCCGCCCGGCCGGGGATTGAACCCCCGACCCCTCGTGTGTGAGACGAGAGCTCTACCTACTAGGCTACGGGCTGTGTGTGTGTGTGTGTGTGTGTGTGTGTGTGTGTGTGTGTGTGTGTGTGTGTGTGAGCAAAATGTTCAGTAATAATATAAACCAAAATATCATAATAAGCCACAAGTCGTCGGACCAGATTGTGTTAACTTGACTACCAACATCGGTTAGTATACTGTATATGGTATTAAGGGGAGGTTTTTAGTTGATTCCCTAGACTTCCATCAATCTTTAAATTACTCCCCCTTGACCCCCTATCAAGATAAATTCGTACATTTTTCGGTAGAAAAATGTCCCGGCCGAAGGCCGGTTCCCCTTAAATTACAGGCTCGCTAACGCTCGCCAGGAAAAAATCGACACCTAAATGGCACGAATGGTCTTAAAATTGACAGAAATGGGGCGAGGGTTCTTAAAATCGCCAAACTAATGGGGCACGTGTCTTTAAATCTCACAAGCAATGGGGCTAAACATGAGGGCGAAAGAGGTTCAGAAAAAAATCCTCCAGGTGGAAATCTCCCCTTAAGAGGTCATCAAAATATGTTACAACTGTGATATTTCAGGTTCAAAGAAGGTCAATAGTTAATGATTAATTAATGATACAATTTAACAGAGAAAATCGGTAAATTGCTAAGGTAAACAAATACAAATAAAAACATTCACACACATAGGGCAATATTCTAGAGAGGGTACTGTTAATTTATATTCTAGAGAGGGTACTGTTAATTTATATTCTAGAGAGGGTACTGTTAATTTATATTCTAGAGAGGGTACTGTTAATTTATATTCTAGAGAGGGTACTGTTAATTTATATTCTAGAGAGGGTACTGTTAATTTATATTCTAGAGAGGGTACTGTTAATTTATATTCTAGAGAGGGTACTGTTAATTTATATTCTAGAGAGGGTACTGTTAATTTATATTCTAGAGAGGGTACTGTTAATTTATATTCTAGAGAGGGTACTGTTAATTTATATTCTAGAGAGGGTACTGTTAATTTATATTCTAGAGAGGGTACTGTTAATTTATATTCTAGAGAGGGTACTGTTAATTTATATTCTAGAGAGGGTACTGTTAATTTATATTCTAGAGAGGGTACTGTTAATTTATATTCTAGAGAGGGTACTGTTAATTTATATTCTAGAGAGGGTACTGTTAATTTATATTCTAGAGAGGGTACTGTTAATTTATATTCTAGAGAGGGTATTTTTAATTTATATTCTAGAGAGGGTACTGTTAATTTATATTTTAGAGAGGGTACTGTTAATTTATATTCTAGAGAGGGTACTGTTAATTTATATTCTAGAGAGGGTACTGTTAGTTTATATTCTAGAGAGGGTACTGTTAATTTATATTCTAGAGAGGGTACTGTTAATTTATATTCTAGAGAGGGTACTGTTAATTTATATTCTAGAGAGGGTACTGTTAATTTATATTCTAGAGAGGGTACTGTTAATTTATATTTTAGAGAGGGTATTTTTAATTTATATTCTAGAGAGGGTACTGTTAATTTATATTTTAGAGAGGGTACTGTTAATTTATATTTTAGAGAGGGTACTGTTAATTTATATTCTAGAGAGGGTTCTGTTAATTTATATTCTAGAGAGGGTACTGTTAATTTATATTCTAGAGAGGGTACTGTTAATTTATATTCTAGAGAGGGTACTGTTAATTTATATTCTAGAGAGGGTACTGTTAATTTATATTCTAGAGAGGGTACTGTTAATTTATATTCTAGAGAGGGTACTGTTAATTTATATTCTAGAGAGGGTACTGTTAATTTATATTCTAGAGAGGGTACTGTTAATTTATATTCTAGAGAGGGTACTGTTAATTTATATTCTAGAGAGGGTACTGTTAATTTATATTCTAGAGAGGGTACTGTTAATTTATATTCTAGAGAGGGTACTGTTAATTTATATTCTAGAGAGGGTACTGTTAATTTATATTCTAGAGAGGGTACTGTTAATTTATATTCTAGAGAGGGTACTGTTAATTTATATTCTAGAGAGGGTACTGTTAATTTATATTCTAGAGAGGGTACTGTTAATTTATATTCTAGAGAGGGTACTGTTAATTTATATTCTAGAGAGGGTA
Source organism: Paralithodes platypus (assembly GCA_032716605.1). Classification (NCBI taxonomy): domain Eukaryota; kingdom Metazoa; phylum Arthropoda; class Malacostraca; order Decapoda; family Lithodidae; genus Paralithodes; species Paralithodes platypus. The sequence continues at coordinate 51,689,372 of CM064514.1, read as the reverse complement.
CTGTTAATTTATATTCTAGAGAGGGTACTGTTAATTTATATTCTAGAGAGGGTACTGTTAATTTATATTCTAGAGAGGGTACTGTTAATTTATATATCTAGAGAGGGTACTGTTAATTTATATTCTAGAGAGGGTACTGTTAATTTATATTCTAGAGAGGGTACTGTTAATTTATATTCTAGAGAGGGTACTGTTAATTTATATTCTAGAGAGGGTACTGTTAATTTATATTCTAGAGAGGGTACTGTTAATTATATTCTAGAGAGGGTACTGTTAATTTATATTCTAGAGAGGGTACTGTTAATTTATATTCTAGAGAGGGTACTGTTAATTTATATTCTAGAGAGGGTACTGTTAATTTATATTCTAGAGAGGGTACTGTTAATTTATATTCTAGAGAGGGTACTGTTAATTTATATTCTAGAGAGGGTACTGTTAATTTATATTCTAGAGAGGGTACTGTTAATTTATATTCTAGAGAGGGTACTGTTAATTTATAGTAGTTTTGAATTCGTTGGTGATTTGTTGTAAACTATTTTCGCAATCTGAATTGGTTCGCTGAAAGACAATCATCAGATAACGAGTTCACACGGTCAGTTAAGGGGAGGTATTTAGTTTGTTCCCTAGACCTCCATCAATCTTAAAATTACACCCCCTTGAGTCCCTTTCAAGATCAATTTGTACATTTTTCGGTAGAAAAATGTCCCGGCCGAAGGCCGGTTCCTCTTAAATTACAGGCTCGCTATCGCTCGCCAGGATAAATTCGACACCTGAATTGCACGAAAGGTCTTAATATGGGGTGAAAGTTCTTAAAATCGCTAAACTAATGGGGCAAACGTTTTATAATATGAAAAGCAATGGGGCTAAACATGAGAGAGAAAGGGGTCAAGAAAAAAATCCCTCAAGTGGAGATCTCCCCTTAATATTCAGGCCCATATCGAATTATTGTGTACGGTTGGCCAAGTAAGTCATGTCGCCGCTTTCATTACGTTTTGCTCGCTGTGTGCTGTATTCATGTCTTTTATATGTTCAATAGGGTGGATAAAGATAGGAACATGTTTGTATATCACACTCGAAACGATGGAGTAATGTATAGATACTGCTGATAACAATTATTGATCGAAATATACTTGGTGAGGCGACCTAACTTATTTTGGCAACTGTACGTATTCAACAGAGGACTATATTCGCATGTTGTCCATAGCATGCCGATATTTGTGTATTAAATATACTATTAAACGGAAACGTTAGTCAGCTGAACGAATTATTAATGGTTGCAGACAAAAACAATGCCAACTATACAATAGTAATAGAACCCTGTCTCAAATCTCTCTCTCTCTCTCTCTCTCTCTCACATATATATATATATATATATATATATATATATATATATATATATATATATATATACCGGGTATATATATATATATATATATATATTTAAATTTTTGTGACAGACTGTCCATCAGGGTACCGTTTTTCACGAGGGATACGATGACGAGGAAACAAACGAGCGTCATATTGGTGTCGGGTGTTCGAAATTATTCACAATCCTTAGGACCAATGTGATCCATCTTCAGGCGTGAGTGTCTTCATCCAATGAGCTAGATCAAGAACTTTTATTACTAATTGAAATGATTTTGATCAGTCTTAATATATAATTTTTTCAATGTGGATGAGGGAGACAAGGCAAAATTGCCTATGACGAGTGCCTCCCCCAGAGTTGAAAGAGTGACAGGGCCAAATTCAAGGAATGTTCAAACCAAAATGTCTGGAGACGGTGTTTGATGCAATTTAAGTCATAGGATGAGGGAAAGATGGATTCAGGGAGAGAGTGCTAGAGCACAGCTGTTGAATTATATTCTTGGGTTGGAGAGTTACACAGAGTAGCGGTGGGATTGTGTTGCAAGACGGGTGCTACATACCCTACGTAGAGGAGGTGGTATACACTGATAGAGTTCTAAAGAACACTGATTATTGAAATAGCGATAGAATAGCGAAAGAGATGCAACATTGCGGCGATGAGAGAGAGATTGCAGAGAATTGGTGAGTGAATGTGAGTTAATGAGACGAAAGGCTTTCTTTTCTACTTTGTCTAGAAGTGCTGTGTGAGAGGATCCTCCACACACATGCGAACAATACTCAATACATGGACGCACTGTGTCCCTGTACAGAGCAAGAAGCTGTGCAGGGGTAAAGAACCCCCTGAGGCGGTTGAGCACACCCAGCTTCTGGAAACCCGTTTTAGCAAGAGTGGTAATATAACCAAAAGAAAAAGAGACACCGAGAATACTGAGAGAAGATGAAGGTTTGACTTTTGTATCGTTGAAGTATAAGGGATAGTTCTGTGGGAGATCTTGACGGGTAGATAAATGGAGACTAAATATAATATTCCGGTATCTAATACAACAAACAATATAACATTACATATATAATTGAAAATAATGTAATGCAAATAAAGATTTCAATTTTATAACACAGTACACCCTCGAAATACAGTGAAACAATACGAAAACATCCTTCTATGCGTAAATATGTAATATATTTACAACAAAATATGCAAGAGATAAGGAATTTGTGACAGAAACTCTCACTGACAGACGACCATAAATTCCAGTATCGGTGACAACTACCAGCCTCTTCCGTGGAAAGAGATACAAGGCTCTTCTAGTTCTTGTTTATCCTTATACAAAAGATGGGGGCAGCTGTCAATAAATCTGAAATAAATAAATATATACAGTATATATACTATACTGTATATATATATATATATATATATATATATATATATATATATATATATATATATTATTATTTTATATAATATTCCACAACATACTGTACCTTCAAGCCATGGACGCTTTGACAACTTCACTTTTAGACTCGAAGCTTGGTGTATGAATTATTAGTTCATGTCAGACAAAATATGTTCTGGTCTTTCCTCCTTTACATAAATACCATAGTAAATATATTATGAAACCAGGCATAGGTTAATTGTAAATAGGTAAATTATATTGTTGGCAAATGTGAAGCCCTTCTTATTGGGAACAGGAATGAACAGAACAAAAGCTATTATATAAATGTAATCGAATTTAGTTTAGCTAACAAACACAGTATGAGCAAGCTGATGACACAGACTTAAGGGGAGATGCCTGTTTTTCTGGACAACCTTCTCCCTCATGCTTAGCCCATTTAGTTATCAGCTACTAAGACGTTCAGCCCATTAGTTTGGCGATTTTAAGACAATTTGCACCTTTTTCTTTGTCAATATTAAGACTTTTCGTGTCATTTAGGTATCGATTTTTTTCCTGGCTAGCCTCTAATTAAGGAGGAATCGGCCTTTGGCTGGGACATTATTCTACCGAAAAATTTGCAAAGAGGGATCCAGGGTTTTTTTTTTTTTTTTTAATTTGATGGAAGTCTAGAGAGGAAACTAGAAAGATAATAAATACATTAAATAATCGACCAAAAAGTGAACCATCCCCCGTTAAATATTCACCTTCACAGCCATTCCAACAGTGCGATAACTTACCACATACAACCTACATACAATGAACGATTAACCCCTTCTGTACCGGTGACGTAAATTTCGTTATATTCTGGCAACTCTTCGATGATTTTATGCAGCTTAAGAAGGACCTCTAGCAATTAAAAGGCTACAACATATCTCATTTCATCCTTTTAGCTACCCCGGATCCTTCCTAAGCTGAATACAAATCGTTTAATAGTTGCCAGAATATGATGAAAAGGACACCGGTGCAGAATGGGTTAAGCTAGCAACCCTCACCCGTGAACAGAAAAAAAAGCTAGAAAATCGAACGAACTGCTATGGAAAATGGAGGCGATCCATTCGTCTTACAATAGATAGATAGATAGAGAGGGATATAGATATATAGGGGTAGATAGCTAGATGGATAGAGAGATAGATAGGGATAGATAGGTAGAGATAGCTAGATAGCTAGCTATCTATCTATCTAGATAGACAGATAGATATATAAATAGATATATGGATGGATGGCTGGATGGATAGAAAGAAAGATAGATAGATAGACGGACAGAAAGACAGACACAGCTAGATAGATAGATATATGGATAGATAGGATAGAACAAAGACACAGTAACTCCGCTGTGGCAATACGCTTAACACAAATATAATATTATTCCTAGTGATGGTCCCTTGTTTGAACTGTCACAGGCCTATTATACTTCACAAACACAAACATTTTAGCGCTGCGGGGTTCATGGAGTGTTCTTAGCATTTATGATTTTACAAATAGTATTCTCTTCGGTACAGATGGCGTCTCTTTAACCCATTCTGTACCAGCTACGTGTTTTAGCTTTATTCTGTTTATATTTAGACGATGTTGTGCAGTTGAAGAGAGTTCTGTGGTAGTAAATATATGTGGTAGGTAATATACGGTTATGTCAGATAGTACGAAACCTGTTGATTGCTC